>CM029531.1:3079806-3679806 GCA_017141395.1 Laodelphax striatellus | reverse complement strand
AATCCAACTGAATTCAGCCACCGTAGATTCAATTGACGTAACTGAATTGATGAGAAGAATCGTTCATTGATTGTCATTCATTTTATTGGTTCCGTTAGATGACGTCATTCTATGAAGGTTTTATTCAATTGGATTTTCGTGTAACTGACAGGGTAAGTATGATGGTCAGCTACCAGTTCTTCAAAAAAAGCATTGGTCGAAAAGGTATTCTCAAATTGGGAAAGTTTCCAATCTCCGAGAGAGAGCAGTAAGTCTGGATTTTTATGCCAGTTCCAAATCACATGAATATAATCACATCACTACACAATTTTTTTCTAGTTTCACTTCTTAGTTTATTTAGGATACTTGTCTTGGGTTGATACTCCAGACAAGGGTATCATTTCAACAGTAATAGAACCAAGTTGGGATGGTTTCCTAACCTATCCTTCGGTAAAATCAGTGTCACCAATAAATTACTCTATATTAATTTAAGCATCATTGCTGTACATAAGAAATCATACTGTTAACGTATTCTCAACAATAAACTCACCTTAACTTTCACTTCTTTCTTGATTTCAGGAGATTCATCGTTGGATTTCACTGGAATAAAAAAATTAGGAAATAAATTACAAGCTCTGTTACAAATAATTAAAAAATGCTCAAACTTCCTCTTTAATTCAACATTCTTAGAAATTTTCATTAAATTATCGTATTTCAAAATTCAATTTACATTATAATATCAATAATTGTTTAGAATTTAAATTGAAAATTGATATTTTCAGGCAAATACATAAAACATAATAACAATTACAAAATAGTATGAAGAAAATAGGCTATCTAAAATTATTTAAATTTTTTATATTTAATTTACTGACAATACTTCACTATACGGAAAGTTACAACAGATATTCGTCCAATAGTTAACAAATTCAAACAAAAAGTCCAGTGTTCCTGATTCATTCCAATAATAATCTGATGCCCGGTTTCTCAGTTGTTCAATAAACTATTGAATCAATAAATTTTTGCATTTGAAAACACATGGTTATTGATTCAATTCTGCTATTGGATCCATAAACTGTTAATTGAACGATTGAGAAACCGGGCATGAATCCAATATTGCTCGCTAATCAATAATGTGCCAATGTTGAGTTATACCAACTATTTTGAATCAGCTGATCCCATTTGATTAGCATTGTAGTGAACCTGGATCACAAAACTGAACTGATCCTGTATCAAAATCGATCTTGCTTGGTGCACTTCAAGCCTTTTACAACATCCCATCACTTTCAAGAAGACTACCCAAAATACATCATGGAATAATTAGTTATGAAAAATTCTCAAGGACTCACCTTTAACCTTTTCCTTCTCTCTCTGCTTCTCCTTTTCCCTCTCCCTATCCTTGTCCCTGCTACTGCTCGAGGAGTGCTTCTTGTCGGAGCTAGACGAATGCCGATGCTTATCTTTGTCACTGGACGATGAGCTGTGCTTGTCTTTCGAGCTGGAACTATGCCTCTCCTTGTCCGACCTATGCCGGTCCTTGTCAGAGCCGCTATGTCTGTCCTTGTCCTTGTCTCTACTAGAGCTGCTGCTGCTGTGCTTGTCTTTCTCCCGCTCTTTGTCTTTATTCGACGACGAACTGGAGCTGTGTTTGCTGCTGAAAGAAAAAAAATGGAAAAATAATTACAAAAATGGAGGAGAAAACAAAATTCAAATATCAGGAATCTAGTTTCATGAAAGTAATCGGTTTCATTCTCACGACCTAAGCCTGAGTCACACTAAGCTACAGTGACATTAATTTAATTCGACGCTTGGCATTAGATAAATGGATAGATAGATAGAGAGATATAATTTCTCGACATTGCTGATGACCGTAGAGTACGATGACAAAGGAATAATATCTCTCTATCTATCTGATGCCAAGCATCAAATTAAATGAATCACAGTGTATTTCATTAGGTGCTAGCAAAACAACTGACACTAAATACAAAGTGTGACATAGGCAGTAGCTTACTAGAGCGAAACTTCTTACAGAGACTGTACAATCACTTTTGATTGGTTAGCTCGATCAAATCTGCCATACTTTTGCCAATTCCCATACAATTCAAGTATTAAGTTGAGAAGAAGAATAAGATAAAGATGAGGTAAATCAGGTATAAAGGTACCTAAATCAGGTATTATGTTGACCTACAATTTGCCTATGCAAGTTTTATGGCGCCAGTCAGTGTGCATTGCCCTATTTGTTTGTATGGAGTGGATGAACATATGACCAACCTGCCTGCCAGTAACCTACACGTCTACTAGTATCGGGAAACCGCGCCATTAGGCAATAACAAGACTAATAAGATATTAGTAATAACAAGAGTAGTAAGTAGAGTGACTATTTTTAACGTTGGACTAAAAACGTGCGTTTTTCAATGTCGATCCTCTAAAAAGAAGTTTGACAAATGAGTGAATGAGTTCAAGTTTGCTTGTAAACCCATATCAGAATTCAAAATATTGACAAAAGTATGGCGGTGGCGGGGAAAAATGTTCCTACACACTGCTATGGACCCTTCCACACCAATGACCACACTGTGATTATACAGTCTCTGTATCTGTTGAGGGTTAAGTGTAAGAGAGGGCCGACTGCGCCCTAACTTCGCCCCCCCCCCCAGGTTAAAATAAAGGCAGTCATTCTATTCAAATAATTCTACTTTACATAGAAACACACCTGCTGCTGCTCTTATGCTCTCTGTCCTTATCTTTGCTTGAGCTGCTGTTCTTGTGTTCGGAGCGTTTTTCATCTCTATGCTTGTCCTTGTCTCGTCGCTCCTTATCCTTATCTCTGTCCTTGTTACTACTGCTGTGCCTATCCTTGTCCTGAAAATTGAATAAATACTGTTCAAATCCAACTCAAAGCATTATGATATACTAATCAAATAAATCGTTATAATATAGCATGAATTAATATTGTGTCAAAGCGTACAATTATTGCTTCAAATTACTTTCTCACATAAATCAATTTAGAACTTCAAAAAAGAATCCAAAATTCATTTCAACAGTATATATATTATATAAGATAAAGGAAAAACTGAAACAGCAGACTGAACAAAAATAATACATACGGCATAATCATTTTAATCCATGTAATAACTTTCTTTTCTCTTTCAATCGAAATCAAGATTACAAATAACACTTATTGGATCATTGAGATTTATACATTTAGAAGAAAATTATACAACTATTATAACCACACTTTCTGACAACCTTAAACTATGGTGAACACCAGCAATATAATTAGGCAATGAAAATGGTTAATATGATGACAGGATGACGAATTGGTACTAAACTGTGTTAGCTCAAACTATACCTTGTGAGTGAATTATTCTCTGTACACAAGTTGACATTATCATTCAACAATCTTCTAAATCAATACAGAGAATAGAAAATGAAAATAGTCATTGGAAAAAGTTTGCTTCAATAATAAATTCATACATAATTTTCCGTAGCTTGAAAATGCATGTATACAGCAAAACTGTCCATAATTATAAAAATAGATTTACCACATATAAGGAGATTACTTATAAAAGAGATCCACCTACTGTAGCTTATACAGAATTACCCACTATATTTAGATAATACAGCAGTATAAAAAACTTAATTGGAAAATGGGGTGGAAATGAATAATTCAACTTTGATTTACAGTATTACAATAATTGTAAACAACAGTCATATCAGAGAAATTACTTGGAAATAAAGTGAAAATGAGTGATTCCATTCTTACCTTACTGCTAGAGCTATGCTTGTCCTTATGACGATCGCGATCCCTATCTTTATCTCTGTCTCTATGTTCCTTATGCTTGTCCCTATGCTTATCACCATCACCCTTCTCGCTGTGTTTGTCTTTATGCTTTTTGTGTTTGTCGTCTATTCCATTCGAGAAACCATTCAGCACATCTAGAATTGGAAAGACAATCATTGAAAAATTGCAATGTGTTGGTAAAAAGGTACAAAACTAGTTCAAGATCACTCTAGCCAATGGAGATCTTGGTTACTTGGATGACCAACACAAATAAACCGCCAATATTTTTGTCAATTTGCCATTAATTTTGTGCCATACTCGTATTTATTTTACCTTTTACATGTAATAATCAAGGAGAAGTACAACAGGCCTACACCCAAATTGGGTCCTCTTCCGAATTTGTGTCAACCAACATATTGCTCAAGTATCAGACCACCAAATCAACTATTTACTTTCTGAATGTAACTTGTATGAAAGTAATATGAAGCTATTGCAAAACTGATTCTTTTAAAAACTATCGATCGATTACTGACTTCATCAATCAAAAAACTTTATGACAGAAAAGTATTTCGATTATAATATTGATAGTACATACTGCTGTTATAAAAAATATATACGGTAATATTAATTATAAATAGCTTCTAAAAAATATAATCAATGAAAAGATAATTACTATTCAATTATCAATTGAAATGATGTTCTGTAATTAATATTATTCTGGTCGTAGGCCTACAGGTTTTTCAAGTAGGTACTAAAAAGTTATAAGAGTTAGTATAATTCAACTTGCAACCAAATTGTGAGATGATCTGTCCCAAAAATTTCAAGTTTAGACGTCCATATCTCACAAAACAATGAACAAAAAAAAGTGTTTCCTCTAAAATTCATTTCACTTCGATTGCTTGATGTATACAAATCGTAAAACTTTGTTTGGAAATTACTGAAAATAAACAGAATAGTCATGTTTCAATAGTAGTAATTCCATTAGTTCAGTACGGTACTCAACTAAAGAAATTAATGAGAATTTGAAATCTAGAGCAAACCTTAGCTTCAAAACTCAACACAATGGGCTTCTAAATGAGAGACAAATACTATCTCAGTAACTGGAAAACATATCATTACAGCTGAAGTATTTCAAACTACAGTAACAAATCATTCCTGTAATAATACTAATGAAAAATTTGAATGCTATCCAGCACTTGGATAATGAACAGTTAAGTTTCAACTTGGATTAATAAAAATGATTATTATTAAAAAGTGATGTGAATCAAACTTTTTTACAGGAAGCAATAAAAAACTCATATTGGCTCAAAAATTATATGAATGGCAAAAAATCAATAAAGTGTTCAACTCGAAAATTTCGTTCGAAATCCCAACATGGCTTGAATGTATGGTTATTTATTTTCAATTTTTCGCTTGTCTACAACAAAAATTAATCGAAAGGAATTATGTTCGATGATATAAAAACCTACAGTTGAATTTGACGAAAAATAAAAAGGTAAATATGGAATTAACTGTGAGTAGTTCACTCATGTAGCCTTAGGTCAGTATTGTTGGTTTGAAACTAGGACAGTAATTCGATAATTATTCATAAATACTAATTAAACTGTTCTTTTGATCTTTGCTTTATCTCATGAGCTAAAAAAATGTAGCCCAAAAAAACTTTATCATAAACATAACTTGAATACAACACGGAATGGAAATCATTATTATTACATCACTATCAAATGTAGCGGACAAAATAATTCAGTATGAATTAAAAAGCTTCCAGGTACAGAGGGCATTTTTTTAATAAGATTGTTTCAAACTTGCAAAAAATTGCTTAAAAACTGTGTTTGAAGAAACTCATTATTGGACTAAAAATTGATTCTTCTAAAATAATGAATTGTACAATCTCAATGCAGTTCTGAATTGCCTTCAAGTGCTTCTTTTTCACTAGATGTCCCACAATTTCAACAATATTACACTATAATTTTTAATAAACCTCAATTTTTCCTTCAATGCAATATTATTTTTTATTATTGTGATCCTCATTATCATCATAATAATATTGAAGCAAAGTGTTGATTTGGATAATAACTTTCATTTATTTCTCTAGCTGCGTACAGAAATTCCAAAGTAGAAATCGCATTGAAATTTCAACATGTTTATTTGTAAAACCTACTTCATAGATGTGTGTCGAGATGAATACTCAAACATCCAATCCCTATGTCCACACTTGGTCGATTTTGTGTACTGCACAGCATGCTAGCAAAGCTATGCTACCAATATGTTGGTAGCATATGTTGCTACATGTTGTGCAGCATACAAAAATAAGTGTGAACAATCCAAATACAAAGTGGCGCAAAGAAACGGAAAGATTTGAAATAATTATAATAAACTAAAGAATAGTACAAGAATTTTCTTAATGCTCAAAATGTGTTAGGCAAGACTGGAAATTACTTGGAATAACAAGTAATTTCTAGTTAAAAATCACTTTTGTCAATGGCTGCATTGAGTCGTTTGTTTGGGGAGCGCATAATTTCAAGAGCCGTCAACGTCGCTTGGCCTCCACGGTCTCCAGACCTCTCAGTATGCGATTTCTTTCTATAGGGAGATCTGAAGATGTGTACCCAACTAGGTGATGGTCAAAAAGATGCCTATCTTTGTCACTCGAACGTTCTCAATTTATTATTGGATGGAACAACCAATTGATGAATTTCATGAATGTGAAAATATGATACAGTAGTGAATTTGAGAACGTTCAAGATAGGCAAACATATGTTTTGCATTCATGAATTTATTCTCATGTCTCACTGCTGAAGAAATGAAGAAACACAGAAGTGGTTATCTTCAAATAGCCATATCTCCGTTATTTATTATCCAATTCTTTAAAATTATATACCATTTTATTTGCCATAAAATTCTCTACCTTTTTGTATTTGAAAGTTTTATCGTAAAAAGTAATATTCCTCCAGTAAAATCGAATTGAAAAGTTTAGTCGGTCGCCATTTTGAAAAAAACAGATATTGAATTTTTTGATAAATGTATTTTGTAAACCACGCCTTAATTATACCCCTACCAAATTTCATGGGTAAATCTTGTTTTTTCAACGAGACATGATGAAAAATATTAAAAACACAAAATGGCGGATTACAGATAAACTAAGGAGAAATCAGCATTTTGCCAACGACATTTTCTGTTTGTTTTGACTTGTAGAATACCGTGGTAGTACTGGCGTCACTATTTTTGGGACACCCTGTATATCAATAATTAATTTCATCTATTATACCATCATACTCTAATGTCACTTACTACTTCAAAGATAAAAATTCAGGAATTACCTACTGGGTCTCAGTCGACTATTAAAAAATGTTCTTATGGCTTTTTATCGGTGTGGAGGTTCCACATCGCTTTATTTACGTGTCGGTCACCCATCCGATATCAGTCTTGAGTGTTCGTGACACAATTCCATAATCACTGAGCAACCGTTTCACCTGGAGACCAGTCACATTCGACTGACTAGGAACATAAATGTCTCATAATATACTGAATTCCCACGCTACGAGAAGATAAATCATTTGTGTGTTTGTAAAGTAATATTTATGTGCTAAAACCAATAGTACTTGGGCATATACTTCTTATATTCAAATAAAGAGGAATATTATACTATTATGCAATAGCACATTAAAAGTGTCAGCACTAAATTTTATATCAATTATTCAATTATCAAGTTATTATTTTATTGTCTCCAATCTTTTTCCACCCCTAAAATATTCAATTGAATTTGAGGTTTACCAATAAGTACAATATCTGATTTTTTCCTGGGATAAATGTTATTTCTAAAATAGAGCACACATACAAAAATAATCCAATACGGTAAGATGATTCGGCAACTGTACAAACTCTCTATATTAGTGATAATTGGATTTCTAAAAAGAGCCTATCACAAATTTAATGGCAGGTAATTTACATATCAATAGTAATAGGAGTGTAGAAGAGCTTATGTTCGATAACTAATGAAAAATTGATGACGCTCATTCTCAAGACTAGCCTACATAGTTGACTTTCAAGATGTACAAAGAGCACAGTAAACTCATTGAGGTTATGTTCAATTGTTTATGATAGTAAAATATTTACTAATTAATATGACAGTGAAAAAACCCAATAAAATGTTTTAAATTACATTGAAATCTATCAACAAATAATTCTTACCCTAATTAGATGAGGCAAACGATTGGAAGATTAGGGAACGTACAGTAATTGCCGTCCGGTACCGATTCAAAATAAAATACGAACGAAGAACATCAATAAATCTATTTATTATTGAAGATGCAATAAAGAGCACCACGAAAGACGAAAATAAAGAGAAATTACTCACCTCCTGAATGATTCACGACTGCACTGCTGTTTTCTTTGGACTTGGTCTCCTGTGTAAATAAAATAATAATTGCAATAGTTACTCTAAATAAATATGATAATTATCAGTCAATTGAACAAAATCAATAGCTGAGGTAAAGAAATTGGGACGTTGAAAGTGGAATGGATATCAAAATGAAAACCAGCTACGTGGGACTTAGAATAATTTCGCTAGACGCCATGTTTGACTTAGAAAATTTTCGCTTGCTGATGACTGGCGATTCACTGAATAAAGTACAGGCTGGTAATATTATTTCGCAAATTATGTGTTGGGAAGAATAGGAATCGGAATTAGAATAACTTACCGAGTTGTTGACCGAATTTCCAACATGATCACCATCCATTTTGGCAAGAAATGTGAACGATATTCACCAAGCCACACTGGAAAGTGGAACCGAGAACGGCGTCAGAGTCAGAGACAAGTCCAATTCCCAGTTCGAGCAGCAGCTCTCTTGGCTGGCAACGGTCAAAAACTAAGTCGTAAAAATGGCTACTGCGCATGCGCCCCAACATAACGTGCCAATGCCCTTTGTTACGAGACGAGGCTCTTCCTCGTTCACTGTGAAACGAACAAAGACCCAGCTAAATTCAGCCATTCGAAACTACACAATATTCCAGAGCTTTTGTTTGAAACAGGATAATATCCACAGAAGATGGTCTCTGGAAAATGCAAGTTTCGAACAGAGTTGAATTGAATGACGAGTTCTAAACATTATAAAAGGTCTCGAACAAATACGATATCAGAATGGGGATAAATAGACCTTTTAGTTTAGATCGAAATTGAATAATTTACAAAATAGACCGGCCACCGGCTTTTCATAAGTCGACCGCTTACCGGTATCGGCTATAATATTTTCAATTCCGAACACAATACTCATATAAAAGTATTGGAGCATATTTCAAAATTACGTTGTTATATATGTTTAGGTAGACTACTATTTTTATTCGATTATAAATGAATGAAATTTTAATTGAACAAGAAAAGTGACCGCGGTTTTGCTGTAGCCTGATGAAAAATGCGATGAAATAAAATAAGATTTTCATAAAACTATTTTAAAATAGTCAAAAATCTGAATAATTAGTACAAAGTCTTTAACTGGTCCTTTTTGGGACTATCTTCTTTCACAAAAATTTAATTTGAAATTAATTTTTGCCCTAATTCTTATTTATTTCTCCCTCTCCCACAGTTAAAATGGAATATATGGTATGGTAATTTTTATGTAAAGTATCGCTTAGACATTATGCTAGGCAAAAAAGAAAAGAAATCAGTAACTTACCAAACACTACTTATAACAAACCATATACCGGTATTTGAAAAAAAAAGAAAATAAATTTTCTCTTTATTTAGGCTATAACTAAATTTATTCAGAAAAAATGAGACCCTTTACAAATATTGGTCTTCATGAATTTTGATTTGTCTTGCATGTAGTTAATTCATGCCCTTTTAAATATAATATGTAGATTTCATTCAGATGAGCAACGAGCTCCCAAGACTGTTCATGGAAGGGTGACCGCGCTTGAACACAGTAGCACTGACTTTCAGTCATCTGCTTCGACATCATTTCCTGGCAGTGGCGCCGACTTAGGGGGGGCAAGGCACTTTCTGCCCCCCCCCCAATAATTACTCAGGGGGGCAGTTCATGTATTTTGCCCCCCCCCCCCAATATTCATACCAAAAGAATTACAGTACATCAAAACGGCCAACGGGCCAAGTACGAATCCCAGAAAGGTTTATACAAAACAATGGACCTCTCTAACTAATGCATTTTTCAGTGTATTCGAATCTGTATTATTAATTTGAACAGAAATAATACTGCATTATTGTGAAAGATTACTTTCAGCACAGATAAAGACAGATAAAGGATGTGTCCTTTATCTGTGCTTCCAAAAGGATAAAAATATATCAGACCTCTTATTTGTTTGTTTACTATTTTCATTGCCAGCTAGGCGCCTAATTGTAAACACCGGATATGAGCCGTCGACAGCAAGATTTTGCAAGAAATTCTTTAATTAAAACTGGATATTGTTTGTTTTATGTATAACTTTCCCACTCTCCTTTCTTCAAACATATATATATAGTACAAATAAAATGAATATCAAGATTATACAAAAATAGCAAGTTGACTGTAGTGTAACAGATAATATCCATATTGTAATATACATATTGTAATGTACATACTTCCGTACGAAATAGCATGCTTAGAAGTAGCATTTCTTTTTTTATAGTAAACTCGCGTATATTGACAACCCCCCCCCCCTCTTTAGATTACATCCCCTAGAGACCTTTCTGGACTTTGCCCCACCAATAATCCCATGAAGTCGGCGCCGCTGTTTCCTGGTGACCCAGAACCACCCTAACTGGGTAGGTACTTATGTGAACAAATGAAAAAACAAATAATTATTATTATAACCCACCTTATATTCCTTAAACGTCACCCGCCACCTCCTCTTCTACTTCTTGATCTACGAAGTGTGGAAATTTAATCAAGTTTCCATGGCTTTCATGTCAACTAATAATTAATTTTTATACTCTATTCACAAAAGGAGATACACATATACGAATAGGTGAAAAAACTATGATTACCTTCAGATTGAGGTCTTCCACCAGTTCACAGTGTTGCACAATGCTCGCAGTGCAATATTGTAATAGGGTACCGTACTGTGAATAGGTCTTCTTGACTCTCACAAGCGCATATCTCATTGTTTAGATTAGTCTCTTATCTCTTCTTTTCGTAAATTGAGTATAATAATTATTATTGCATTGAAAATACATGAACACTATAGAGATGGTCATAATTCGACCCAAGAGCAAATAGCTTCTTAAAAATGGTGACAGAACTGGAGTTAGGATCCAGTTATCTTAATTTATTATGCTAAAGATCTTGTCAGCTTACCTGCGCTCAGGCCTTACTCTGCAATTTTTTTTCTGAATATATGTTCTGTATTTGCATAGAAGTTTCTTTTCAATAATGTATTGTTACAAAAGGGAAATAAATTTGATTTGAATCACAGATGACGTTCTGTCAACTGAAATCAATCGGCCAAATATTACTCAATTATTTTTTTCCAATAAAACTTGATCAAAACGAAAAAATAACTGTATAACAATCCAATATAAACCAATAATTCTCATGTATGAGTACACTACTGGGATAAAACCTCTTGCTGTACCTCCAATGTGAAGCATCAAGAGTCATAATTGTCAAGACTCTTTATATTTACTTCTTTACATGTTCACCTACTTAATGTAGACTCTCAATTATTGTTTAAATTCTATTTATTATACATTCACACATTTCTCATAATTCCAAAAATAATTATTGTATTTTTGTGAAAATCATTATCCTCTTAATCACAATCTCTTATCACTATCGTTCTCATCACTATTGCTTAATAAAGGCAACTGACAAATCAATCAATCAATTCTCCTGTGTCTGCTGACTAAATAGTCTTCAGTCGAAAAATGAGAGATATACCTAGAGGATTCAATTCAAAAGCATTCAATAAAATCTTCATTAGGTTTTAATCAATTTCCAACAACTCAATAAAATTGATCAAATACAGAAAAGTTTGAAATAGAGTGGAATAAATAAGTGAAATGAAACAATTTTATATTTTTAGCTGTTTTACAATTCACAGCCATTTTATTTATAAATTAGATCACTTAAAATCTCTGTGCTACCACAACCATTAAAAACTGCTGGATTAGTGATGAATAAAAAGAGGTTATAAATGTTGATAGTTAGTAGACATTCAAAGACAGGAATTTTTGTTAATTTCAATACAGTAACATGAATATTCAATGTTTTGAGTTGAGAAGCTTGAACTAATATTGCCCTATTCTAAGCTCCGTGTCCCTAGGAGGAATGCAATACATTAAAAACCGGTTTTAGTAGCGTATCTTCGTCTCTCCTCTTCAGCCATCAGGGACACGGAGCTTGGACGCGGGCACTACAGTAATACCACCAAGAACTTTTTTGCTAAGGATAATCATGCCCACAGCTTAAGCGTGGGTAATGGAAAGAATGTGATGAGAGATGTATGAGCCAGTTTTGGGTGGGTTCCGTACCACCGGAAAACTTTTTTGAAGCTCGTAAGTAAATTATATTATATACATTAATGATGTATATTTATTATAGTTTACTAATAGTCATCTAGTTTTCATTGTTATATGTGAAATTTTAGGTACGTGAACGCTAATTTATTCTTGAAAATAGTATAATGAGTGACATTAGAGTATTATTGGTATTTTATTATCGTAAATTATTCATAAATTCCTTTGAATGAGTCGACTGCCAACCTACAAGTTGCCAGTCCACTCATTTCCAAGCATTTATGAACACTTTATACATATTCAGTATTGAAAGGGAGAAACTATAATATTCATGGACACTAATGAAGATGGAATTGCCAATTAAACTCATATTAGGTGTACTAAAATAACTAGTAAGTCTATCAGTCTTTCACAGCGAAAATTGTATTACTAATTTAATAATATTCAACTGAACAACAGCCATTGCAATAGTAAGTAAGCATTACATGAAAAAATTGATAAAATCCATTAATTAAAATGTGAATTAAAATAGAATTAAACCTTAAATGTGGTCTGTTTGAGTCACGGACACTCAAGACAACGCTTGGATGGGTGACCGACCAAAGAAGAATATTTATTTTCAAATATTAAGTAGGCCTATCACCTTCCAGAAATAGTAGATGTGAAGTTTTTCTATGTATGCGGCTATACGGCAGGGTGAAATTATACTTAAGCCTTTAAGATCTGAATAATAAAAACTATAAGGCTAGGCGTATACCGGTTAGTCAAGACAAGACGATATTAGTCACGTTTAGTCACAGTAATTCACATAGTTGCTTGTGAAGCAGTACACACCGATGCAATGACTAATCGGTGTGTGTTGCTTCATAAGCAACTATGTGAAGTACTGTGACTAAACGTGGCTAATCTCGTTTTGTCTTGACTAACCAGTGTACGCCTAGCCTAAGAATATTGTTATAACAAAACGATAACGATTCAACGCAATCGTAAAAGAGTATTAAAATAAATCGGGATAAGTTTTCAATAATATTACCCTGTACGTATCGTTCAAATGATTGAAAACGTTAAAAATCACAAATTAAAATTAACAAATATCGATACTCACCATATCCAACAATCAATTCATTCATCGTCATAAAGTAAGATCGATAATAATTGTTCTCAGTTAGATAGTTTCTGACTTGATTGGTCTTAAAAATAGGTACTTTTTACGTAAACGTCAGACCGAACCAGTCATAGACAACTCAACACAGAGTTTGTCAAAGTCTACAACACATAACACAGCTAGCAAAATGTTTTCAGTCTCTTCTAGCGTACTTCCTCTTCGGCTCTCCGTAATCATTGTCATCTTCACGTTCTTTCGGTTTGGGAACGAAAGGTTTGTAGGTGACTTCGCCTTTGTCTCCAATCAATTTATGCATTTTTCTAAATGCAAACACAAGATACAGGGCTGAAACAAACAATATCTTATTAATTTGATGTCAAATAGAATAATAATTATGAGACTCATAAATAGCACAAGTATTACAGCAGGATTCTTTTAAATTGTCAGAAAACAGCTGATTGATGTACGCTCGTTTACTAACGTTAAATCAGCTGTTTTCTGACAAGTTAAAAGAATCCTGCTATAATTATTGATGAATACCAGTTAATATCATCCTTCACCTCATTACCCAAGTACAAATGTAATAAATAGATGAATAATTTTAATTAGTAAAAAGTGATACAAATTGGTTGCTTGCAAGTACGAGATCTATTAACAACAAAAACAAGAACAACCCGAGGCCTTGTGGGATAGTACATATATGAAAAAAATTGATAAAAATTAAGTTCTAGAAGGACTTATATTGATGCAACTTACTGAACATAAAACGAGTTTCAACAATTGAAATTACTATAAAGTTTTATACTGTATACTTTAGAACATAGACTGAGTCTTATTCCAATACTTTTCATTGATTTTCAATACTTACTGGCAGCCTCCCATTCGGGTTTAGATAATGTACCAATCTGCTTTGTCTTATGTTTTTCCAAATGATCTTTAGCATGATCGTAATCTTCTTTTTCATTGCCAATTAATTTTGTATCTTCCTCAGCTGGTGGATATGTCTGAAACAGAGAAAATAGAAATAAAACATAGAAAATCAGTAGTAAAACATAATAATTAATAGAACGAAATTCCTAATTAATAATGCTATAAACTACTCTGGAGACTTCCGCTATTGCGAATATTGACAACAGAATGTTGTAAAGCATTTTCCAACATATATCCAAGATACTTACATATACAAGATATATGTTGTAAAGCATTATCCAAGATACTGAATCATCATTCATGAATTCATAGAACTCGTACTATCACAAATCTCGATTTTTTCAATATTGACTATGATGATTATTATAAGAACTTTAGTCATATTAAAAGTGTAAAGTTCAAGTGACGGCTATGAATACGGTTTCAAGCAACTTGAAAAACGGTTTCCAACTTGAGAAGCAAACGAAAAATATATCTCCACAAGAGTGTCCATCAAGACAAGTAACCCTTAAGGCCACTATAGGTTACGATTTGGATTCTACTCTTACAACTATAAAAGGCTTCATGAAATGAAAAGGTATTCCATTGCACAATAATGACAAGTATCTGACACAGTTACTACCTATGTAATAAATAATGGAATAATTCAAATAATGAAAAAATTAAATAATAGAATACTTTTGAACTTATTTCATTCGAATAGAATAATTATTTTTCACCAACCTCCAGAGCCTGCATTTTGGTGAGCAGCCGTCTTCCTGAATACAGTTTTCGTTCACTATTGAAGTAGTCTTCGAATTTTTCATTTCTAACTAGTTCAAGTCCGTACTTAAGAGCTAACCTAGAAAAAAAAATGTCAATAAATTGAGACAGAAAATAATAGCTGAATAAAAAGACAAGAGGTTGCCACAACCTCTAATTTATTAATACATCAATGTAGTTCGATACAACTTCTAGACTTCTTATTCAATAACAACCATAATATACACTACAATAAAAAATAATACACACTACACTACCCTGAAATAAAATAATAATGAACAAATTGTTTCGAGTAAAATTTTAAA
This sequence comes from Laodelphax striatellus, assembly GCA_017141395.1. Taxonomy (NCBI): domain Eukaryota; kingdom Metazoa; phylum Arthropoda; class Insecta; order Hemiptera; family Delphacidae; genus Laodelphax; species Laodelphax striatellus. The sequence goes on along the minus strand of CM029531.1, from coordinate 3,664,495 downwards.
TAATCGTTTTTAATTGGTTCAATTCAAGTTGAGTATGACGTTCAAATACGATTCACCAATTCTGTAAAGCAAAACCCGTTTACTGTAGAAAAAATTATAAAATTACTATAAGTATTGAAGAAAAACTAACTTTTCGAGCGTGGGAAAATGCACTAGGAACTCTGGACAGTCAACAACTCCTTCCAAATGAAAATTGTATTTTGCACCGAATAGAGGAAAAGGAGTTTCTCTAGATTCAAACGTAATTTCATAAACTTCATTGCCAAACTTTAGGCCACCGCTTTTTTCAAGTCTCGTTCTGCAACAAATGACAATAAAGCAATCAAATCAAATTTGTGTTTAATATACAGAAGATAAATATTAATACAACAATAAAATTCAGTTTTCAATTCATGATAATCATTATAGATATTACATCAGTGTATTATACTGTATATGTTTTCTGCGGTTATTCAGTAAAAGAACACAGAATAAAGCAAAAAAGTCATCAGTTACAAAAATAACCTTCTAAGGCCCAGCGCCCACGGAGCAACTGCTATCTGACTGCAGTCGCAAACCCAGCGTTGCGTATCTGGCAACGCTGGGTTTGCGACTGCGGTCAGATAGCAGTTGTTTCGTGGGCGCTGGGCCTAAATAATTAATGTTGAAGAGTAGGCTACAGTCACGGTATAGTAATCGGAAAACTATCCAGAGGTATTCCCGGTTTTTAGAAGCTATAGATCTAGGCAAACACAACAATTTATCAAAATCACTTCAACAAAAAATTCAATTTGCATTCAAACGAAACGCAAATCATACGCTACGTTGAGAGACTCACTTCTTATCTACAGTTTGACTTTGCCAGTATTACTTTTCATTAATTTAAGTTTTCAAAGCAATATCAAGAGTAGAGAGACTAATTATAAGGCTAGGCGTACACCGGTTACTCAATACAAGACAAGACGAGATTAGTCACTTTTAGTCACAGTACTTTACATAGTTGCTTATGAAGCAACACACACCGATTAGTCATTGCATTATCAGTGTGTGCTGCTTCATAAGCAACTATGTGAATTACTGTCACTAAACGTGACTAATCTCGTCTTTTCTGGCTTGACTAACCGGTGTACGCCTAGCCTTAATGTTAGAACAGTTATTTTTGTGTGGTTTCTCTCAAAGTTTGAAAAATGAGTGAATAATTCCTACTTTGTAGGAATAGATACAGCCTACTTTGCCAGTGTTAGTTTTCATTATTCAAACTTTTAACACAATACCAAGAATAGACTATTATTGATGTTAGAAAAGTTACTTTGTGTGGTTTCTCTCAAAATAAAGGTAGGTTTTCGTTACTGCGACCGAGTGCCGCACCGGAGCCCGACCTAGCGTTGCCAGATGCAATTAATGAAAAATCCCCACTATTGCCAGATGCAATTGATGAAAAATCCCAACTATTTATAGTGGGGATTTTTCATCAATTGCATCTGGCAACGCTAGGTCGGGCTCCGCTGCGGCACTCGGTCGCAGTAACGAAAACCCACCTTTAGTTTGAAAATTGAGTGAATAAGTTCATATTTGCCTGTAATCCTATATCAGAATTCAAAAATTTGGTAAAAAGTTGGCGGTGGCGGTATGTTTCACTGTTAAGCCCGGTCTAGACGCTACGATAAGTTTGTCAAACTTATCGTTCCAACTAGTTGGAAGCAAAAGTTGGATGAGTTGCATCGCGTCTACACGCTACGACTTATTAAAAAGTCATACCTCTTTTCATACGACTTAAGTTGGACCAACTCTTAATTTTGTCATCTACACGCTACGACTTTGCTTCCAACTAGTTGGAACGACTCAAGTTTGACAAACTTATCGTAGCGTCTAGACCGGGCTTTATGGACCTTTTCACACCAATGACCATACTGCGATTATACAGTCTGTGTAAAGCGATCCATTGAATATAATTGTACTCACACAATTTCGTAAGCATCCGGCATTGTGCCAATCAGGTAGCCACCAGGCTGCAGGCATTCGGAAGCATTGCGCAGGAGGCACTCGGCCTGCGCCAGCGATTCGAAACTGTAGTGAAACGAGAACTGACAGCTAACCAGGTCCAGTTCTATTGTTACGTCTTTGTACTTTTGTCTTAATTGGGTCTGCAAACAAACAGAATGAAATAGAGAGCATACAATGGAATAGGGACACGTTCTAGATGTAGAGGTACTGTGTAGTACTCTATTGCTCTCATTAGATACGGTTCTGGTACAATAATTCTGTAGTTAATAGACTACCGGAGATCTTCTGTAGAGCAGCATTCATTTTTTAAAAACATGATTATTAAAAGGATGAATTAGACATGAGAACTGAGATGAATACAGTAAATAGATGAAAGAACACCTTGGTACAGTCGGCAGCAAAGAACTTAGCTGTGCTAATGAATGAATACGCATTTAATAGGATGAATCAGATATGACAAAAGTGATTAATAGAAAATCAATGAATGATACCTTAGTACAGTCTGCAGCAATGAACTCGGCTGTGAACAGCGGACCCATCCTATAAGGCTCCTTATCCGCACGATCCCTAAGATCTTTGTATCGGTTTTCGCATTGTTCAACTGACGTCTCCGCCAAGTCAGCACAAATTAGATGCGATATTCTACCGGATCGCCATTTGAATAAATCGCCACCTTTGCCGCAACACATGTCTAGCACTTTTAATGGCGCGTTATACTGCTTCTTATTGTCTTTTATTTCTTTCAAGTACTCATCTGAAAAAAAAAAACATTTCCATTAGTTACGCTCAAAACATACAATTGAAAATAATATTTAAGTAGTTGATCATATATATTGGAAATGAAAGTGTATCGGCCAGTTGTAAGAAAAGCCAAATGAATTAAACCGCAGTGAAACAATACTACGAAATCCACATTGATCTTTGTAAAGTGACGTCATATTACGGTAGCCTACTTAAATTCAAATTAATTTTCTTGCATCTGGCCGCATGAATTTGGATTCAGTTATCAGAAAATGTAGTAAAAAATAGTTTCTCCCTAATGTGTTCGATTCTCATTCCGAAGAATTTATTGTATCAAACTTCACAAATTGTCAATTTTTGATCAAGTGGTTTGATTCCGTATCTAACCTCACTGTGAAATTCAACATTTTTAGTACAAATATTTTTGGGAGGAAATTTCTGTATTGAAGGAAAGTTAAAACGTAAGTTAACTTTGGGATGGGAACAGTTTTGGTCTGAGCCTGTTGTTTTTTCCCCAAATTACATTCTAATGGTATGTTATTGTATCAATAAAATTTATTCGATGAATTGAATTGAGCCACTTATTAACCATGTACAATTTAAATCATTCATCGAAGTAAAATCCAAACTGAAACCATAGTTTTACACGAATCAAAAAAAATAAATTGGTACAATAATAGCTTCCTTTTCCCAATAGCAGACAAAGCACAACGAGAGATAAGATAAGCTAGCTCTATTTCTCTCTCTATTCAATTTTCATTTCCACAAAAAGAAAATACATCATAACAACATGTGTACAATGCATACAATGAATATATATTTTCCATTACACATTTTTATGGACATTATTGATTATAGACATTAAATAATTGCATTGCAATTTGTGAGCCTATCCAACTGGATGTGAAAGATTGAAAAAGAACATCATCATAATATTAAGAGATGCTGGCAATTACCTATGAGCATGCTTTTAATCCAATTGTTGAAATTCCTAAGATAGACAATACGACTTTTGTTCCTTTCTTCTAGGCCTTTCTCTTCAATAGTATTGTAATGAGCTGCCACTATAGCACCGTGTCCTTCCAGGTTATCACTTGTCTGTAATATACAAACTTGTTTTTACAAAAATGAATTAAAAGTACATGAAATATGATACAGTCAAAATAATATATAGTCAAGTCTACTACTCATATATACTCATACTCATGAAGTCACAAACTTTAAATCGTTATATTTGAATTTAGCGTCGGCACTTAGATTGGTACAACCACGGCAGCATAACGATAGCCTACTGCACCGCGACCGCACAACTGTCGCAGACTACACTCATTTTTATATAATCTATACATAATATTACTTTGACCATGCACTGAAATATGTTACATGTCAATAAATGAATTTCTATTCGTCTCTGTGGTTTGCTATGAAATAATTTGTAACATGACATCTATAAATGGAAATAGAATTATTATTTGTTGACCTTCAAACAATAATTAAGATAATTGGCAATACCTGAGAGCGAGATTCGTTGGAGTTATGAGCATCACTGTTGATTTCACTGTACAGGTTACAGGGAATGTCTTTGATATTCATTCCATAACGGTCTGGGACACCTTCCACCACTGAGTCCGTCATCATTTATCGTGATGGGAACAAACTGAAAATAACACAAATAGAAAAAGCACAAAATTATAATAAACATAAGATTTATAGTGACCCTTGATAGTGTTTTGTACATCGACTAGCTAGCACATCGATAGTTGCATATGCGACTGCCATGACAACTTGGGATCGATACAAAAACCAAGTAAGGTGACAGGAGCAGCAATAACATTATTTGTTTTGACAAGTGTAGATACCATCTCTGGGGGTTTGTTTTGATTAAAACTAAAATAAAACCACTTCTTAGTTGTGGAAAAGAACACTTTGGCCCTATATTCAGCATCCTGGGGCCTCCTATGATGGTGATTTCATCTGCAAACAGTAGGCTGGAGCTATCCAGATGGAGGTCATCAAAATAAAACCAATAATGGCCAAAGTAAGTTACAGAACCCTGAGGCACTCCATGGGGTACACTTTCTTCCTTTGAAATGGCGCCCATTTTAGACACTACCTGTCTACTTTCATTGAGATTATCAGCAACCACTTGCCAAACTGACCTAAAAATCATATCTGGCCAACACACTCAGCAGATGTCATGAGTCAAATGCCTTCGAGAGAGCACACAGGACTAGATTAATTGATTTCTGTTTCTCAAATGCCATGTTAATCTTTGTCACGTCAAAGCATAAAAACGTAGTGGAAACTTAAGCCCTTGATCATTGAAAATTCTTCTTCTTCTTCTTTATCTCTCCCCGGTGTGCCTCACAGCGTCGGGGTAGTCTCGGACCACCTTCTCCATAGACCTCGATCCACTGTCAACTGTCTCATTTGTCCTAATGTCTTGCCCCTCTCCTCTCCTAACCTTCTAACATGATCGTCATACGAGTATCGAGGACGTCCCTTTTCTCCTTCCTCCGACATGAACATTTGCATACTGTTTGGGTTTTCGGTCCTCATCCATTCTTTGATTCTTAGGATGTGAACCCAATCACTAAAAATTAACCTATGAAAATGAAACAAGCAATATTGCAACGTAACACGGTTCTCTTGAGTCTTCCAACAAAACGAGAGGAATGCGAGAAAAATGTAAAAAGAAGAAAATCTGCTTTGAAAATTATTGAAATAAAGGTTACAGATTCTGTAAGTATTCTAAATAATTGACCGGTGGATATGGAATTCTACAGTCTTTGAGGTGCCAATGCCAAGACTTCAATGCTAAATTAAATAGAGTGAATACGGTACCTTATCACTTACTCACGTTATCAAAATTTCTAAAAATCCAAGAAAATATTCCTTTCGTTTCTTGTTAACCTCTAGATTTCCATCACAAATCTTTTGAAACTCAACTCGAAACTCGAAATGAAAACTCGACAACGCGACTTATTGAGGATAGAGTACAGCACTTATAGAGTGACTGCCCCGTTGAGAAAAATAAGAGAAAAACAGTGAGAACGTAGACTAGTAGCGCGCTCGAGTGAAAGGCAGAATAATTAATCGGAGGAGATTTAGATAGGACAAGGCACAATTATTTTGAGATAGAATTTGATTAAATCGTGAAGGTATTATCAATAATTTATTGCTAACCATTATTTAGTAATCATCTTTTGGCAGGAAAATCTTTTGGAAGAAATATCAAATTTTCAAAACTCATTGTTTCTTTCCTCCTAAAATAGTACTTCTTCTTCTTGTAGTTGCATTCCTCTAACGAAGATTGGCAATCATCATGGCAATCTGGACCCTGGATACAGCCGCTCTGAAGAGTTCTCCTGTGTTCCTCCCGTACCATTCACGGAGGTTCTTGAGCCACGACGTTCTTCGTCGACCTGCTGGTCTTCTCCCATCAACTTTTCCCTGCATAACAAGCTGGAGCAATCTGTACTTCCCATTCCTCATTATGTGGCCAAAGTATTGAAGCTTGCGTGTTTTGATCTTGAGCAAAATTTCTGTACTTTTACCAAGCCTGTCTAGAACCTCAGTGTTTTTTACTTTTTCTGTCCATGAGATTCTGAGGATTCTCCTGTAGACCCACATCTCAAATGCGTTCAACTTGTCACACAGCAGCTTTGTCAATGTCCATCCCTCCAAACCATATAGAAGAACCGAGAATACGTAGCACTGTGTCAATCGAATCCTCAGTTTCAGGTTGATATTACGATTGCTTAGCACAGGTTTCAATCTGCAGAATGCACTACGAGCGGTTTCTATTCTAACTTTGATTTCTTGTGTTTGATCCCACTTATTGTTCAACCAGCAGCCAAGGTACTTGTACTGCTGCACTTGCTCTATAATCTCATTCTCCAGACGAATTGGTACATTATTCAGTGGCGCAGCTCTAGATATGATCATATACTTAGTCTTTGAGACATTCATACATAGGCCCATTCCCTTACTAGCATTGTTAACCTTTGACAAGAGAGACTGCAGATCATCCAAAGAGTCAGCCAACAAAGCAGTATCATCCGCATAGCGTATATTATTAATCACCTCACCATTGACTACAATGCCCTCTTGACCATTATTTAAAGCTTCAGCCAAAATTTCTTCAGAATAGATATTAAACAGCATCGGTGAGAGCACGCAGCCCTGCCTCACACCCCTTCTGATCTCAATATCTTCTGTGCTTACACTGTCCACTCTGACATTGGCAGTTTGATGCCAGTAGAGATTGGTAATAATTCTTATGTCTCTATCATCCAATCCCACTTTCCTCAGGACCTGTAGAAGTTTATGATGTTTCACTCGATCAAAAGCTTTCTCATAATCAATGAAAGCTATGTATACATCCTTATTCATGTCTCTACATCTTTCCACTAGAACCTTCATACAGAATAAAGCATCTCTAGTGCCAAGACCACTCCGAAATCCAAATTGCGATTCACCTATATATTCCTCACATTTTTTGTAAATTCGCTTATGTATTATTTTGAGGAATAGTTTTAGTACACAGCTCATCAGACTTATTGTTCGATGGTCTTTACACAATCTAGCATTAGGTTTTTTAGGAAGAGTTATAAATGTTGACTTCAACCAATCATGAGGTAAATATCCTGTGGAGTATATGTCATTGAACAGTGCAGTAATTGTTCCCAGATTTTCTTCGTCAATCAATTTTAAAACTTCAGTATGAATGTCATCAGGACCTGATGCTTTTCCCACTTTTGCATCTCTTATAACCTTCCTAACTTCCTCTACCAATATGGTAGGACCAGAGTCAGCCGCTATCTGTTCTGCATGTTGTGGCCTCTCGTGGTCATCAAAGAGTTTTTCCACATAATCTTTCCAGAGTTTGATCTTATCATTGGTTTCAAACACAATCCTGTTTCCGTCAGATAGGACATTCGATTGAGCCTTATAAATTACACCAGTCATTTCCTTTATCTTTTTATGCATGTTAAAACTATCATATTTTTTCTCTAGGTCCTCAATCTCATCACATTTATTCTTTAACCAATCTTCCTTAGCTAGTTTTATTTTCTTTTGTATTGCTTTATGTATTTTCCTATACTCAGTCAGATCTTTGTTTTTCCACTCTCTTCTCCTGTCCATCAGGTTCAGTATTTCATCTGTCATCCATTCTACTCTTTTTCTTCTTCTATCAGATACTTTCAGATGAACGTTTGATGATTCTATCAGTTCATTTCTCAAACTTCTCCACAAAATTTCTCCATCTGTATCCTTTTCAACCTGCCGTAGTCTATCATTGATATCACTCCTCATTGCCTCTTTTACTTCTCCATTCCTCAATTTCGTGACATCTATTTTGGGATTAAACCTTGGTTTCTCCAACTTCTTGAGCTTTATTTTCATAGACCCCAACAGAAGATTATGATCGGTGCAGACATCAGCACTTGGATATGTCTTGACCCACGTGAAACCATTCCCAAACCTCTTATTAATCATTATAAAATCTATCTGGTTCCTAACGATTATGTGTCCATCTCTGTTATCTTGAGGTGATTTCCATGTATAAAGCCTCCTGGGCGGAAGTTGATAAAAGGTGTTTAAAATTTTCAATTTTTTCTCCTGACAGAATTGTATAAGCCTATCACCCCTCTCATTCCTTTCACCCAGGCCATAGCGCCCCACTATATCTACAACACTTTGAGACCCAACTTTGGCATTAAAATCTCCCATCACGATATTAACTTCATTTGGTTTAGTATACTGAAGGACAGTTTCCAATTCGCTGTAAAAGTTTTCCAAGATGTCATCACTTTTATCTGCTGTCGGTGCATAGACCTGAATCAAGCTAATATTAACAGGGCGTGAACTTAACTTTATCATCGCTATCCGATCGGAAAATGGAACGAAACTTTCAACACTTTGATTTACTTTCTTGTTCAAAATAAAACCTACACCTTGTCTATGCTCTGGATCAGAATTTCCACTATAATATACTATATGATCAGATGAAGCAATTTTCCCATTTCCTGGCCACCAAGTTTCACTAACACCGAGTATATTAACATTTAAACGCTCAATTTCTCTTATTATGTTGGCCAGTGCTCCAGCTCGGTACATGCTTTGCACATTCCAAGTGCCAATACGTATTGCCATGATGATGTACTAGGGATATCCGTGAGGATCTTTAATGTAGTGGTTTCCCGTTGCCTTCTACATTCCCATGCCGTTGACTTTTAATTAGTTCATCCGCCTTTAGGAGCGTTTTCTCACTCCAAGGACAAGAGAGTGCCCTATCCTATGTTCACTCATCCACCCTCCAAGGAGACTGTTGGTACTGCATAGGGGGAAAGCTTATACCGGCTTTTAATCGGTGGGCGGTTGCTTTTATACCGCACAAAACATGAGCAATAGACGTGACCCGGTTCAAAAATTTACAAAATAAATGACAGATTAATTCTTGTTGATAGTCAATCCGATAGAGCAAATAGATTCCGTCAGTATCAATAATTGTCGATCACTCATCTTGTAATAAAATAGTACTGAAGTGATCTAAAACATCGTAGCTTCGATTTTAGAAGTTACTAAGATATTTTGGATGGATATTTTTCGAATATGATTGGTTTGAAAACAGGCATTTTACATTTGATTCAATGATATCCTAGTTTCAATTCCTTCCGATTGTTCCCTGTTTTTTTTTTCACTTGAGCGCGCTACTGTTCTTCCACTTATTAGCTGTAGCCGCTGCATTCATGTAGGCCAGTCTATTAAACCTAACTGTTCTATGTGCATGACATAGACAAAGATAAAAATTTATAGGTTATGTTAATTGTGAATTGGAATGAAACTTTGAAATTTTCAAAGAATAATGTTATTAGAATGATAACAGAAAGATCTTCAGTTTTAAACGCGTAATTCCGTAGACCCTTGTGTTCATTTATCTGATGCTAGATGTTTGAGGTACAGTATGCAGAACTGCCATATTTTATTTCTATTTAAATCTAGATCACAACCAAAAAATGGGGTTTAAAAAAGTAAAAAAGTATTTAAATAGTTAATTGTTCCTACATCTGATTCAGGATGTTTAAGGAGCATAAAATTATGGATATTTAAAGCAGTCATATTGAATTTTTATCAGAAATCTAGATCGCAATAATAAGTAAATACATGGAAAGGAACAGGTTGATGGGATAGGTACAGCACGGCTTTTAAAAAAGCAGATCCACCTCCACAGTTTTGATTTTTCTAGTGGAAACTGTGCACAGGGCTTTTGAGAGACAAGAGTCTGTTGAGCGCTCAATGAGGGATTTTTCAAAGGCTTTTAATTGTGTACCAAATGATGTAGACTACTCTTTAGAAAGCTGTCAAGATAATATGGAGTGCACAGTGAAGCGGTGAATACGTTGGCCAGCTATTTGAATAGTAGCTAGGAAGCAGGTTGTCTCTATGATGGGCGCCACCACTGAAGAGAGGCGTAGTTTTTGGTGTCCCAAAGGGCTCAGCACTTGGTCCCCTGCTTTTCCTTGTGACTATTAACGACCTTCATCTTCACAGATCTAGCCTGCTGTTTGCTGACAATACCACACTTTTGGTGGTCATAAGGAGAGAGACCATTTGGAGCAAAGACGAATTCTTAATCCTAGAATCCGAAAAGGCCAAGAAGTGGTTTATGGTAAACGTACTGTTGCTGGAGAAGGGAAGACACAGAATATCTTTTTGCCCTTGACAGGACTGTTTGGATCCAGCACCAGTTTAGATGCTGCGCCTCTTAGTAGTTTTAAGTTGCCACTTGTTTCAATTTTTCTGATAAAGCCCATAAAGTGGTGCCTTATTTTATGTTGAAGTATTGGCGCGATCTTTCCAGGACATCTGAGCATAGATCAAGAATGCGCAATGCTATGTCACGTGAGCACTCAAGTTCTTCCAGTAGGACAATGGACGATTCTATTTAGATTTTTACATGATGTGAAAACCGTTGCACTCAGTCTACAAATACATAGTCTTGTCTATACTATACTATAAGTATAGATCTTCTTTTTTTTAAATAAGCGAAGTTTTTTTTGGATGAAAACTCTTCCATGGTTTCTCAAAAGATTTCTGTCGTTCACTTCTCATTTGAAAGATCTCATTGACTAGATGTTTGATAAGGTCTTACATTTTGAAAAAGTCATCATGGACAAGAGGAATGAACGAGAAACCATGAGAACGAATCACTCCTCCTCCTCCTCCTCCTCCTTATTTTCCATCTTCTTTTTCTTCTCCCTCTAATCCTCCTTCTCTCTTCTCCTCCTTTTTTATCTCCTTCTTCTTCTCTAGCATTCTCTTTTCCTGTCTCTGCACAAACGTTCTCACCGGTGCAAAGAACAATGAATAATTATTAATTTTTCGTTTCAAAACTGCTTAAATGTGTCTTCAATTCCTACTTGCAATCCTTTTTCAATCTGGTTACAGAACAATGATGAGTTAGCTGATGATGATGACGACTACTCAGAACATAATGGTAGCAGAATAGAGGTAAACAAAAGGAACATGGAAGAAATTCTGGAAAACAATAATCTACCGGCACAATCCGAAGTCTGTCAGGTGAGATTGTATATTCCCTTATTGAACAACTTTTACCACAGGATAGAATAAGAGTTTATTTCTGCTGCAGGACTCAACATCAATATTCACACTGTAAGATCTTGATTACTTGAATTGATGCATGTAGAAATCCTCTAAAATACTTTCAATGAAATGAACTATAAATTAATTTTATTAAAAACCTAATTGAATAGTCATACAATTTTTTACCCACATATCTAAGATATTTCTTGTATGCGGGTAATGGGAAGAAAGATGATGAGATATGAATGGATTGATGAACAGTAGATAGTTCATGATAATAGAATTTCAATTCTTGAATACGATATTGATTAGGTCATTTGGAGGGAAACACTTTAAACTTGAAGAGTACTCTTAATATTCAGCCTACTCATATTCTAGTCACGGGTCAAATTCTATTATTCTCTCTAACTATTTTCCTTGATAATGTTCATTAGAAAATGAAGAAAATATGGAAGTAGGTTGACCTAATAATATAAACATTTATTGAACAAACTTCGGTCAGAGTTGGATTTCAATATTATTTGTAACCAATATTCTGTGAGCCAAATAAATACAGTATAATATGCTGTTGTTTTTTTATTGAAAAATAAATTACTTTACTTCAATTCAAGCCTTTCTGTTCTCAGACTAAAATGGAACCGATGGATAGTGAAGGGGAAGGTGAATCGAATAATGAAGATCTAGACATAGATATCCACTATAACTACGATGACATTAAAAAGGAGTATCAATCGGAGAGAATTGAAAGTAATGTGTTCAAGGTAGGCTAACCAATATTATCAATGATTAAGTCATTTTTTAGCTTGTGCTTCATATTCAATTTCCTTCAAGCGTAAACAGTTTGGACATTTTCGGATGAAAACGGTTCCAGTGGATGACAAGGCAAAAGTGCAGTGTTTTGTCATATGCATTTGATTTATTCAAGTCTGTTTATTGAAACTCCAGTTTTTTCCAATATTTTATTGAAATTAGTCACTTGGACTAACCATTAATGTTTTACTCTCATTTCTTACAAACGAAACGTTAGTGACATCAAAATTGGATGTGTTTGTTGTCAACTCATTCAAACGGAGCTGACAATCTAGAGTAAATTAATTTGTAATGCCAAAAGCATTCACCAGTTGTTGAAGTCGGCACACCAAATGAATGTCACTGGATGGCCAGCGGCGTGAAGGGGGAAATGGTTACTACGCATGCGTGACTCAGAAAATTTTAGTAACAATAACAGTGTTGCCAACTCAGAGTCGTCCAGTGGGAAGTCAACTACAAAAATGTCCGATTTATCGTCCACCCGTAACGTTTTTCTTGTTGCAAAAAGTTGAGTTTGAGTCTCTGGGCGAAGTTTAAAAAGCTGGTTGGGAACCCACTCGTCGAATGTGTGACTGTTTAAAGGGAAAGTTGAAATTAATCATAATTTGTATACAAATCAATTGTTAAATTAGAATTAATTGAACTATTCAAGCCGATAATTCATAATATAAATTAGGTATTAAACATTAGAATAATGTAAAAACATTACTGAATTATACAATGAATGAAAAAACATTAGTAAATTAATATTATGATTATTTTTCCATTTTGATCACGTTTGTATGATTTTTCTAGGTGGACGACACAATTGAGAGTGAATTGATACACAATAACCAGCCAATTAAAATTGAAGGTCAGCTCCAGTTCAAAATTGAAAATCTTCTATCTGATTCACCAAGAAAGTCAATGCGAATTTTTATATATTCATTCAATATTTTTCTCTGTATTGGTATATATTATCTCGAGTCTACGCACAGGCCTCAGTTGCCCATGTAAGCTCATTCCTCTAGTCTAGTATATAAGAAAAAAATATTTCTACACCTTTTCCAACTGTATTTGAGAAAGTATCAGTTGTAATTGAGAATAGTGATTTGTAATTGAGAAAACATCAGTTGTAAATGAGAACGGTCAATTGTATTTGAGAAGATATCACATGTAATTGAGAATGGTGTATTGTAAATTTGAAATCGTCACATGTAAATGAGAAGTTAAAAACGTGAAGAAGGTCAGCTGGTTCTTTAATTTGATTTCTCAATTATTACAACTGACATCTTCTCAATTTCAAATGATACTTTCTCATTAACAATTCACCATTCTCAATTACATGAGATATCTTCTCAAATACAATTGATCGTTCTCATTTACAACTGATGTTTTCTCAACTACAAATGACCATTCCCAATTACAATTGATATTTTCTCAAATACAACTGGAAATGGTGTAGTACTGTATCTATATAATTTGTATTATGCTGTTAGTTATATTTGTATGTACTACGTTTTATTGAGAAATAAACGAGATTTTGATTTGATTAGGACATTCAATTAAAATCAGTCTAGTTTACTAACGTTAAATCAGCTGTTTTCTGTCAAGTTGAAAGAATCCTGCGATATCTTCTTGTGAATAATAACTTTTCTCAACCACACTGTTTCAGAGTGTACCGGCGGTTTGGGCGACTGGAGTCATCTTCACCAATCACCGCCAAGCGAATCTTCACCGATTGACGGCGGCAACTTGAAGGCAGGTCGCCGACGCAGCAGGAAGATGCAGATCGAGGTGAGGGACGAACTGCCTCCATTTGACGATAATGAACCGACATTATGCGGCGAGGATGAGGAGTCGAATGTTGAGAAGAAAAACAAAAAGAATAGAACAGACTCGAATGTGAAGAAGAAGGAGAAGAGGAATGGGACTGACTCGGATGTTAAGAAGAAGGAGAGGATTGGGACAGACTTGGATGTGAAGAAGAAACGAATTAGAAAGAGGGTAGATAAGAGCGAGATTGTAACTGAAAGTGTTACAGCCAATTGCGTTGTTGTTTTTGTTTGTGCTATTTGTGAAAAATCATTCGCCTCCGAGCATCTTTTGAACAAACACTCAAACATACACGCGCCCGCTAGCCTCTGTCAGTATTGCGGGAAGATTTTCTCTCACCAGCACAACATGAGAACGCATATGAGAGTTCACACAGGCGAGAAACCGTATCACTGCACACTGTGCGACAGGAAGTTCGCTCGAAAGGATCATTTGGCCCGACATATAGACACTCACACCGGTGTCAGACCGTTTCAATGCAAAGTTTGCGAAAAAACGTTTCGGCGGTCCACGCATCTCAACAGACACAGTAAGTTGCATACCGGTGAAAAGCCGTACCCTTGTATAGTGTGTAATAAAAGGTTTATTGAGCTCAGGCGTCTCAAGAAACATATAGCACAGCGTCATAAGTACTGAAAACGAATGTAGCTTGGTCATTTCGCCAAGACACTCTATTGTGATGATAAATGAAAATTAATATGCGCGAAAACAGTTTGAAAGGAATATCAATGTTCTTTTCAATATCGTGTCTTTTAGATTTTTGAATTTAAATACAATTTAGGGAGCTACAATTGAATGTGTTTGTTTCTTATATAACTGAGATTAAGCAATCATTTTACCTGCAGCCTCTCTATAGTAATAATTAGAGCCCGGATCTTAGGCAAAATGCCTTAATTTTGCCTATTGTGCCTTTTCTGGGTGTTAGTGCCTATTTCAATATCAATTGCTTATTTCATCCTATTTTATATGTTTTGCCTATAAGATTACCAATTTTTTTATTCAAAATATTTGAAAATCCATGAATTAACATAATTAATTTTTTCAAACGTACGTTTTGCAAGAATAAAGCTTATATTCAATATATTATTATTTGAAGGTAGCCCTTTTATTAAATCTAGCTTCAGTTCAAATACAATAGTGTGCTTCAGATATGCATCAGTAACAACAGTTGATGTAGAAAGGTCTTTCCTCATACTGGAAAGTATTCTTTCAGAAAGAAAACAAAATTGAGAGTCAAAAAACTTCAAGAAATACATTAATCATGTGCAACCAGTGGAATATAAGTTTCTCAATTTCCTTGTATTATTTTTTCCACATAACTGTATAGGATTCCTATAATAGGAATAGGACCACATTATGCCTTTTTTCGATTTTAAAGTGCCTATTTTTGTGTTTTATAGTGCCTTTTTGCCTGCCTATTTCAAGTATTATAAATGCCTAAACATCCGGGCTCTAGTAATAATACTCATTAATTCAAATTATTGCTGTGCTTCAGTCGTGCCTTGTTGAAATAGTTTTTATAGTATATTTTTAAATTTATTAAGTTTAAATGATTATAGTCTTATTTTTATACATCATGAATGGTTACTATGTTGAGATATACGATGTAAATATTTTTATAGGTGAATTTTAATGACTTAATAAATACTCTTTTTTAATGTATCATAAAAAATCATTGAGATATTCAATTGTATCATAAAATTTATCTAATCTGTTAAGAGTATGAGTATAAAATAACCAGATAGATAGAAAGAATATAATGATAATATTCTATATTAGAGATAATATTATTATCTCTGGTAAGATGTATATTTTTGTCTTTCATGTACATATAAGAATGGTGATTCTGAGATTCATAAGAATAAAAATTTTAAACCGAATTGTTACTGTATCTGCATAACCACTATAGTCTGGCAACAGACAAAAGAGCCTCCAAAATAAGAACTCTACTGCGCAGAGAGAGCGCACGTTATGCAATGCAGCAGTTTATCTCACTCGCTCACTAGAGTAGTGGTACTATGTGGTACTGTATCACTTCGGTGATACGATGCGCAAAGGTTCTTTTGTCTGTTGCCAGACTATACCTATTCAACATTGAAAATTTATCTAATATACTTTCATTCATCGTTTCCATGGTAACGGGTGGTGTTCTGTTGATTTCTTTTTTTAATTTGTTTTTTTACATAATATTATAGTATTATGGTATTAGTAATATCAGTGGTCACTCGGTGAGAGCGGTTGCTAAGGGTTTCCCCACCGATAAAAAAAATGTTATAAAAATTCACCCGTTACCATAGAAACGTTGAATGGGAGTCATGCGGCAAAATTAAAAAAAAGTAGGTCTACTATATATGTTTGGAAAGAGGTATACAGTACTAAAACAAATTTCTGTTACTAAAAATTATTTATAAAATACGATAATGGATTATATATATATATATATATATATATATATATATATATATATATACAGCTGTCTGGCGAACTTCGTATCGCACTCTTCCCCCAAATGTCCCCCTCTTCTCCCCACAAATGTCTCCCTTCATGCCACCCAAAAAATGTCATCCCACAAATGCCCTCCATTCCCCCAAATGTCACCCCACATATCCTCTCTTCATGTCAACCCCTCTTTCCCATCAAATGTCACCCCCTCCTCCCTCCAATTATTTTTTTTATATTTATTTATTTAATTCTTTCTTTTCAATTTTTAATTTAGCCTATATTTTTTAATTTTATTCCTGTTCTTCAATTTTTATCAGTCCTATTCTAATTAAAGAATTTTTTCATATTTATTAATTTATTTTAAATTTTTTCATTGTAATTGATTTTATTTTTTATTTTTTTTATTTCCGTTCTTCAATTTTTATCAGTCTATTCTAATTAAAAGATTTGTTTTCATATTTATTTCTTTCTTTTAATTTTTTATTTTAATTTATTTTATTTATTTTTTAATTTTTAATTTTATTATTAGAAACAATAAAACATGCATGATACGAACGATAACTCATTCTTAATTGATGATTGTAGCGTAAAATAATTAAGAGAAAACCTAGAGCAAAAAACGGTCCAGAGCGGGGTTTGAACCCGCAACCTCTAGGTTATCAAGCAGAGACTTTGCACTGAGCCACGGGACTTAGAATAAGCTCGCTAATTTATCTATCTTGGTGCGATCATCTTTCCGTTGTAAAAGCCACGTTCGTGCCGGCAAGTTTGAACTCTGTGAAATAAGTGATAGGTGATGTCATTAATGTAATAACTATTTATTAATTATAAAGGGATTTTCTTATATTTTAATACATATTATGTTAACCAGTGCTGTACAAATTCAAACGAATCCAAAATCATCTAAATCGGTTCAGCCGTTCTCGAGTTATAAGCGAGCGTACAGACACCAACTCTCTTTTTATTAATATAGATATATATATATATATATATATATATATATATCAATACTTATATATATCAATACGATTGATGGATTATAAGTAGCATTACAAAACTTTCCTTACAGAAATAATTAATCAGGTTAAAAGGATGTTCCAACTTGAAATATTCAATATCAATATCAAATGAATATAAAACTGGATTGACACACATAAGACACAATTTTTTTCACAGAGTAAAATATTTCATTTTTGATGCAATCTTTTTAAAATGATCAAAATTCGTTCCAACAAGAAATATTTAATATTAATTAAATGAATATAAAACTGGATTGGCACACACATACAAAAATATTTTTACAGAGTGAAATAATTCATTATTCAATTACTTTTGATACCATCTTTTTAAAATGTTCAACATGCGTTCCAACAAGAAATATTTCATATCAATTAAATTAATATAAAACAGGATTGACACACACAGACACAAACTGTTCAACAGAGTAAAATAATTCATCATTTAATCATTTAAATGATTTTGATTCTATCGTTTTGCAATGTTCTTCATGAGTACTAATATAAAATACAAAAGATCCGTCAAGCTCCGTAGAGAGCCTTAAAGAAGCCTTTTAAGCTCCGTCAAATGTTGTCATTCTACGCAGGTCAAATTTAATTAGCTTTAGTTCATCAAATAACGTATTTTATATTAGTACGCACGAAGAAAATTGTAAAAAGATAGTATCAAAACTGATCAAATAACGCATTATTTTACTCTGTGAAAAAAATTTGGTCTTATGTGTGTCAATCCAGTTTTATATTCATTCAATTGACATTAAATATTTCATGGGATTACAACACGGAAGCAATTTATGCAATTTCGGTTGAGTATGCCTTTAGGCTTGGCGTACACCGGTTAGTCAAGACAAGACAAGACTAGATTAGTCACGTTTAGTCACAGTAATTCACATAGTTGCTTATGAAGCAACACACACCGATTAGTCATTGCATCAGTGTGTGCTGCTTCATAAGCAACTGTGTGAATTACTGTGACTAATCTAGTCTTGTCTTGTCTTGACTAACCGGTGTACGCCTAGCCTAAAGGCATACTCAACCGAAATTGCATAAATTGCTTCCGTGTTCCATCTTGGCTACACCGGTTAGTCAAGACAAGACAAGATTAGTCTCGTTTAGTCACAGTAATTCACATTGTTGCGTATGAAGCAGCACACACTGATGCAATGACTAAATCGGTGTGTGTTGCTTCATAAGCAACTATGTGAAGTACTGTGACTAATCTCGTCTTGACTAACCGGTGTACGCCTAGCCTTACAGCTTGTCGGACTATTTCCTCATAGTCTATTACAGAGAGAAATGGCACGTATCACGATTTGATGTTGGCCACCACCCACGGATGTGTTTTGACCAACGGCAAAGGCAGCCGATTCTTGGGTATTTTCACCAGCAGCTTCGATATCAAGTCACGCGCCCCGCTGCTCATGTAGGCGGGATAGTGTACGGCGACGGCGCAAATCTTTCGGAAAGTCTCGTCGTTGCTTTTGCTCTCGAACGGCGGACAGCCGACCAGAAACTCGTAGCACAGCACACCGAGACACCAGTTGTCGACGTTTTCGTCGTAGGTATGGTGACCGATCATTTCCGGTGGCAAATAGTCCAAAGTGCCGCACATTGTTTTTCTACGCAGCGAAGGCGTGTGCACCGACCAGCCAAAGTCCGACAATTTGATTCGTCCGTCGGCGGCGATCAAAATATTCTCCGGCTTCAAATCTCTGTGTATCACCTTGTTCAGGTGACAGTAGTGCAGCGCGTCGGCCACGTCGTGCACATATCTGGCGGCAACCTTTTCGGAGAAGCGGTTGTTCGGCGCGTTGCGCAGTCGGTTGAACATCTCGCCACCCCCGGCGTATTCCAGCACCAGAAATATGCGCTTCTCGTCGGCAAAATAGGTGAACATGCTGATTATGTTGGGGTGGTGCAGGCGGCTGTGAATCTCCACCTCGCGAATCACCTGGTGTTCCATTTGGCCTGCAATGTCACAATTCATTATAGACCGTGTCAGTGATGAAGTATATAAACAATAAAATAACCTGTAACACATATAGTTTTACATGTGTTTTTGAAATTGTTTGGAAAAATGTTTACATTTTTTTCTAATGAAATAACAGGTTTCCAAACATTTATGTGACGTCACACTATCTAATTAGGTGAATGAATAAAAATTTGTCTATTCCACATTAAGTGGAAATGTGGCTTTAATGTGGAATGGACAAAATTTGTTTTTATTCATTCACCTAATATGGAGAAGTTCCACAACATTTCTGAGCAGAGTGTGTGTTTCAATTCATTATTATTGAATACTAAATTAATCCTGCTAGCAGCCCTAGCAAGTGCTACCTTCAGATGGATATTTAGCTCAGTGGCACGATAGGCCACTGGCTACATTCTGGCAATTCAACCAATCACGTACCGTACCTTTGTAAGCAAAAGCACATGTGAATGTTCATGTTTATAATATTAGAAGCTACGTGATTGGTTGAATTGGGCTAGAACCGACGCCATCTTTTTTCTACATTATGGTCTGTAGAATGGTCCTGGATAGGCCTACTGTTCATTATAGCTGTACCTCGATAATCCGACACTTTTTAATCCGACGTACTCGGTAGTCCGATGCGCTGCCAGTAGCAACATGCATCTCCCTCCCACTGCGCCGCCCCCGCACAGACCAGTCCAGTGTAGCGAATTCAGCAGTTGCAGTTCGTATTTATAAAACTTAACATACTGTCATTGTGTATCCTGGTACTGTATTAATAAATTACATGTAGGCCTAGCTTTAATATTTCTTCCTTTGTTAACTTCAATGTGTTCAAACACATTAAAATAAAACTTATTTGATAATTATGATATTTTTGGTAATCCGACATTTTGGTAATCCGACACCTCTTGGTCCCTTTAACTGTCGGATTATCGAACATTATATTATTATGCAAACTCTGGCATTGAATTGTAATGGCCTACTGAAAAGAGCCAATAATTTGATTGAACCAAATTTAATAATTAAATCGTTCTACATAATCAATGCAGATTGGCATTTTTGAATCCAATCAGTGAATCAGAATTCACTTAGAGGTAATCTATGTAATCGCCATATGAGTTCATTGTATAATATTGAAATCAGGGTAAATTTCTCATTTACAACTGACATCGTCTCAAAATACAATTCACTATTCTCAATTAGGCTACATGTAATATCTTCTTAAATACAATTGACTGTTCTTATTTAAATCTAATATTTTATAAAATACAAATGACTATTATTTGAAGCGTACACGATTAGTCACAGACAAGACATTGTTGCTCAAGCAACAGTGAATTTCACTAATCTCGTCTTGACTAACCGGTACGCCTAGCCTTACAATAAATTGATACGCTACTTTCTCAATTACAACTGCAAAATGTATGAATAAAGATTGATGCAAGATTTTTATACAGTTTGTAACTGTATTTCTGTTTTTCAATTATAAATTAAATTTGCTTGAATGATACAATATCATACCTTTAGCCAGCTCAGATTTGAACATGGTTTTCAAGGCGAAAATTGCATGCGTTTGCTTTTCTCTAGCCAAGTAGACTCTCCCGAATTTGCCCCGGCCCAGCGGTCTTCCAATTTCGAAGTCAGACAATGTGAATGGCTTTCTTTTCCTTTCCAATGCAAAGTTGTACATTTTGAGGGCCTGCTCCCGTACCTTCGGCGGAAGGTCCTTGAATGAGTCAGGTGACAACTTTTTCTGTTCATTCTGAAACAAGACAAAAATGAAGTTGAAGCTAAATAATACATAACCTTGGACTATTTGTTTGTATAGAGTTGACGATCATATGATCCACCTGCCTCCAGTAACCTGAACTTCTACTGGAATAGTGAAATCCAGCCATTACTTGCACAACACCAAACGATATTTTACAAAAAAAATCAGATAAAATTGAACATATTGGAGTGCCACACACACACTACTCTATTACAGAGAATAACTGAAATGATCCAGCCAAGGTTAATCCAGAATCTTTGAGCGAATTTAATTTTTCTGTGTGCTGGTTCAATTCAATTCAGTAAGCTAGGTAACTTAAAACCGATTTTGGAATTTCTATGGTGGACTGTCACTGTATAATTTGAAAATCCAACTTAATTGAAATTACGTATCCCATCCAGTGAACTGCATGTATGAAACATAGAAATATACTAATTTAAAAAGTTACAGTCCACTACAGAAATTTCAAATCCGGCTTTACTAAGTGTGATTTGAACCAGCGCACAGAAAATGTACCTAATATTTAATTCGCTCAAATAATAATATTCAAATAGTACTCATAAAGGCTAAACGCCACTGCAGCTTCATTTGATTATAGGGTTGGAGTAAAAAAATTAAGCCGAGAACAAATTAATGCAAACGAGTTTGCATTATACAGTACCATGTCAACTTAACCTGAAGCAAAATCTGTAGCTGCGGTGGTATTGAAATTGAAGTGAAATGAAAATAGATAAAATATTGTTGAAGTGAACAAGAGTAATTTTTCCATGGTATATTATAGGAAGGGAGGAGGTGTACAGTATACTGTGTAGTTTACCTAGCCTAGGTTAGTTGCTACATTCCCTCCATTTGCAGACGAGGTAATGAGTAAAATGAGTTTTAATGGTTTAAAATTGACTTGACGCTTAGTGACACATTATAACTGACAATACATAATCTCGTTTGAAGGGGTCCTAATAATAACTCCAAATTAACAAAATAAACTTGCCTGCATGATGATAATGTGATGACAAAACCCGAGTAAGAAGAGTTAACTTGAAACTCGATCACAACTTACAAGACTTGAAAATTCAACCATTCATCAGAGTGAACTCTTCACGAATCATTTCAAAACTACACAAAAATACACATTCGAAAGGAAACGATATTATTGTGAATGTAGTTGTATGATAGGACTTCTGAAATGATAAGATAACGGTTAGTTCAATTCAATCAAATTTGAAAATTGGGCTTTGCTTTTCCCTCCTCAAGACTCAAGAGCAGAATCAGCTGATCAAACTTCTAAAAACTTTGACGACGACAAACTTGTTCGCTGAGGATTTCGTTACTGCGGCCTCGCAGCCGAACTGACACGACCAGCCAAGATGGCGGACAAATTCGCAGTCTGGGCAACCCCACCTTTGAAGGCCATGTATACACCCCAGCGGGTGTATACATGGTGCAACAGATCTCGTTCAAAACTTATTCAGATATTGTAATTCGCCGGTTTAAAGCCCTTTAATATCTCATTATTGTTCAATTCGATGTTATCAATTTGATTTGATAACGGCCTTCGAAGGCAGTGGGGTGCCCAGACTGCGAATTTGTCCGCCATCTTGGCTGGTCGTGTCGGGATCGGCTGCGGAGCCGCAGTAACGAAATCCCACCTTAACTTGAATGAACAGCTACAAAGTGGGTCACTGACAGAGTGACAGTAGAAAATAAAAAAATATTATTGATTCAAGTAATTTTTGAGAAGATTACTTGAAGTAATTGAGTTACAAGTAAGTGATAAACTGTACTGTTTAGTAGTGAGTGTGGTTGGTTAAAAACTTCAGGAGAGGTAATAAAACCAGGGCAGGGTTGACGATTTAAGGTCAATTCCCACATTGACGACAACGACACGACGACGACACTCTCATTTCGTTCTGCGCATGCGTCACCAGCCCGCGCTCTGATTGGTCCATCCTTTTAAAACTTCTGACCAGCCGAATTTCTAGGTTAAGTCACTAGGTACGAAGTTTGAATGTTTGCTGTTCGGAATCAATTGTCAATTAATATTAATAATATTAGTACGACAATATAAATGTAATAATCAGTAAATAAAATTATAATACAAACCTTTTCAAGTCATACCAGATTAAAGGTCAATTCCCACATTGACGACAACGACACGACGACATTCTCATTTCGTTCTGCGCATGCGTCACCAGCCCATGCTCTGATTGGTCCATGTCTATCTTTGTTTAAAAATGATAGCTGTAGCTGTCGGCTATCAAGCTCTCAAAATTGCAGTACCAGTATGACTTGAAAAGGTTTGTATTATAATTTTATTTACTGATTATTATATTAATATTGTCGTACTAATATTATTAATATTAATTGACAATCGATTCCGAACAGCGAACATTCAAACTTCGTATCTAGTCACTTAACCTAGAAATTCGGCTGGTCAGAAATTCGAAAAGGATGGACCAATCAGAGCGCGGGCTGGTGACGCATGCGCAGAACGAAATGAGAATGTCGTCGTCGTGTCGTTGTCGTCAATGTGGGAATTGACCTTTACCAGTACTGCAATTTTGAGAATTGAGAGCTTGATAGCTGACATCTACCAACAGCTATCATTTGTAAACAAAGATAGATGGATAATTCAGTTGAGACGCGCAGAACGAAATGACGACATTCTCATTTCGTTCTGCGCATGCGTCACCAGCCCGCGCCTGATTGGTCCATCCTTTTAGAATTTCTGACCAGCCGAATTTCTAGGTTAAGTGAATAGGTAGGAAGTTTGAATGTTCGCTGTTCGGAATCAATTGTCAATTAATATTAATAATATTAGTACGACAATATAAATATAATAATCAGTAAATAAAATTATAATACAAACCCTTTCAAGTCATACCGGTACTGCAATTTTGAGACTTGAGAGCTTTCATTTGTAAACAAAGATAGACATGGACCAATCAGAGCATGGGCTGGTGACGCATGCGCAGAACGAAATGAGAATGTCGTCGTCGTGTCGTTGACCTTTAAGGTCAATTCCCACATTGACGACAACGATGAGCGCATGCGTCACCAGCCCGCGCTCTGATTGGTCCATCCTTTTACAACTTCTGACCAGCTGAATTTCTAGGTTAAGTGACCAGGTACGAAGTTTGAATGTTCGCTGTTCGGAATCCAGGGGCGGATTAAGGTCTGTGTTTTGGGGGGGGGCGGTTGAGGAAGGTCGGTTCCGGGGGTTCTAGGGGGTATGGAATACACTCCAGATAGGGTTAGGGTCCGGGGCCTCCCCAAATTTTGAACAATATTAAGAGTGAAAACCAAAAATCTAGGCTCTAAAACTACAACGTTTTCCTTACATAAATACTAAAATTATGTGATATTTTTATAAAATTAACTATTTTTCCAGTGTAAATCACAACAAAAGTTCAAGTTAACATGAGATGAGCAAATTTTAAAATGAAAACAAGCACACTTTGTATTGACAAAACCTCAGTATGAAACAAACAGCCTCAATAGTCCATCTAGATACATTGAGATTTGAAGCCAGTTTATGGATTCGAAATAATATGTTAATAATTTCATGGTACTCAGCAGCATTTATGGATAGAGGTTTTTCACCAAAAGACCCTCTTATGTATGGGAGCCTACCATACTACCAACGAGCATCAGACAAAAGGAAGGAACGGTATCTGAACTTGAATTGAAGAGGTTTTTAATATTAGTGAGTCTCTGCTCAATGGTACTTTTTTTTGTGATCAAGAAGACAATAATATTGCAACTGCAATTAGAATATTTTAGAGTTATTGTTCAAATTTGAACCATCAATAATTGGACTATGAATAAATTTGATCTATCAATATTGATAGATAATTGTTTTCCAGCAAAAATGTGTTTTTGTTTCATTTATATTGACACTGTTCATGTTGTATCGTACAATGCTAAATAAATATTTCTGATTTGAGAATAAATATTGTATGAATAGTTCAAAAATTTTGGATGGCCTGGCACCGCTGCTCTATATATTTGCGCCATGTACCAAAAACGGAATGGGACAACTCGCCGCGGCCAACTCGCCGCGGCCATCTCGCCGCCGCCAACTCGCCGCGGCCAACTCGCCGCCGACCCAACTCGCCGCGACCAGCTCCACACAAGGACTGATTCCCTTGGCATTTAATTTATTACCACTTTTCAGGGATATTCAGATGCAGCTAACGATTCGAGATGATATATAAATTATAATTTTAATTACAATTACAATATATATAATAATAAATTATAATTGATAATAGCTAAATTTCATTCTTTCATAAGACTTTGTGTAGAATGAACATTCTCTGTGATAAATGGAATTAACTTCGTTAACTTTGTTAAAATAGTGAATTCTGGAATCTGAAATTACTGTTAAATTAGGCATTTTACAGAGAAACTAAAGATTCAATATAAATTTCATCAATGAATTTAGTTTTTGTACTTTTTAACATGTTTTAGTTGTGTTTTTCAACACATTAGTTTCATTAGTGAATTAAAAATTAATTTATGTATCATGTCGAATCGCTAGCTGCATCTAAATATCCCTGAAAAGTGGTGACAAATGCCGGGAGAATCAGTCTTAATAAGAGCTGGTCGCGGCGAGTTGGGTCGGCGGCGAGTTGGCCCGGCGGCGAGTTGGCGGCGGCGAGATGGCCGCGGCGAGTTGTCCTAGACCCTACCAAAAAACCTCCTCGGACCGGCACTGCCGACGTTGAGCAGAAGCAATGCTTTCTACGTTCCTTTTTAAAATATAACCATTTAAATCCTCATTTTTGTTACAAAATACTGTAATACTAACGTATCTCTACTCTAATAATAATAAAACTATAATCCTATACATATTAGTTTTTGATAAGTAATTGGAAAGAAAATTTTTCAATCTCTGTAGTGCCCCCTCTTAATCCGCCCCTGTCGGAATCAATTGTCAATTAATATTAATAATATTAGTACGACAATATAAATATAATAATCAGTAAATAAAATTATAATACAAACCTTTTCAAGTCATACCGGTACTGCAACTTTGAGACTTGAGAACTATCATTTGTAAACAAAGATAGACATGGACCAATCAGAGCATGGGCTGGTGACGCATGCGCAGAACGGAAATGAGAATGTCGTCGTCGTGTCGTTGTCGTCAATGTGGAATTGACCTTTAGGCGCTCTGAGTGACAAATCCAACAGGTTTTGGTGTTTATTTTTCTATAAAAATCGTCATTACAACATGATAAGCCTACTAAAGTAATGATATTTCAATTATATCTATGAAATAACATCTCATAATATTGCAAACATTAATTACTTTCTCTCAAGTGGTTTCATGGTCAAGCATTCGACACAACATAACATCGACAATAAGCTTCCTGCGCCAACTAATCAACTGTTATCTGATTTCAGTCAGCAACCCCAGTTTTGCC
Organism: Laodelphax striatellus; assembly: GCA_017141395.1. Taxonomy (NCBI): domain Eukaryota; kingdom Metazoa; phylum Arthropoda; class Insecta; order Hemiptera; family Delphacidae; genus Laodelphax; species Laodelphax striatellus. Next base: position 3,637,903 of record CM029531.1, on the reverse strand, counting down.
AGATAGGTTAGACGAAAAACAGTCAAATGTCATCTGCCAACATTGGGTTGCTGGACTGATCAGGATAGGCTAGCAGTTGCGAAGTGGGCGCAGGGCCAAGGCTCTACGCACTACTGGTCCTAAGCCTACCCCACACCAACCAGGGAGGAGGAGATTCAGTCACTATGCATTTTCGATGTAACCACATTACAGCGGCTCTCTCTAGCAGATCCCTTAAGAATAGCATTGTAATAGATAACATTCGGCGAACTTCAGGCTACTCGATACCTATTCATCGAGAGTTGACAGAAAGGCTCCTCCTAAAACCTAACGGGATAACTCTTTTTGTCAACTCTCGATGAACAGGGTATGAGAAGACTTGACATTCTAGGCAGTCGGCACCAATGATTGGAGTACCAAATTTTGCCGCTATTACTATAAAAGAGATTAAAGAAAGAAATGTGATATTGCAACTATTCAATTGCTTTGAAATTATAGACTAATAATTAATCGAACGTAATTCCTAATTAATAATGCTATATAATACTATGAAGACAAAATGAATGCTGCTATACAGATGATGTCAGGTAGTCCAGTGGTTCAGGGTATTTGACCAGGCAATCAAGAGGTGCTGGGTTCGATTCCCGCCCCGGCCATAATTTTTTTTTAAACAGCAGCGTTCATCGAATTTCCTTCTATAGTCCGATTCACGTCAAGAAGTCAGCATTGTTTATATGAGGATCATTGATGCCGTTTCATTGAGAGAGAAAGAGAAAACTGCACCAAACGTGTTTGTTCGGTCTGTGTGCGACAACAATGCACAGTGCGGCAACTATATGCACAGTGCAAATAGGATAGAGACATCAGCCTTGTGCTGAACAAGGATAGCAAACTCCCATCTTTGCAATGCTGAATTCTTGACGTGAATCGCACTATAGCTATTATTATGTTGTCGATATTCGCAGTTGTAGCGGAAGTGTTCAGAGTATTTTACAGTATTATTAATTAGGAATTTCGTTCAATAAACAGGATGAGCTTGCAAGGATGAATAAATTAGAAACCCCAATACATCGATTCGAATGTTATTTCAATCACTGTTATTTGCAATAACGAGAAAGATGACGTCAAAAACATTCAACTCGCTATAATGTTTTCAGAGCCGCAATAGCATCGATAACCCTCTGCATTTCTCCATTGTAAGTTTTCAGTTTCTCCGAGTTGGCCTCTTGCACATCAACAGGAACTTTCTTGTCGTAGTCGGCCATCGACATAGTTTGCTGCAACTTGCTCTTCATGCCGTCCAGGCCTTCTTTCTTCTTCTGTAGGCGAGTGAGCTCCTTTTCTGCATCGATTAGTCCCTACAGAAAAAATGGTGTTAACGAATCAAAATAAGATACAATAATAAGCTTTAATAATGTTAGTAATATTATTAATAATAAGTTATCAGTAATACACTATACAATAATAATTGTTATCAGGAATACAATATGCCTTTTTCAATTTTAAAGTGCCTATTTTGTCTTTCTCTGTAGTAGTGAAGGTGACATTGTGCTGTTAGTTATACATAGTCTACTGAATGGAAAGACTTTAAGTTGTCAAAACCACATATATTTAATAAAACAACGAGATACCGGTTTCGGTTGTTACACCATTCTGGTAAACTCCGGACAATTTAGCACGGACACTAGTTTACCAGACATTGATAATGACGTAACAACCGAAACCAGAATCTCGTTGTTTTATTAAATATGTGGTTTTGACAACTTCGTCTTTTTATTCAGCCTATTTTTGTGCTTTTTCGCCTGCCTATTTCAAGTATCATAAAATTGGAAGCTGTTATACGTCAATACGATTTAGAATAATTAACGCGCATGCTCCAGTGAGACGCCAATTTGGATGGCACGCTCTGGACTGTGTAATCTTGTCAATAAGATTTCTGATTGTAAATGGCAACCTGGGTCAATCAATCATTTACAAAAAAGAATACAACAGACTTATGCCCAGAACTGTTGCTCTTCCAATCTACACATTCAGGTTTGCTCACAATTTATTCAAAAAACCAGTTAGAAATAAGAAAACTTCAACAAATTTTATCAAAAACCACTTACTTTGATCAACATGTGCACAATACACTTGTCGGAGATTGTGAGAATCGCACAGCCAACTGGTGGCTCTTGAGTGAGCTCGAGTTTATTGCAACCGGCCAAAGTCTTTATCAACAGCGAGAATTTATCAACTGTTTGTTCTGTGCTCTTATCGGAACAGCACACAAACACTGAAACAAAAAATTCAGAAGCCCTTAACAATTGAGTAACTTAATTAATTTAAAAAAAACCATAAATAATTGAGAAAAAATAAGGATCACACATTGAAAAACTTGAATAAGATGAATGTCAAGTGCACTTGCTAAAGTAAAATATGTAGGAATAACCTGTATAATACAGGGTGTTTCATTAAGGACGCAACCCAAAGTGTAAGAAGATAGTAGTAATTCATAGGTAAATTTTAGGTCCCCAAACTTATATGATGAATCGTATATTGAAGGCTAAATGCAAGTGTTAGTTGAAGAGAGCTAGTCTTTCATTGGTGCTGTTTTATCTGTCGTTTAGTTACGTCGTGTCAGAAATGGTTTTTTCCAAGGATGAACGTGTGTTTATTTTAGAGACTTATATTGTGTGTAAATCTTACAAATCTGTGCAAGATAAGTTTCGAATAGAGTTTCCCCATACTGCAGTTCCTAATAAGTCGACGACAATAATGCGGTTGATCAATAAATGTTCTACAAGTGATATGCCCCGTTTTTCAGTCGCTCAATAGACAGTTTATGGATCCAATAGCACTATTGAATCAATAACCATGTGTGTTTTCAAATGCAAAAAAAAGTTATTGATTCAATAAGTTTATTGAACAACTGAAAAACCGGGCATTAGTGTACAAGATGATAAGAAGCTAACTCGCCGGCCAACAAAGTTAACCGCGGAAGTTATCAAAGATCTGAACAATCGTTTCTACGGTCACCAAAAACTTCGCTAAGAAGGTAATCATCACAAGCTGGGGTGTCATTAACTACAGCTGTAAATTCATGTATATAGCAGGATTCTTTTAAATTGTCAGAAACAGCTGATTGATGCACGCTCGTTTACTAACGTTAAGTCAGCTGTTTTCTGACAAGTTAAAGAATCCTGCTATACCTGTATGTAGTGCAATAAATTTTGTGATTCAACTTTGGTTTGCGTCCTTAATGAAACACTCTCTAGTATGCCAAAAAAAATTCAAAAAATCCGAGTAGTTGAATTGAAATAAATCTAAGACTCATAACTCACCGTCCACCTTCACCTTAGCGACCAGATTGTAATCAGATCTCGTCGATCTTAAACTGCGCACAATGGAATGCGCAAATTCCATTTCTTGTTCAAGAGCCACATTGCGCCAATTGCATTCTTCCTGTGAACACAATTAACAGATTACCTATTGAGAAACTGAAATACAAAATAGATTTTGGCAAAAATTGATACTTTAACCGTTGATTCCTCATGACCACGGCGACGTACCGGTTAGTCAAGACAAGACAAGATGAGATTAGTCACGTTTAGTCACAGTATTACATAGTTGCTTATGAAGCCACATACACCCATTAGTCATTGCATCGGTGTGTACTGCTTCATAAGCAACTATGTGAATTACTGTGCCTAAACGTGACTAATCTCATCTTGCCTTGTCTTGACTAACCGGTGTACGCCTAGCCTAAGACACCTTATAGATGAGATCTTTCAAATGAGACATTTGATTTAATTTATTTCTAAAAAAACAAATATGCACGAGTAAAATGAAACAAATTGTAGACATTAATATAGTCTACAAAACAGTAGAAATAACATAAAATAAAGCTAAATTTCACATTATTGTCAATTTTTGGCAAATGAATAAACAAAATCTGATGAGAAACCACTGAGGAGTTCAGCTTACAAGAGAAAAAATGTTCGCATATTTTATATAAAGAAATGTATGACCTTTTATGATACCTACTCAATGAGATCTGTTGGTGAAGTGGAACAACCCTACTCAGGTCTCCCCACTATTAAAAGCTATACACTAAATAAATAAATAAATAAATAAATGAGATCTCTCAACTGAGACAAGAATGAACAGAATCGGTAAAGAAACCACGGCAAAGAGGAGTTCTGCATACAAAAAAAAACCATGTTCGCCTATTTTTTATTTTGTTAAATTGTCCAGAAGTCCTTAGTTACTCACACAGCTGCCATTTTGTTTTTTTCACTTATTATTTTTCATCTTAATAATGGTGGAACATAATTATGGAATTGAAACTTTGCACCAACATTTATGACAACTAGACAAACCTACAAAAAAATATAGCAATTTTTCAAATCCATAAAACAAAATGGCGGCCATTTAAAATTTTGTTTCTTGAATAACTCGGAAACCGTTGATATTACGAAAATTTTACAAGAATAACTTTTTTTTAGTAAATTTAATTACAAATCGATTGAAACCTTATTTGTTAAGATTGGACTATTTTATATAAATATATTGATCAGTGGCTTCTAGGATTCCCAGGTTTTTCTTTTGTTCAACTTGTTATCATCTATCACAATTTTTCGATTTAAAAGTAAAGGCATAGCAACGTCTGCCGGTTCAGTTAGTGTTAAGCCTGTGGGTTAAGTGGAAGAGGGGACTTGTATGCCTCAACTTCGCCTACAGCACTTTTCTATTGTGAGAAGTAAAAAATAAAGTCATCTAGCTATCTAAATACTCTTGTTTAATCCTTGATAATACTTCAAACTAATTTCAAATCTAATTTCCAGCTTCGATTCTATTGGATGAACATTTTAAAAACTGGCACATGCCAATTGCAACGTGTAAACTATCGCCAGCTGACTGACCATATTTGAATAGGGTGCAACACAAATGCTGACTTTAGAAAATGAGCACTGCAAATTTCATTTATTTATATAGCAGGATCCTTTTAACTTGTCAGAAAACATATGATCACAATACTTAACCTACAAATGCTGAATCTCGCAGATTATTGAAAAGGTCTTTTAAAAAGTTATTCTTTTAGAGGTCTTCTTTGAAAAGGTATTTTAAAGACTTTCAAGTCTTTTGATTGTTGTGTGGAAGTCACTGTTTTAAAACAGCTGATTTCTGACAAGTTAAATGGATCGTGCTATACAAGAAAGTGAAATCAACACACATGATGACATGTTGCCAATGGCAACATGTGTAGAAAATGCTGACTCACCAAATCCGGATAGGCAGCGACACAAATGCTGACCGCCTTCGGTCTGATTGGTGCAGAGGGCGGCACCAATGGCAGCCGCTGATACAGCTCCTCGCTGATGAACGGCATCAGCGGAGACAACAGCCTTAGGCCGACGTCGAACACTGTGTACAGTGTGACACGGGCCGCTTCCTGCGCATGCGCGTCACCGCCCCCGAACACCGGCTTGATTGCTTCCTGCACAGTACACAGTACAAATCAATATTACTTACTCATTTTGAAAAGTGAAGAATACTATAGAGTATTTGAGACTGAGGACGGAAGGAGAGAGAGAGAGAGAGAATAGAATAGAATAGAATAGAATAGAATAATCACTTTATTCACGCAGATTACAAAATATGTCGCTTAAATTATAGGTAATGAAAGTCATTACAATGATCTTCATTTAAAAATAGTAATTACAGCATAAGATTAACTGAACAAAACATGAAGCAAGAAAGATTTTAAATGAAAATATGTAGGTATAAATTTTAATTCAAGATTTTTGAATACAACTTAATAATAGTATGATATATTTTATTAAATGAACGTCATTGAGAATAAAAGTAATTGATTTTGTATCTACATGAAATGGCGGAGTTTGGACATATAAATGTCCATTCTTGGAGAAGGATGTGCATTCTCTCTTGGAGAGAGAGAGAGAACACTTCATTGGACAGAAAATAGGGAGAGACGAAAACTACTAGGAAGATACCTACTAGCAATAGGTCGTTCACTATATCCCCCGAGATTATAGAACAAAATGGAATAATATACTTATACTGTATATATTATATTTTGTATTAAAGAGGAGTGATATTCCCCTCCGAAAAATGTTTCTGTGTTCGCCTCTTGTCAATGTAATCTATTTTTTCCAAAAATACATTAGTAGCTTACTATGAGTAGCTTACCATGAGACCCTGCGTTGGACATTAATGAGTAAATTTATTGTAACAGTATAAGTATTACAATAGTTGGAGTTTATTTATTGTAACAGATAGGGCCGTTTCATGAGCTCGGGATTTAGCCAAGTCCTAGACTAAAACGGGTGGATACCGTAGCATCGACAAACGTTTGTCTAGGACAGGTTAGTGGGTTAGCAGCATAGAGTAGTACATAGTGTCGAGGCTAACGTTTGTCGATGCTACGGTGGTCACCCGTTTTAGTCTAGGACTTAGCTAAATCCCGAGATCATGAACCGGCCCTTAAAGTAAAGTAGGAGTTTATTTATTGCAACTGTCCTTTTTGAAACCAAATTTTTTTTTGGGGGGGGGGGGATGATGCCCATATAAGCTCTAGGCTTGTGCGCAGGGAAGGATGATGATGATGAGAGATGAATGGACCTACAGCTCTAGGTGGGTTCAGAACCATCGGAAAGCGATTTTGAAGCTAATGAATTGTATTTAGATGAGCCGGTCAATATTAGAAGGTATATTATGAGGAGCTTTTTATATAATTTAAATGGCTTTCGTGCAACAGATAGTAATAATTACCAGATAGACGTCACACAGATCGTAGAGCCACAGGTTGTAGCAGGCAGTAGTAGCTCCGGGCAATTCGTAGTTCTCGAATGCTTTATTGCATGCTTCCACTGCTGCCGACAATCGGCTCAGAATCCACAGATCAACTGGACTTCGCTCCAAAGCGTCCTGCAACCAAATACAACTACTTTACAATTTGCAAGTGAAGCAGTTCCATGAAAGCAAACACCGATAGATACAACCTCACAAAACCTCACCAATAGCAGATATAATAATTCAGAAACAGCATTCGAATAATTTTTTCTGTGCCGGTAAATACACATTGACTCACAAAACAAGAAGGATCCATGTTTATTATTAATACGTCCCAACTTCTTAGTACATTAAGTAAAGGTGGGTTTTCGTTATTGCGACCGAGTTTTTCATCAATTGCATCTGGCAACGCTGGGTCGAGCTCCGCTGCGGCACTCGGTCACAGTAACGAAAATCTACCTAAAGTGAATAAGCCTATTGATTATAAAAAAGAATTAGGCTAGGCGTATACCGGTTAGTCAAGACAAGACAAGACGAGATTAGTCACGTTTAGTCACAGTACTTCACATAGTTGCTTATGAAGCAACACACACCGATTAGTCATTGCACCTGTGTGTGCTGCTTCATAAGCAACTATGTGAAGTACTGTGACTAAACGTGACTGATCTCGTCTGTCTTGTCTTGACTAAACGGTGTACGCCTATTCATACATACGATACTGAAATAATTACTGGCTGTTAGTACTTGCCTCCCGTAATGGCAGTAAAACAAACAGGTTTGTTTTACTGGCTGCCAGTGACGCTGGCACCGATAAAAAGCCCTGTTGTTTTTACTTGCCACTTCACGGGAGGCAAGTACTGGCCGCCAGTAACTTTCCGTCTCTACTTTCCCCGTCAATAAGCCGCTTTACAAAGACATAATACATACTGTGACATACAATCAGATTCATTTAATTTAACGCTTGGCATTAGATAGATAATTAGGTAGAGATATTATTCTTTGCCATTGTACTCTACGGTCATCAGCAACGTCAAGAAATAATATCTATCCATCCATCTAACTATCTAACTATCTAACTATCTAACTATCTAACTATCTAACTATCTAACTATCTAACTATCTAACTATCTAACTATCTAACTATCTAACTATCTAACTATCTAACTATCTAACTATCTAACTATCTAACTATCTAACTATCTAACTAACTTCTTCAACTAACTAACTAACTAACTAAACTAAACTTAACTATCTATCTATCTATCTAACTATCTAACTCACTAACTATCTCACTAACCAACAAACTATCTAACTATCTATCTATCTATCTCTCGCCAAGCATTAAATTAAATTTATCTGATTGTACAAAATAATGAGGGAGCAATGCATGCAACTAAGAAAAGCGATAGAAAATAACAAGAAGCTTACACCAGGAACGCCATTGTTCACAGATCCATGGGCAAAGCTTTTCACATGCCGGGCCCATCGATTAATGTGCGGCAACGCTTGCGAGGAACCGAAACCACCACCACTAGCCAGCTCCTCATACAACCGACGGTCCAAATCTGTCAACGAATAACCGTTCACATAACTGTTATCGCCCAGGTAACCGTTAATAACAGTTATCGCATCGTTAGCAGCTACCGATTTGTTCCTTCGACACTTATCGACCACCACCTGTACAACACTGTTTCTATTGCTTACGGAGTTCTGATTGCTGACAGTTGATTCTTGTTTGAGATAGGTGAGCGCGAACTTGGTGGCATTCCACAGTTTGTTGCAGAAGAACCGATAGCCTTGTACACGCAAAATGTCCAGGTTGATGTCGCGACCTGAAAATCAAACATTTGACTGTCAGTTACAGATTGAAATTGAAAAGTAACAAATCAACAATACACAGTCACAAAAAATGTATTAAATATTTTCATTTCTTCTACTATAACTACCGCGGCACAAATGAATATAATATTTAGCTTAGCGTATGTAGGTATAGCAGGATTCTTTTAACTTGTCACAAAACAGCTGATTTAACGTTAGTAAACGAGCGTACATCAATCAGCTGTTTTCTGACAATTTAAAAGAATCCTGCTATAAGAATTGGAGTGTATTCTCGGCGGCTGTACTTGATCATCCCTTCAATACAGTGGCTCGATCTACAATCATCGTTGTTGACATTTGTTGGATACTGCTATCAACTATTACTGTTTTTTTTCATCGTATGGCTTTTATTGGTGGGGAGACCCTTACGGGTAGGTTCCACCTCGCCTCATTGCACAATTTTTTTGTGTCGTTCTCTATTCTGAGTACCGGTATATTGTTATTCCAGGAGAAGGATTTAGACTTTAACTTTTTCTTGACATATCTATGATTTCTATTAGCGTGACTATTATTATCGTCTAAAATTATTGAATTGTTTTAGGCTATAAGTATTATGATTTTCAAATTAAGTACAGTGTAAATATGGATGGGATTAAATAGCATCTACTGGTCAACTAATCAGGAGGATCTGGCACATGTCAAAAATTCTAATAGGTTCACAAAAGAAGACTAAGGCTAGGCGTACACCGGTTAGTCAAGACAAGAAAAGACAAGATTAGTGACGTTTAGTCACAGTGATTCACATAGTTGATTATGAAGCAGCACACACTGATGCAATGACTAATCGGTGTGTGTTGCTTCATAAGCAACTATGTGAAGTACTGTGACTAATCTCGTCTTGTCTTGTCTTGAGCTTAATTAATTGAGGTTACAATTAATAATAAGAGGTATTAATAAGGGGTTACAATAAATGTATTTTATTCTATTCTAAACCCTATTGCCTCCGAAATCAACATATTACAACAAATGTAGAGTATATAAAGATCGTAATATTCACAGAACTATAGCAGAATCCAATTCAACTTGTCAGAAATCAGCTGTTTCAAAGAGCAATATCACAATACTTAACCTACAAATGCTGAATCTCGCAGATTATTGAAAAGGTCTTTTAAAAAGTTATTCTTTGAAAGGTATTCTTTAAAAAGGTCTTTTAAAGACTTTAAAAGTTCTTTAGACTTTCAAGCCTTTTGATTATTGTGTCGAAATCACTGTTTAATTATTACTGAAACAGCTGATTTATGACAAGTTAATTGGCTCCTGCTATACTAGACAGAGAGTTCTGAAACACTGATCAACGAACGAGAATAACTAGAGTACCCTGTGTCATGTAGGCGCACAACGCAAAGCGCAGCGCATCGGCGCCGCACTCGGGTATGCCTTGCGGGTAGTCCTTGGCCTGGCCGGCTTTGGCGCGGTCCACTTCGGCGGCGTCCAGGTTGCTGTCGGCCAGCTGCCGGTGCAGGTGCTCGAGGCTGGCGCCCGCGATCACGTCCATCGGGTCGATCACGTTGCCCAGCGACTTGCTCATCTTGCGACCGTGCGCATCGCGCACTATCGGGTGCAGCAAGATCTCTCTGAGACAGCAAATCATTACGGTGAAGAGCTTTGATTGCGGTTCAAACAATAAATATTCAATTTAACCCAAGATTGAATTGAATTGCATTTATTTCGACAAAATTACAAGATTAAGCCCGGTCTAGACGCAACGATAATTTTGTCAAACTTTTCAAGATTATTTTAAATTGTCATAAACAGCTGATTTAACGTGAGTAAACAAGCTTACAACAATCAGCTGTTTTCTAACAATTTAAAATAATCCTGATATTTAGCAGGATCCATTTAACTTATCAGAAAACAGCTGATTGATGTACGCTTATTTGCTAACGTTAAATCAGCTGTTTTATGAAAATTTGAAATAATCCTGAAAAGTTTGAACAAAAAGTTTGACAAACTTATCGTTGCGTCTAGACCGGGCTTTACATTACAACATTTTTTTGACAGGGTACAATTTTACTTACAGTATCATACAAAGTAGATAAAAAACTAATGACATCACAGTTGTTATATAGACATATTATTGTAATAATTCTTATTGTAGAAAATCTGTAAAATATCTGACTAATACACACTATGTATACTAATGTAAAATAGATAATAAATCCCTAATCACTGAAATAATAATTGACCAGTTCGGCCTGTTTGTGGGTCAATGAGTCCAGTACTATATCAATCGAATTATTTACAGCTTGATTGATGTAATATCACATAAATTGTAATAGTAATTTTTGTATAGTCACACACACACACCCACACTCACACACACACACACACACACACACAAACACGTTGGTTTGGAGCGACATAAAAGGATGTTTGAATGCGAGATACTAAGTACTAAATAAATGAATATGTACTTGAATTGAAGGAGATAGCCGGAATAAACTAGACTAATGTTGGTAGGCAGATCTTAACAGCCGTTCACATTGATCCTCATTCATAGTCTTCAGCCAGTTTGTTACTATTCTTTTACATTTGGAGAGACTATTGCCCGGTTTTTCAGTCGTACAATAAACTTATTGAATCAATAACTTTTTTTTGAATTTGAAAACACATGGTTATTGATTCAATAGTGCTATTGGATCCATAAACTGTCTATTGAGCGACTGAAAAACCGGGCATACATTGGAGAGATTACTATCGCCCTGTAAATTTGACGTGTAGCTGCCATTAAAATAAATCGATACAACTATGTATCCAAGGACCCGATATGGTATAGTGTTCACAGATCAAAATATAATTTAAATTTTTACAGTTGATATAAAATTCAATTTCAAGTGCAATATTATTCTCGAAACAAATTTCATATGCAAAACATCATTAGCACACAACCAACAATCGATGCTTGATGATAGAAGCCTATCACATTGTGATTTTGATTTTGTTTCTTGTCAATAAAATTTTATTTATTTATTTAGAAAAGACAACACACTGACTTGAAAGGAAGTTTATTGAGCAGACGTTGACCGAAGAACACCATCCTTGCAACCCAGAAGAAAATAATGTCATGTCCGGTCTCCAAAAGTGTTCCTGGGTAGAATGCCTTCAGCTCCTCGGTCTGTCAAACAGAATGAAACTATTGGCAACTCAAAATTTCAATGTAAAATACAGCAATACTTTAGAAACAAAGCTTGAAATACAAGTTCAAGTTCAGAATTACGTTTTTTAGATTTAGTTGAAGTTTGGATTTAGGTTTAAGTTCATTTAATACTGAGTTTTCTTGAAGTTTATTTCCTTTTGACATTTCAATGTGATTTCAGTTGATAATTTAATATTTAGTCTTGTATGGATGTGGGCTACATAGTCCTATTGTATCTCTTTCTGTTGAAAAGTGAATTTAATTTTGTTATACTGTATTTCTCATCTTTAAGATCACCCACAATCTTTCACTTGTATAGCAGGATTATTTTAAATTGACAGAAAACAGCTGATTGATGTACGCTCGTTTACTGCCGTTAAATCAGCTGTTTTCTGACAATTTAAAAGAATCCATTCTTCATTCATCGTATCACCTGTAAGCATCACTGACCCACTCACCATCACCTAGGCTTAAAATGCTTGTACCAAGTCACCTTTCTGAATAAATAAATAAAATCTACACGAGACTAGTTTAAAATTCTCACATTTACTCAATTTCAAAATTAGATAAAATTCGTATTTATTAAGTAAATCTAGCTAGATCAGATTAGTTGAAGATAATTTTACTCACATTTACTCAAAGTAAAATGGTGACATTTTCTCAATTTTAAAATAAAATTTGAATTAATTCAGGAATGATTACACATTGTAAATGATTTTTTAGAATAGACTGGAGTCTAATTTTCTGATTCCATACACTCACCTCGTCAGGCCATCCGAATATAGAGAATGGAAACAGACCGGAACTGAACCACGTATCCAGTACGTCAGGATCTTGTTTCAGTTTGATTTTTGAAACTGGAACTCCAAATTTTTTGGCAGCCTTTTCGGCAGCTTCTTGTTCCGAGCGGCCGCTCACCCAATAGTCATTGTCAATTTCCTTTAAAAAAAAAATGATCAAATAATCAATCATTTACAAAGGAGAGTATAATAGGCTTATGCGCAAAACTGTTCCTCTTTATACAAACAATCCAATTTTAGGTTAAATCATACCATCTTTCCTTGTATTTATATTTACAGAATGGTACTATTCATTTGATATCAAAACAATGATACTATTACTATTGATAATATGAAACTATTAATATGAATATGAAACTATTAAACAATGATATTTGAAAAAAGATCAACTGCGCTACAAATTCAATTGAGCTATGGTCATTTACAAAAAAGTAAAACCAAAACAATATTTTCCTAGTTTTCAATTGATTCAATTCAGTACATAATTTTAATTTCTTATCAGGGGTCTGTTTCATAAAAATCTAGAAGTCCTGTAGTAGAAAGGCGGATACTCACTAGACGTATGAATTTATAACATAGTAGGCTACAATGTACTTTCCATGTTGTTTCCGCCTTTCCGTTTTACAGGATTTCTAAATTTCTATGAAACAGGCCCCTGATCTATCCAAAGTTAAAATGATTATTATATATTTCTAGATTGAAATGCTTTGTGTTGAATTGGTTCGTAGCCGAACAATTGAATACTCCAATTGCTTTTGGAGTGGTTCGTAGCCGAGGCGGCTAAGGCGTCAGACTGATTAAGTTATCAGCAGTCAGATAAAATCCATTGGGCCAGGGTTCGAGCCTGGTTGACGGAAAGGATTTTTGACAATACGGCCACTCCCGTCTTTCGGAGGAGACGTTAAGCCGTCGGTCCCGACTGCCTAAAAAGTAGTCGTCATATCTCATCATCACCCCACTCATTACCCACGCACAAGCCTAGAGCTCATGTGGGCATCATCCTCAGAAAAAAAAAAAAAAAAAATTTAGAATATAACATAACGTTTATTCGCACTAAGCTTACCATAGAAAAACTTGAGCATGTTATCTTTCTATCATTGTCATGATTTGTGCATTAATAAATAAATATATAAACAACTATTATAAGTGAGAACTTACTTACTATTATTATACTGTATAACTTACTATTACTATAGAACTTACTTCATTGTCAGTTTCATCTATCACATGATGATGGAATTACTAAGCTTACAAGAGATAAACTCAGGCACAAAATAGGCATGTTACACCTAGTCTGTGCCTATACTCTTCGGTGAGGCAGAAGATGCAACAAAGAGCATAGATAGGATAAAACTGTGAAGAAAGAAGTACAATACTTTGCCGTCCTGGATTCAGGTTGTTTTCAGTAGAGAGAGGCAAAACCCCTTCAATCCTATAGAATATACCTATAGTTTTACCTACAAAGATAGTATAATAATTGTATTACTATATACAGACTCTGTAGTTATACCTAGTGATTTAGGTCAAGAATGTTACTTTTCTCTCAATTATTGCCATCATTTGTGCTTTAATAAAAGCCTGAACAACAGTTTTGGTGAAAAATGACTTACAGTTCCTGCTTTCACAGATGGATCATCGATTGTGACATAGTAGGCTGGTATTCTGTGTCCCCACCACAACTGTCTAGATACACACCAATCCCTGTAACAAGAAATTTTCATGAATATTGTAAAATTATTTAGATTTTCATCAAATATATATGAAGCGATTTCAAATGAATTCAAATTTAAACTGAAAATAATATGAAATTGTACAAATTGAGATTGTACATTCCAGTTCCTCTGTAGATTTATGAGTGATGCTGTACTTCATATTAAAGTAACGCATATTCAACAGAAATAGAATGGAAGATTATAATAACAAGCAAAAGCTGTAACAAAGAACTGGAACAAAAATTTTCATCTGAGTAATGCTGTCAAACGTTGCAAATGATGTAATACGCGTTTAATAGAAGTAGTATAGCAGAATCATTTTAACTTGTCAGAAAACAGCTGATTTAACGTCAGTTAACGAGCGTACATCAATCAGCTGTTTTCTGACAATTTAAAATAATTCTGCTATACGTACAAACGGTAAAATAAGTGAAAAAGACAGTTCCAAACTGAGTTATTTTATTAGGTTTTTCAAAACATTACTTGGTTATTTACAAATAGACTACATTTGATATTGAATAAATTACATGATGAGAATATAAGTTGAATTTTATTTGATATCGTATTATTAAGAATCAATTCCTACGAATAATCACTAAATATAATTAATATGAATAATCTATAATAATCACTTATAAATTCAATTCAGAGATGTAAATTATAACCATCAATATTCACATAACTAATTACTGCATTCTTAATTCAATTCAGGAACTTAAAATCCAGATGGGCTTACCTGATATTCTCCATCCAATGAAACCATGTCTTATTGTGCGATTCTGGAATGATTTTCAATTCACCGGAGTTTACAGCATCCATGGCTTTCTTGGCCATTTCTCCGCATTTTATGTACCTGAATAATTATAAGAGATGACATTTTTAATGCACCAATTATTGCAATACTTATTGACACCATGTCAGTTTGAACCTGCAGCTACTATAAGATCATAACAAAACTTTTCGCAGAATTGAACAGAATTTACTTGAAAAAATTCCAAATAATTATAGAAAATATAACTAGATATATGAATGTTGTCAACTGTTTGTATTGTTGTTTATTGAGAAATGAAATGATTTATTTCAATTGAATTTATACAGAAATGTGCAACACTTTTTGTTTTGTTACCTTATGCCAAATAAATTTGATTTGATTGATATACTTGCCATTGCGGTTTGATAAGAGGCTCGACAACATCTTTGGATCGGCTGCACATTGGTACAACCATAGCATGCGAAACAGTTCCTTTGTAAAGTTTCAACTCTTCCAATGCCTTGATCACTTCCTTTCTGCAGTCGAATCGTTTCATGCCCTACAAAATTTAAAATATTCAATTTTATTCATTTGTCCAGTATTCTATTCGACAATATTGTTTCAAGTCTTTCGCCTATTGAAACAAACTAAGGCTACCATCCAAGAATCTCTCTAAGCTGTAGAGATAAGAAATTCATTACTGATAATTAGAATACTATAAAACGATTTTAATGAGTTGAACAGACGAAAAGAGAAAAGGAAACAAAAATGAGTGAGAAGATGAGGTGAGATCAACGAGTAGAATTTTGAATCATAATTGATCATTTTAATGGATATTGTTATACTTCCATAGAATAAGTAAATAGATGGGATGTAAATGAAAAATATATAATGAAAACACTTGGATGTTGCCAAAAATATCACTGTATTTAGTAGAGAAATTCACAAACATGTTTCGGCATCATTGTGTACACCGGTTAGTCAAGACAAGACAAGACGAGATTAGTCACGTTTAGTCACTGTACTTCACATAGTTGCTTATGAAGCAACACACACCGATAAGTCATTGCACCGGTGTGTGCTGCTTCATAAGCAACCATGAGAATTACTGTGACTAAACGTGACTAATCTCGTCTTGTCTGTCTTGACTAACCGGTGTACGCCTAGCCTAAAACAAGAAAGTTAGCAAGGAATCACACAATAATGTATTAGCACACAGAACAGACTTAGTAATAGATGTCTTATCGTACGTTAAAATTTGTGACCAGAAAACAAGGGGCCGATCCTAGCGACATCTCTTAGAGCACTGAGTAACTGGAAATCGTAACTGTTAATCAAAGGAACTGGCAATTAGCGATGAGCCAGTGAATGGGAGTGCAAATGAGAGTGAGTGAGCGATCGATTGAGAGAGGAACGCCAGCGTCAGCGCGATCGGACCGCATGGCACAGAACTACGTGGCCGATTACATTTCACAGCACACAAAACCGGATTGAAGCTCCCTATTCCTTGAAAAATCTCCCAGAGTATTGTTTATCCTATGGTATTAGTACAAGTACAGGGTGATAAGAAAATCCTTCCGCAGTGAAATATGTAGGGAAACACTCAATCAATCAGGTGTACGGTAATAATATAACTACACCACTATACTGTGGATCTGACACTGTCCAAGATAAATTCAACAAAAGTCTATATAAAGGCGAATAACCTGTCTTGTCTAACCAGATCTCAATATGCCACCATCAGCTACTGCGAAGAGACTTAATGATGAACCTGTACAATAATAAATAGTAACTACTCACAGTGAATTTGCCACAATCTCCTATCATGATTCCGTTCTCATCGATCACAGTCACAAATGGCAGATTGTGACGTTTGCCAACTTCGTAATCGTTGTGATCGTGCGCGGGAGTTATTTTCACAGCACCTGAAAAGTTAACAGGATATTCCAAGATCAAGTAATTGTAATTGTTTTTGCTGAGGGCAGCGCCCATTCAAGCTGTAGATTGTGCCTAGGTAATGAGAAGTAGGGATGGGTATCGATAAATCAATGTTTAAAAACATGATGTTTTTCCCATCGATGTTTTATTCCAAATCGAAAATTTGTCCATATTAGCTTTTAATTTTGGTTGTTTTAAACCTTCCAACAGAATTAAAATCAATTGCTATTGAAATAAGCTATAGTGCGATACACGTCAAGAAGTCAGCATTGCTTACATGAGGAGCATTGATGCCTAGTTTCATTGAGAGAGAAAGAGAAAACTGCACCAAACGTGTTTGTTGGGACTGTGTGCGACAACAATGCACAGTGCGAATAGGATAGAGACATCAGCAACTGCCTTGTACTGAACAAGGATAGCAAACTCCCACCTAAGCAATGCTGACTTCTTGACGTGAATAGCACTATATAAGTTTTTTTTTAAATTTCTTTTTAGTTGAATTAGGCATAAGTTCCAGTATAAGCAGTAATTAGCACATCACCAGAGTAGCAGTAGAGTGAAAGTCATTTGACGCCTCAACTCTGGAAATTTTGATCTTAAATAGTAACTCACTCACTAATTTATCACTAAGATACTACTTAAATAATATGAGTGAACAAATATTTTCTGGTCAATCAATATCAATTTTAAAAATTCATCAAGTATAGTTTCTTTCGACAATAAATCAATATCAATTACAAAAAACGCTACTCAGGAAAATTTAAATCAACTTACCGGTTCCGAACTCCTTGTCGACAAAATCATCGGTGACAATGGGCAGCGTCCTCTTGCAGAATGGATGCACGACCCGCTTGCCGTGCAGATGCTTGTAGCGGGGGTCGTCGGGATGCACGGCCACGGCCGTGTCTCCGAACAGCGTTTCGATACGGGTCGTCGACACAATTAGCTCATCGCTACCGCCTTCAACCTACAGCACATAGGGAACTAATCATAATTGTGAAGTTGGAATTGATAATTGAGTTAGATAATACAGGGTGATTTTTTAGTCCTGTTACCCATGTTAATGTAATTTATAAAACGGAAAATTAGTTGTAATGGTGAAAAGAGTTAGTAGTTAGTAATTAGTCCTGTTACCCAATTTTCAATGTAATTTATAAAACGGAAATTTAGTTGCAATTAAAATGTATAGTTGTTAGTTACTAAATCACATTTATTAGTTACTAAAGATTATTGAAGAATATGCTCAATATGTCCACCCATTAAGGCTAAACACGCTCTGACTCTTTTCACCATTTTAACAGAAACCTTTTTGAGAGTTGCACTGGAAACATTTGAATGCTTGTGATTCATTTGAATTTTGAATGCATTTGTGATTTCAAGTCTGTAACATTGGCTTTAAGTTCAATATTGTGAGGATTGTTTTTGAAGACCTTTGGCCTCGAAGAATCATGGCCTCCAAGGTCACCAGAATTAGGTCTACATATAGCAGGATCTTTTTAACTTGTCAGAAATCAGCTGTATCGGTAATAACTAAACAGTGATTTCGACACAATAATCATAAGGCTTAAAGACCTTTTTAAAGAAGACCTTTCAAAGAATAACTTTTTAAAAGACCTTTTCAATAATCTGCGAGATTCAGCATTTGTAGGTTAAGTATTGTGATATTGCTGGTCAAAACATATGTTTCAAGACAAGTTAAAAGGGACCTGCTATACCTTGGATGCCATGAACCCTTGCTTATTATTCGACCACCAAAGAACATCGGTTGCAGAAAATCCGTTGTTGTATTGTAAAAGACATTCTGTTCATAAGATGACTGAAATCCACACAGGATGTTACACAGCTCAAGGTTAACCAACTCACACTGCCGTGTGTATACCGATTGACACTACCAAATTCGTGTGACAAAGCCAAATTTCCCTTCATTAGAAATAAATTACCACACACTTAACATAGGGTAACAGGACTAAAAAACCATCCTGTAGAAGAAGGAGGAAGTTTTAGTTGGAGGGGGAAGATTGGAAACTACTTCATGTAGCTCAATAGTCGCAGTTTTATGCGACCTGGGATGTCCTAGTTCAACTCAAAATCCAACCAATATTTTACTTTAATCAAGAAAAAAGATTTGTTAATTTGAGGATAAATATGCAATCTTCCACTATTTTCATTTCGTTAACAGAGCATTCTCGGGCCAATGTTGAAACGAGTTTTTCACTTTAATTTGGTGAGAGAAAAGTTTTTCAGTGGAGGAGATTACTCCTGGAACACTCTGAAAACAATGTACAAGTTTCACCAGTATAATACAGATCATCAATAAGTGTGTTGTGTTTTAGTGTTTTTGTATAGCAGGATCCTTTTAACTTGTCAGAAAACATATGTTTTACTCAGCCACCAGTACAATACTTAACCTACAAATGCTGAATCTCGCAGATTATTGAAAAGGTCTTTTAAAAAGTTATTCTTTGAAAGGTCTTCTTTAAAAAGGTCTTTTAAAGACTTTAAAGGACTTTAAGACTTTTGATTATTGTGTCGAAATCACTGTTTAATTATTATCAAAACAGCTGATTTCTGACAAGTTAAAAGGATCCTGCTATAATAAAATATTTAAAAAATACTTTTTTTAAATGCTAGTGTCTGTTTTCTAAGTGGAAACAAACTTACACCATGTTTCCTATCAAGGGATAATTATTGTTATGTTGGTGAAGAGCAACAACCCTACTCGGGTCTCCCCACTATACGCTGTATAATAAATACAAATCATCAATAATATTACTACAATACACTCCTCCATCATCGATCTCAACAGTGTGTGATTATTTTTATAATTTAATCAAGTGTTTCAAAATATGAATTAATTCATCAAGAGATATTCCCATTGGTAATTCAGGATGGGAGAATAATCGGTACTTTCCTGTTATAGGACACGTCTACTCATCTAGAGATATCAATAGTCGATATCGAGCTTCAAAAGTATCGATACTCATCGATGTGAGAAAAATATAGGTTATTAACATAACCTATAGGTTAACATAACCTTATTGGTTATTATAGGTTATTGATATCGACTATCGATATCTCTAGATGAGTAGACGTGTCCTATAACAGGAAAGTACCGAATAATCTTTTTAAAAATGTTCTCACCTTGTACGCAAAAGACACCAACACACCAAATTCAACCTTATCCTTGTAACCGGGAATTGATAGGAAAGTTCTTCCTGGCAGTTCCATTTTATCCACCTGCAAATAGAACAAACAATAAGTTACTAATTTGGAATACAAAAAAGGTGAGATTCACCTTCTAAAACAACAAACGTTTAAAAAGCTTCAAAAATGTACAATAAAGAGCAATTGTAGATTTTTTCACCTCAGTAAGACAAAAGGTTTATGCACATAACGGAAAAAACGCAAAAAATTCAGAAGTTTTAAAAATATGCAAACTGACAACCATTTAGGCCGGTATTACACTATAATAGTTCTACGTCATACATCTATTATGAAATATCTGTGATGAAAAATATTAAAGTGTAATGGACCAAATATTATAATAGTTGAACTATGATCATATGTTTATTTAATGTATTCTCCTGGAGAGAACATTATTATCATATATTTGACATAGAACTATTATAGTGTATAGATGAGCCAAAATTTCTTGGCACTTAGCTCGACCGGTTCGAGCTATGGCGAGGGGGGTAGTGCGGCTACGTTTCTGAAAATATTGGGCTACTAAATGCACCGATCAGCTGAGAGCATAATCACAGTCAGGGGGATTTAAAGATTTATAGAAGCAGGCAATGTTTTTAATGCGGTTAGTAGTAGACAGCTGCCAAGAGCCCAGAAATTTTGGCCCATCTATAATACCGATCTTAGATTTTGCTCTTTTATAAAGCAGTGTCTAATCAAATTTTTCATCCAAATTTCAAGCTTTGAACTTAACAGCTGATCAGATAAGTTACGCTAAGGCTAAGGCCAGACTACTAAAGCTAGGCGTACACCGGTTAGTCAAGACAAGACAAGACGAGATTAGTCACGTTTAGTCACAGTAATTCACATAGTTGCTTATGAAGCAGCACACACCGATTCAATGACTAATCGGTGTGTGTACTTCATAAGCAAACCGGTTACTTCATAAGCAACTATGTGAAGTACTGTGACTAAACGTGACTAATATCGACTTGTCTTGTCTTGACTAACCGGTGTACGCCTAGCCTAAGAGCTATGCTTCGTGACTCGCATAGTGACTGATGCTAGTGTACTATTGCAGATGGCCACACTATGAGCGACGTGCTAAGGAAGGAGCTTCGTTAGTCACTAAGCGGTTGCAGTGTGGCCATCTGCAATAGTACACAATGCGTTTGTTCACTAGGAACAGTCACTATGCGAGTCACTTGGCTCTTAGCACCAAGCAAATCTCCTTGTAATAAGGCCTTAGCCTGAACAAGACATACCCTAATTGAGGTGGCTTGGAGGAATAGGAAGAAATGAATGAGAGAAATGAAAATGTCTCATGCTTGGGATCAACCTGATCAGAATATTATCAAATATGTCAACAGTATCATTTGATACTGTATCTAATGAAGTTTGAGTTAAAGATAGGCCTATCTATCAAAGCATTGTGTATCTACCTCAATATCAGAAATGGCTGATTTCAGTGAACAGGACCAATTGACAAGTCGATTGCTCCTGTAAATGTCTCCATCGTCGTGCAGCCGCACAAACGCTTCAACCACGGCTCGACTCAGTTTCGGGTCCATTGTGAAAGCGGCACGGTCCCAGTCGAACGACGAACCCAGTTTGCGCAGCTGCAAATAGATGCGGTCACCTTTTCTGAAATTTCAAAACAGGTTCAAGAAATTAGAGCGGAAAAAGAATGAATGAATGAATCGATTTATATTTCAAATATGCTGAAAAGCTTTTTCTCTCACCCATATCTCATAATATGATACCCATAATATGAACATAAGTACATAACCTCTAGAAAGTATAATCAAAATTTGAGATTCAAGTAGTTTTGGGCTATGCCTGTTATTTCTTCCCACATATTGTGCAGTATATAATTGTCAACAAATGAATGAATAAATAAATATCCACAAAAAAACATACTTGTTTACATAACAAGAGAAATACATTAAGAAATTATACATATTATAATACATCTTCTTAATAAAGTCATTAATAAATACTTGTATATTCAAGTCTAGTAGTTACAATCCAAATAAACTAAAAAAAATTAAGCTTCAAAACATTATTGTAATATACAGTGACGGTTTCGAAGGAAATATGAATTAAAATTAACAGGTCTTATTTTGAGTTACAGAAAAAGAGACAATTGACCCATGAAACCCCTCAAATAGAACATGTTACAAAATAAATGAAACAGTTTAACAAGTGTAATGTGAGAAAATGAAGCAACCAAATCTATGTTCAATATTCAGTTTGAATTCAAAAATGCCGCTCATATTCAAAGTAGTTGTTTGTCACAGTAATACCAACCTAATCTTTTTATTGTTTAATTTTGAATCACGTAGTTTGAAACAATTTTAATGTAATAAAATTATCTAGTATACAAATATGAAAAGACAGGATAAATAAATAACTCACAAAAATAAATAATTTAAATAATATTATAATAATTGAGGTTAGTTATGATATAACAGAGTTCAAAGTAAATGATAAACTTTTATACAAAATAAATGATTCTAAATAATAAACTGAATATACATTGTAGCTTAAATAATATTTTGTTATTTAAAATAATATTTTATTATATAAAAGGTTGAAATAAGTAATGCCACGTAATATGTAATTTTGAGTTTTATAAATAATATTGTCAGTTCCTTCCTCTTCCTTCTCCAACTCTGACCGAACAAGATGCTTTTTGGTTAAGCTCTGCAGTTTTTGTTAAATTTTCATTTAAATAATTGTTTTGTGTAATATCTAGAATTAAAAATGGAGAGAAGAGCAATTTTAAGTATTAAAGTAATATAAATTTGAACTTTTAATTAAATTTTTCTATAGTTTGAACTGTGAAAAGTGATACGAACAAACCACGAGGCATTATTGGTGAGAGCATTCCATACAAAATGGAACAAATATTATTTCATTATATTTTATTATAAATTTAAGAATTATTTTTAAGATACTTTCGATCCTCTGATATGTATTTAATGTACCAATACTTTGAAATGTTTTCTGAAATGAACATGATAATGAAATAGAATCATGAATAAACTTGTATACTTGTTCACAATCATTCTGTTTTTCAATGTGTTGTCCATTCTCTGATACTCAATAGATTCTTTTAGTATAGTATTCCGGAGTTGAGGTTTAGGGTAGTAGAGAAAGACATGATTAGTTTTTCTCTATTAGCCTAAAGGATCATCTTCAGCACCGAAGGTACAATCAGGGTGAGAAGTTGGCCTATGTCAATTTTAACACCGAGCCCGATTGTTACAAATGGTACCCTTCTGTGGGACAAATGTCTCAACATATTATTATTAAATGAGATGAAGAATTCACAAAAATTTCAAAATGTTAGGTTAGGGTAGTCTATTGAGTGCAGAGGTGGAGTTAGTTGAAGGAATTGATTGTGAATAAGTGTATGGACTGTTCTACAATGAGTAATATGGCTTCAGTTATTGACATGCACAGTTTGTTGAGTTTTCTCCATCCCAAACTTGAAAAACAAGACAAACAGTTTGAATGATATTAACAGTAAGTTTGACAATATAAGATCAGAAATTAATGACAAGTTTGCTCATCAAGAAGCTAAGTTGGATCAATATTACTTGACATCAAGTAAAGAAATAAAAGAATTACAGGATAAGACCAGTAAAATAGAAACACAGGTAAAAAAGGTCGAAACAAGTGGAGAGAATCAAAACAAAACAATAAACAGTAAAATTACAGGTATTAATGAAAAACTTGAAGAGATTCAGATTAGTACTGAACAGCAGGTAATGTTGCACAACAATTTTGAGGATAAAATTGATAAAAATATTAACTCTCTGGAAGTAAGGATTGAGAAAGAATCAAGTCAAGTAACAAATTTGAAAACTAACTTAGATAATTTGAAAGGTAGAATTGAAAAGGAATCTATGCAAATCAGTAGTTTGAAAACTGACCTAGATAAAAATAATGAAACGGTAAATAAATTACAAAATAAGATATCTTCTCAAGCAAATATTGTTCATCAAAGTAACAATCATTATACTTTTGATAAATATGAGTTTCAAATGAGTATTGATAGAATGAATCCCATGAATTTCATCTGTAGCCTAACTGATTATCTGAAACGTAATCACATTGTTGATTGGAACAAAATTAAGAGTATTTTAGATAATAATTTGAACTCAGACCCTCAGCAACGTGAATGGTGGAGTTTGTAAAAGCTGACATAGATGATTTTGAAAGTTTTAAAAGTAAATTCATTTCTAGAATGTGGTCACAAGAAATTCAAAAGAATGCAAAGCAAGATCTCAAATTTGGAAAGTATATAGTAGGTGGTAAGTTGACATTGACCGAGTATTTTATTTCTAAATTCAATATTTGTAAAAATTTGATTCCGCTGTAGATAAAGATACAATTTTGAAATGTTAAGAAACCATTATGATGAAACCATATCCACAGCAGCAATCATTAGAAATGTGAAAAATACTGAAGAGTTTATTCAATTATTAGATGCATTTGGAATTCTAGAAGAATACAGAGTAAATAAGAGGTCGCATAATGATCAAAATATGAATCAAGCTAAATTCTCCTATTCTAATGAACCAAATCATGATTCTTCAAATCATCATAATAGGAATAGATTTAATGAGAACAGAAAACCATTCCACGGAGGTAGGAATAATTATGATAATCGTAGGAATCATAATAATTTTCAAAAACCAGGTTATCAGCGTAATCAAGATGAGCGCCAGCCTACAATGAATTCACAAGTTGTAAGTCAATATCCGCAGAATATATTTCCACAATTTCAAGGTAATATGATGTATCCTCCACAGTTTAACTATCCTCCACCAGGATATTTCAATAAAGATGATTAAAAACTTGTAGTAGCCTAAATTTGTGATAATTGCTTGTTTTGTAGTGGAAATAAATTATAAATTGTTCATTGTCAATTTTATGGAATTGTTTGATTTTTTCGTGATAGTTTAAGTGAGTGAAAATTTTAAGTGATAATTATGAAGTTAATAGCTGTGTAGATGTCGGCTTAAGAATAACTCTACAGCTTATAACTGCTTTGTTTGGTAAAAGTCCCATGTAGTTCTGTTCTATTTGCCTAAACTTGGCTCTAAACTTTTCAAAGTTCAATGAATATTATTCAGTGAATAACTCTGCTTTTTCTTATTTCTCTTATACTATATATTCTTCTTTCTGTAAATATTCTTCCAATTGATATTTTTAAACATGAGTCTATCACTTTATTTCATTAAAATCACATTCTTCAATTAACATTAAATAACTTCATAATTTGAACTTACAGTGTAATTTTGTCTGATAATCATTGTTGTTCTTATTTGCAGGAATCTGTATCCTTGTCCCCTCCCCCATTAATTCATTGCATATCTGTAATATGTATATGAACATCTTTCATCGCATATCGAGTCTTAAACCATGTGTGATTAGTTTTAACTTTCTTCTGGGCAATTTAACCCTTTGTATTTTATGTTTGTTGTCCATTCGTGGATCTTCGTAGCTTATTAGGTGTGAGAATATTGTTTAAGAGTGGCTCTCTTAAATTCTCTGGCCTAATTGGTTACAATAAAATAACTTTGACTCAAATGTTAATTTGTGAATATTTATAAATTCTAAAAATTGTACACTTGAGTCCGAAATCAGAGCTTGCTACCAGCAATAAATTCTTTGCTATAAGTATCTGATAAACCACCCATAAAGCCACAATAGTTATTCTTTCTATATTTTCTTAAATACATGTTGTTTGTGTATTCGTGGTAGCGGTCACAAATCAACAAATAAGTTTCAGTATACTTTAACAAGTATTCATATAACTAGTTATGCTAACTAAATATGAACTGAACTTATTCCCTCTTTCTCTTCTTTGCTTAAAATTATAAATTAATAACTGATTCAATTTATTTCAGGAAATCTTAAAATCATGTAATAAACATTCTATTTCAATATTAATATTATATTTTATTAAAATTTTGCTAAAGTCCTATGAATTGATAAATTCTTATTATTGCAGTGATCAATGGCACATAAATACATTTAAATTGAGATTGAAGTAGTTAAAGTTAAATTTCTATGAAGTTTATTCTTATTGGCAAGAATTAATATTGTGAAAAGTCATGTGAATTGTTGTATTAGTTTTGTTGAATAGTATATTTGCTGGTTTGTATTAGTTGATGGATCTAGGCACTATTATTGCTTATAGAGGAAATAATGAAGTATTATTGCCTATAGAAGCGGTAATAAGTTAGTTTAATTTTGTTGAGTAAGAAATCCTGACCAATAGATGTCACATTCAAGGGATGCTCATTAATACCCATTATGTATGATTTTATTTGCCTGTTTGAGAATGATAAGTCATGATAGTAACGTTTGTGAATGGAATTCGATGATTTATATGACTTGATGCAACGTATTCTGAAAGATATAAAGTAAAATTCATATTATTGGAAATTTTATATTGTATTGTATGTGAATTAATTAATATAAATATGATTTTGGCATAGTAGTGAGATTTGAAAAAGACAACTGAAATTTATAATGATTCTAATTTGTGAATGTAGTGTTATCATGTCATTGAAATGTCATGTTATTATATTGCTATGTGAAGAATTTGAATGAATTGTTGATTATAATTGAACTCACAAAGAATGAGAATATGTATTGAAAATATTTTATTGCAATTAAATAAGATGAAATTTTGTTGTATGTGAAAATTGTTATGTATTATTGATCTGCTATAATTCATGTATGAATTTATTATTGTGAAATTTGAAGTTGTCTTATATTATTCTTAAAATAAAGCCATTGATCATAATCAAGATTCATATACTAATTAGTTATTAAATTTATTGCTAAAAATAAAAATTGTCGGTATTATGATTTTGTTGATTTCACTTGGTGGATAAATTCATTGAAAAATACATGATGTATAATGTTTGAAATAATTTTAATTAAAATTGAAATATTGTTGAATATATATCTCAGAAGATAAAATTTATGTAATTGAAGAATTTGCTGAATAATTTATCAGAAACTTAACTTGTTATGAAAGCATATCAGAATGTCAGAGTAATATTTAAAATGTATTAATTGAAATTTTCATGAAGATGCTCTCAATAATCTTGAAGTAATGTGTGAAATAGGAAGTGCAGTGAATATTAGTGAATGAATGAAATCTTCAAATTATTGAAATTATGCGAAATGGAGGCACTACAAATGGTAGTGGTACAGAACATTCTTCGCAGAACTTCAAGCTGAGATGTGGTCCAATTCCATGTACCATTCCACAACGTAGAGATGTTCCAGGTCCAATTCTATGTACCAATCCACAACGTAGAGATGTTCCAGTTCCACATATTCCATGTACCATTCCACAACAAGGGTGTTCCTGAACTTATAGTCACATGAACTTCAAGATTTTGCATTGCAAGAAACCTTTACCAAAACATTTCCTTTCCTTGAAGTTATCCTTTCTAGATACTGGCTACAAATTATTCCTTTCTAGCAATTCACTCCGTTCCTTAAGTTAATCCATCAAACATTGTCCACTTGCAAAACAATGCAATTACAATATTACAACTATAACTACAAAAAACTGTGCTATCTAAAAGTGTATGGACATGAAGTGAAACTCAAGAAGTAAAGATTGATTGAGTGATTATGAGAAAACAACGAGGATGAATTGAATTGATTCAGTGTCTACAGATGTGAATTATCAGAACTTTTGTGTAAAATTAAATCCAAGCTAAAAGGATTTAAAATATTCAATATTCTTCAAAAATGAACTTTCAAGAAATCCATGTAAAAAGGATATTATTCAATGTGTTCCAGTTTATCAACTTCAATTTACTATAATTATGAACATTTGATTATGAATAGGTCTACTGATTTCTATGATAACTATCAACCTCAATATATGGTTATCTCACAGTTAATAATATATTATTCCATCTTAATAATATGAACTCTATTTCTATTTATCACTTTTATTAACAGTTACTACAAATGAAAGTTTGAATTACTGCTGCGAGTTATTTACAAGTTGCTGCAAGTTATTTACGAATTGTGCTACAATATTATCATCAAAGAAGAAATTGAATAATAATCACTCTAAAATTTAGAAGCACAAGTGATGTATGCTGTGTCAACAAATTTGTGACTATAAGTATCTTCGATGTTGAGCGATGGCCACAACTTCATGGTACTCTTCCCAGGTAGCTGATGATGTTCAACAATGAGATCTAGTCTACAAGAACTTCTAGAGTTCTGTACTGCTACCATCTTCGTACAACCATGGCTGAAAAACTTTCTTCGTCAAATCTAGTATCGTCGATTATTCCATTGTTGAAGAACTATTTTCATCCAACCTTATTATTGAAGATAACTTCGTTATAACAATCTTCGTTACACAAAATAATTATTATACTGATTATTATCATCAAATATATTTTCTTTCATTATTATTGTCGATAAAAAGACTTCAAAAGATTATGGTTTTGAGCATATTTCATGAAGTTAATTGTTATATTATATGAATCTATCCACAAAACATATTAATTTGTTTTTTCTAGTTACTATATATCATATTATGTGATTTTGAAGAGTTTTGTACTTTACATATTTTGATTCTAGAGCTTATTTCAGTTTATTCTGCAACTTACTTAGATCCATGATTAATGGAGTATTATCTATTCATGATTAATATTATCATACATTCATATTAACTTTTTTGAGAAGAATTTAGTGAGTACATGTTTAATAATAATAATTATAAAAAAAATGTTCATTTTAAATTTTTTCAAAATTGAAAATAAAATTTTTTTGTCATTGAAGGAGGGCATTTGTAATGTGAGAAAATGAAGCAACCAAATCTATGTTCAATATTCAGTTTGAATTCAAAAATGCCGCTCATATTCAAAGTAGTTGTTTGTCACAGTAATACCAACCTAATCTTTTTATTGTTTAATTTTGAATCACGTAGTTTGAAACAATTTTAATGTAATAAAATTATCTAGTATACAAATATGAAAAGACAGGATAAATAAATAACTCACAAAAATAAATAATTTAAATAATATTATAATAATTGAGGTTAGTTATGATATAACAGAGTTCAAAGTAAATGATAAACTTTTATACAAAATAAATGATTCTAAATAATAAACTGAATATACATTGTAGCTTAAATAATATTTTGTTATTTAAAATAATATTTTATTATATAAAAGGTTGAAATAAGTAATGCCACGTAATATGTAATTTTGAGTTTTATAAATAATATTGTCAGTTCCTTTTTCTCTTCCTTCTCCAACTCTGACCGAACAAGATGCTTTTTGGTTAAGCTCTGCAGTTTTTGTTAAATTTTCATTTAAATAATTGTTTTGTGTAATATCTAGAATTAAAATGGAGAGAAGAGCAATTTTAAGTATTAAAGTAATATAAATTTGAACTTTTAATTAAATTTTTCTATAGTTTGAACTGTGAAAAGTGATCCAAACAAACCACGAGGCATTATTGGTGAGAGCATTCCATACAAAATGGAACAAATATTATTTCATTATAGTTTATTATAAATTTAAGAATTATTTTTAAGATACTTTCGATCCTCTGATATGTATTTAATGTACCAATACTTTGAAATGTTTTCTGAAATGAACATGATAATGAAATAGAATCATGAATAAACTTGTATACTTGTTCACAATCATTCTGTTTTTCAATGTGTTGTCCATTCTCTGATACTCAATAGATTCTTTTAGTATAGTATTCCGGAGTTGAGGTTTAGGGTAGTAGAGAAAGACATGATTAGTTTTTCTCTATTAGCCTAAAGGATCATCTTCAGCTCCGAAGGTACAATCAGGGTGAGAAGTTGGCCTATGTCAATTTTAACACCGAGCCCGATTGTTACACAAGTTATACATGATAATGTGATCTCAAGGATGTCTTGAAGGAATCGAGTGACTGCTTCTCTCTAAGGGAAGAAGATTCCATGCGTTGATCGCAGATACCACAAAGGAATTATTAAAAAAGTAGTCCTATAATTAGGAATTTGTAAAGTATAATCTACTCCTCTTGTAAATCTACCATGTACGTTTCTCATGAAAGTGGAAGCCTCTGTTAGATAAGTCTTGAATTTTAATACTTTGTACAATAGGCAACAAATGAGGTATTCTCGCCTTTGGTTAATTTTCATCAGGTTTATTGATTGAATGAATGGGGAAACAGTCTCTGTTATACAGGGTGTTTCAGAACTACCTACCAATACTCTAGGGCATTGTTCCTGGGTAAAAACCATATCTAAATATCATATATAAATTGTCCAGAAGTCCTTAGTCACTCACACAGCTGCCATTTTGTTTTTTTCACTTATTATTTTTAATCTCAAAAATAGTGAAACTTATGAAAAATTGAAACTTTGCACCAACATTTATGACAACTAGACAAATCTACAAAAAAATTATGACAATTTTTCAAATCCATAAAACAAAATGGCGGCCATTTAAAATTTGTTTCTTGAATAACTCGGAAACCGTTGACATTACGAAAATTTTACAAGAATAACTTTTTTTAGTGAATTCAATTACAAATCGATTGAAACCTTATTTGTCAAGCTTGGACATGGCAGCTGTCATGGATATGGCAGCTTTAGTGATAGGTGACCGCTGGAGGCAGGTTGCAGTGCATTCTGGGCTTGCGGCTAAAGTCTGCTACAACAATGCAACAGTCTCCGTCTGCTTTGTATGTTATTTTTAAGCGATTTTAGATTATTTTGTGTGAATTTTAAAGACAGTAAAAAGGAGTGCAAGTAACCTCCAGCGGTCACCTATCACTAAAGCTGCCATATCTCAGTCACTATTGGTCCAATCTCAACAAATAAGATTTCAATCGATTTGTAATTTAATTTACTAAAAA
This sequence comes from Laodelphax striatellus, assembly GCA_017141395.1. NCBI lineage: Eukaryota > Metazoa > Arthropoda > Insecta > Hemiptera > Delphacidae > Laodelphax > Laodelphax striatellus. The sequence goes on along the minus strand of CM029531.1, from coordinate 3,606,805 downwards.
ATGTTATTCTTGTAAAATTTTCGTAATATCGACGGTTTTCGAGTTATTCAAGAAACAAAATTATAAATGGCCGCCATTTTGTTTTATGGATTTGAAAAATTGTCATAATTTTTTTGTAGCTTTGTCTAGTTGTCATCAATGTTGGTGCGAAGTTTCAATTCCATATGTTACACCATTATTGAGATAAAAAATAATAAGTGAAAAAAACAAAATGGCAGCTGTGTGAGTAATTAAGGACTTCCGAACAATTTGAATATGATATTTGGACATGGTTTTTACCCAGGAACAATGCCCTAGAATATTGGTAGGGAGTCCTGTATAGTCTCTGTAAACAGAGTGAGAACCCTACCTTGTATTCTAGTTAGTTTGGATGAAACTCACTCATGCTTCCATTGCCAGACCTTCTCGATGAACTTGTCTCTGCCGACATCATGTCTGGTTTTGCCCTCCTCTCGCCACAGCTTCTTTTCGACAACCACCTGTGTGGCAATGCCAGCATGATCGCAGCCCGGGTTCCACAGCGTTGTGCGGCCTTTCATGCGGTGCCTGAAAACATCGAGTCATTAAAAAATAAATACAAGTAACAAAAACATCTAATGCTTTATCTGCTAAACATAACAAAAATAACTGATGTTCTATTCAGGGGGCTGTCATTGATGAAGTGGAAGAATCCTATCTTCCCTATGTTAAAAAAGGGAGAAGCCTGTGTCATGGCCTTCTTGAGTTTTGTCTAAAGATGGCCATGCTGTGTCTCGATCTCATTGGCTGAATAGACTCTGGACCGAATTTTGGAGCTGTATTTGAATTCAGAGCCATCATGTTAAATTTAATTTTCATGAAGAGTTTTGAAAGTTTATTGTATCTTTTGTGGTATAAATCAAAACTTTTGAGAGAATATAGTAAATATTTACGGCAAAATACAACTTTTTTGTCGGATTTTGTGTTTTTAGGCTGATTTGGGTAGAAGTTATGTAGAAACTGTTTTCAAATACAACGCCAAAATTAGGTTTATTAATAATGGCCGACATCCTGCTCCCCTGATTTCTCTTACTTCCTCTCCCTTAGAAGATGAGGTTATGTTTGTCAGCTCCCTGGTTCTATTTGCTGAATATATAAAAAATGAGTGAAAACAGAATGCCTAAAGTAGTTTACAACGAGAAACTTTACTCTAGAAGAACAAAAACGGCAGACTGATGATAAGAGAAGATTACCAAAAGATGGGTTACGCTCTAGTGATGAAGGAACAGTGGCTCGATCCTCAGTTACCCGGGGCGTAGACTGTCCCTTCTAGAAAAAGGTCCATACTATTGTGGGATAAATTAGATGAATTAGCCTCCCACAAGATTAAAAAATCTAACTAACTTCCCAAACATGATTAAGAGAATAAAGATTGTTTGATTGGAGAGAGCCCCGTAATTGGTTGAAAAATGTCTTAGGCTAGACGTACACCGGTTAGTCAAAACAAGACAAGACGAGAATAGTCACGTTTAGTCACAGTACTTCACATAGTTGCTTATGAAGCAACACACACCGATTAGTCATTGCATCGGTCTGTGCTGCTTCATAAGCAGCTATGTGAATTACTGTGTCTAAACGTAACTAATCTCATCTTGTCTTGACCTCTGTACGCTTAACCTAGATTTTCAAGGGAAGAGACCTAGTTGTATTATTTTTTCTTGCTTTCGTTATTTTTCTGATCGCTGTCTTTTTACGTCTCCTCCCTCCAATTTTCACCTCAATAAATATTTCATGTTATATTATATTATCTATTATTTTTTTAAATGACACTTAAAATGTTGATAAGCGTAGACTCTTGTAAATGAAACTTTATGAATAAAGAAAATATGATTTGATTTACAGACGATGAAGGGATTGGTTAGAGACTGAGATGCTGGGAGGAATGTTTAGGAGGAAGCCAAAGCCCAGTGTGTACTGTAGAAAAAATTAATGTTACTAAAAACATTTTTTTTTAAATACTAATTCAATTATTAAAAAAATTAATGTTAATACTGAGACTTAATCACTAGCGCTCATGTGACAATAAAGTAAATTTTGGAGAAAGAATCGTTGCATACTTGAATATATAATATATCGTAGCATATAGATGGTATTTACTTCACAGAGTGTACAGTAACAGTGTGTTTTGATTTCTTAGCTCAGACAAATCCTCCATACTTTTGCCAATACCCATAAGATTGACATTGAAACAAAACGCAAATCATGGTTATATTATGCTGAATGATTAATTTCTAACCTACAATTTGCCTTTGCCAGTGTTAGTTTTCATAATTTTAAGCTGCCAACACAATACCAAGAGAAAAGAGACAATTTTCAAGTTTATAAAACTTATTTTCGATGTTATTTCTCTCGAAATAAGTTTGAAAAATGAGTGAATGGGTTAATGTTTGCCTGCAATCCCATATCAAATTCAAAAATTAAAAATTCAAATTCGGCAAACGTACGGCGTCGGCGGGAAAAATGATCTCCACATTGACCACACTGTTACCATACACTATTTGTAGAATTTGTTAAATAGATAACTTACATTTGAATCGATCAAACAAAGTTGTTCAATCGAAAAATTCAGAAAAAATATGAAAATTATGCGAAATAGCACATAGCCTACCATCTTGTAAGTGTGTCCTCAACAGCATTAGTCAAAGCATGTCCAAGATGGAGGGATCCAGTCACATTGGGAGGTGGTATGACCATTACAAATTTTCCTTTCGGGTTCGGCTCGGAAATACTTTTACGCTAAAAAAGAAAGAACAGCAGTTTAATAAAAATGAAGCCTTTGATAAATTAATAATATGAATAAATAACTTTTTTATACGAGCGCACGAGAGCGAGGAGCTTGAGGTGAAGAAGGTTGGTTACTAAATAATTATGAAACCAAGGAAAATATTATATTGCCGAGATTCTTTTACGGAAGAGTTGCAATAATTCCTGTAGTAACTCATATTCAACATGTTAATGATTTTGGATCAAAATTTTCAAGTTTTATACAATACCTGTGAATTGTTCTAATTCTTAATGTTTTGTTCAATAATAATTATAATAATAATAATAATAATCTTTTCGGGTTTGAATTGAAATTTAAATACTTTATTCTTCAAAATTAACATAGCAATAATAATTAGCCTACATTTAAAACATACAATATGATGGAGGCTCCTCTTATGAGCACATGCCTGTGAGAGAGAAGGGAGTTGTATAATAGTGTTATTACAAACTAACTTACAATGATAATAGCTACAAAATACGTTACTAAATAATATCTTTCGTCTTTCGGAGGAGACGTTAAGCCGTCGGTCCCGACTGCCTAAAAAGTAGTCGTCATATCTCATCATCACCTCACTCATTACCCACGCACAAGCCTAGAGCTCATGTGGGCATCATCCTCAGAAAAAAAAAGAAAAAAATTAATAAATTAGTTTTGTTGGTACCGGTATATAGGTTGATCATCTTGAAGTTTCATCTTTTTTGGAGTGTAAATTGTGTAATTGATAAAAGTTTTGGACATAACTTGACTTTGAACATTTTTCTGAGTTAATTTTGGAATGAAAGAAGTTTTGGGCTAACACCTGTTTTTTTCTTTCCATTCAAATTGAACTTCGATCCGATAAATGAATGAATAATTGATAAGCTTTTTTTACAAGAAGGGTAGCGGTTGTCCCAGTGGCAGAGACGAGTCTAATAGGTGAGATTAGATAAGAGACAGCGCCTACCACTCCCGTTGTAACGGCGACCGGCTCCTCTAAATACAAAAAATTTAGGTGGTTCGGAACCCACCTAAAGCTGTAGGTCCTTTCATCTCTCATAATCATCCTTCCCATTACCCACGCACAAGTCTAAGCTTGTGGGCATCATCCCTAGCAAAAAAAAAGATCCACAAGAATTATTTTTTCCATTGCATGTATATTTTCCCTCTTAAATCTCCTGTAGTGTTTAATACCGATGGATTGTGAATGAGTGAATGAATGCAATCATACACTGGACATTTCAATAGGAAATTAATGCTCTTTATACTCATTCTCTCCTAGGTTGCAAATTTGGCAACCAATAAGCTGAAGAAATTATTTATACTTTTATATAATTCAACTTCTTTTGTACATAACATTGATAATACTTACACCATACTCTGGTTTAAAAAAGCCCTGCTTCTCCCACCAGCTATACCATGCAGCTTCCACATATTGTGGACTATAGGAATCAGGCATAGGTCCATCGATATCCTTTTTATCTCCAGCAGGAGTATTGCTTGAATACGTTATCACATCCTTTTTGAAGTCTTTGACCGGCTTCTTCTCTTTTTTCTAGAAATATAACAAAATAAAACGTTATTACTTAGTATTTAAGTTTAAGTCATTTCATCAGAGCTTTATCAACGGTTTGCAGAAAAGACTTGTAAATCTAAAATGTACATTAATGCGCGCATGCTTAGATCAATTGAAGGGAAGCATCATCTTGATAAAAATTAGCATCTATGTATATTATTCTTTTACAGGAAATATGTCCCAAATGTCAATGCAGGGCCAAAAACACAATCAATGAATAGCTTGATGTACATAATGCAACTTCAACTTGATGTTAATGCCACGATTTGTGGAAATTATAGCAAAATTAATAGATAAGAAAAGCAAATGTTGCTTAGTTATTTCAAAAGTAATGAAGAACACTGTTTACTGTAACACATAACCTAAATTTAGAACAAACCATCAAAGAAATGTAAAAAAATGTAAATATTCATGTTTACAGCTTTGCTCAACTTGAATACTATATTTCAGGATTCACATAAAATAATTATACAAATTATTGTCTTGCTATCATTGTAAATAACCTCAAAAGTATGTTCTTACCTCAACTTTCTCTTTACTTTGGTCGGCAGGTGGAACATTCTTCTCCTGTTTCTGCTTGAACTTTTCTAGCTTGGCTAACTTCTTTGCTTCTTTTTCAAGTTGTTTCGCTGTTTTTTGAACGGGTTCATTGTTCTCCATTGTAAACTTTTTGAATACAGTTGAATAGTACCAGGACGGCACATGTAGAGAACGAATTAGAGATGGGCAAGAAAAAGCAGACCTGCTACTTTGTCACTGCTTCGGCTATTGGAGCAGTTGCGCTATGAAGCAGCTCCAATAAAAATGCTGCTCCACTGCTCCACTGTCACTGTCTACCGCCGTAACCGAAACAGTCATGCTCTCTGGCTGCTCCTGCTCTTTCTCTCTGCTCCAGTGCTCTGTTCTGTTCTTGGAACGAGCACAGCTCCGTAACTGGGGAACGCTACTATCGGGATGGTACAAAAGTGTCCCAGCGACATTCTGGTCCACTACTCCAAGGATTCCAAACGACATTTTGTCCCATTTTCACTGACGACATTCTGTCCCACATTCCTGAGATGGACCAATATGTCGGCTGCATGCACGACATTTTGGTCCAATCTATACTCCTTCACTTTCCGACAATTTGTACCAACGACATTCTGTCCCACATTCCTGAGCTGGACCAATATGTCGGCTCCATGCACGACATTTTGGTCCAATTTACTTACATTCCTTCACTTTCCGACAATGTGTACCAGCGACATTCTGTACCACGTTTCATTCGCAATATCGATTTAGGCAAAATATCGACTGTTGAACTTCTAGTCAATTAGGAGTGTAAGTGTGACGTCACAGATCCCAATACGACATTACATGTTTCCAAACATTTGACACTGACATTTGAAAGTGTATGCAGTCAGTTTTTGATTAATATGCTTTTAAAAATAAAAATTGGTATAATATTTTGTCTTTTTTCATGGGGTCATAATTAAGGTAGGTTTTAAAGCGATGAAAAAACAAGGTTAAGTGACTTTTGAAATTGTCAGTATTTGGATTTTTAATTTTCTGTAATGCTTCTTCTTCTCCACTATCAAAATTAAGAGAAAAATCATTATTTTGAGGATATCCGCTGGAGATAAAATTAATTAATTATATCATTGATAATAAGACAGGGGAGTCAAATCAAATCAAAATCCATTTATTGCAAGTAAGTTTTTGAAAAACTTACCACTTTTTTTTGAAAAAGTAAGTTGGACTATCTTCCTTTTCAAAATTCTCAATATCATGCATAACCATCTCGTACAATTCAAATTTCGAGACATAGGTTTTACATTACAACCGACCGACTCACCGAATTATGAATTTTATATTAATATATATCGATAAGTATGAATGAATCGATGAAAATATCGATATTTACACATTCCTGTGATGGACCAATATGTCGGCTCCATGCACGACATTTTGGTCCAATCCATACTCCTTCATTTTCCGACAATTTGTACCAACGACATTCTGTCCCACATTCCTGAGCTGGACCAATATGTCGGCTCCATGCACGACATTTTGGTCCAATTTCCTTACATTCCTTCACTTTCCGACAATGTGTACCAGCGACATTCTGTCCCACATTCCTGAGTTGGACCAATCCATGAAACGACATTCTGTCCCAAAAATGGGACAGAATGTCGCTGGACCAAACTGTCGTTGGGACAAAATGTCACGTTCCCCTACTATCGATTAAAAGATCGATATATCAAATAAAAGTGATAATGATCATTATAAACTTATCATTATCGGATTAAAAAAAACTCATTATTCTATAATATTTATCAATATTTTAAATTATTCAATTTTTAAAACATCGATATATTGAATAAAGTAGTTTAAGCATTGACCTTTGACTGTTACCGCGCGAGCAGCCATTAATTTTGAAAGAGGATTATCATAAGATACATTTTATATTAGTTATACCGGGTGATTCAAAAAGAATACCACAACTTTAAAAATTTGTATGTTATGAAAGAAACATCATAGAGCCTTCTGTTATACATCTTTACAAAGAGTATTTAAAGAAGTTTTTATCACTCACAAACAAGTTCAGAGATGTTCCATATGATCCCTCCAGACACTCGAGCAATATCAATCCAAAACCTCCCTCAAACTTGTTCCACACTATCTGTAGCATGTCAGGGGTATCAGTTTGGATGGCTGCTGTTATTTCTTGTTTCAAATCATCAATGGTGAATGAATATTGATGATTTGAAACAAGAAATAACAACAGATTATCAAACTGTTACGCCTGATATGCTACAGTGAGAGTGGAAAGAGTTTGAGGGAGGTTTTTGGTTGATATTGCTCGAGTGTCTGGAGGGGTCATATTGAACATCTCTGAACTTCTTTGTGAAAGAAAAAAACTTCTTTAATAAATTACTCTTTGAAATGATGTATAACAGAAGGTTCTATTATATCTCTTACATTAAATACAAAGTTTTAAAGTTGTGGTATTCTTTTTGAATCACTCTGTATTATTTCGCCTTTCTAATTTTTCATTAATTTTTTTCCTCAATAGGCTTGGCTCATTAGTCTTCCTCATTATAGTGTGCGAAGTTTAACAATTTCTGTAGAGAACTGAGAATAAAATGCATAATAATTCTAAAAAATCTTGTCGAAAAGTTGATTATCGACCTAATTTGTAGAAATGTCGAAGATTTTCCATCACCCCATGACTAAACCTGTACTAAAACTCAAAATAAATATTCAGGCTTATTATAGCCCAGGCAAATTAGACCAAAAAAAGGGTAAGAGGGAGATATTAAAATAGTGAGCTATTCTTTAATTTCTAATATTTTTGATGACTTCATGTATGAACTATTCATTGGCTCCTCACTTTTAGGACTATGTTTGTTTGTCAATGGCTCAACAGCCCTATGTGGGCTTAGGCCTACCAGCTGGTTGCCAGTTTCACATCCACTTCACTGAATCAGCAGAGGTGAATGATCATTAACCAGAAAAGATGTAACGTGTGGTTAGCACATTGACATCTCATTGACATCTTTTAGGACTATGAATAGATCAATATTTGCAAAACCAAAAACCTTAACCTACGAATAATGAAATAGTACGAATAAATAGGTACGAATAATGGTTTATACGATGTTGAATATTCATTCTTTTTCCTGGTAGTCAAATAAAGCAAAAAATAGTAGTTGAAATTTTTAATACATCTTCAATGATATTGTATAGAAGGTTTCACCTAAAAGGAATCAATAATTATTGTTCCAAGAATAATGGTAATGAGGTCTGAGATAACAGTCAAGCCGCTAATCAGTGATGCCGGCTTGCTCTGTCCAATAGGGAACCTTTGCTCCCATATTGTATCCAATCACATACTCTCCTGCCGACAAATCTGTGAGCCGGGAAATTCAAAATCTGTCCTCAGAAATCAAATCACCCGAACGGTTTTTCGGGTTTGATGAGGGAAGGAGTCATGGAATAATTCTACAAAAAATCTGGAACGTTTCTCTTCACATTATTGTTCTTTCCATAAATTTTAAGTCAATCTATCCACAATTAAAAAAGTTATTAGGATTTTTCGAATTTTATGTCAGCATAATATGTTCGAAGTACAATAAATTCCGTCTAACCTACCTAGATATTGAACACAATTTTGACTACTCATTTTATTTTTGTCAAAAACTGATTATTCAATGATATTTTTGCATTTCTAAACATAGGATTCTGTTACTGACGAGTTTCTCCATACATTATACTATCAGATAAGTTTTATATTGTAACTTACAGTTAGTTCTTCCGTAATTAACACTTCTATTTTATACAAGTGTATATTCTAGACAATGATATAATTATATGCTTTCAGGATGTATAATTTGAATACTTCTAATTCAATTCTCTACATGATTCAATAATATTCTAGTAGATTCGTGAATATTTTATTATTCAGGAATTTACCTTACTTGAAGACTTTATTTATGTATGGTTTACTTGATGTATTAATTTATACTATGGAAATAAAGAATTTGAATTTGAATTAACAAGTTCTAAAAAAATTTAATTAGATACGTAGTTATCTCATAATACTTTACAACTGTAAGCACACCTAGTGACAGCAGCTGGCTGGCGAGAAGCTTTAAAGATTTTGATGATGGGGACTTGTAGGAGGTTGGTGGTGATGAGGGATTAATTCGATTTTGGCTGAAACAGTTGGAAAAATTGGGCTTCAACCCCCTGCCGAGCACTTAAAGCGCGAGAAATAATAATAATAATACAGTACTGTACATTAGTTATCAAAGTATTATATTGAGTAAGCTTTCTGACTTATACTTTTATACAGAGACACTGCAGTTGCCATTGCATGAGTACAAGCCAAAATTACATATACTCGTATTTGTAATGTATCAGAATATTGAAATTACTTCAATAGCGAGATTCTGAGTACACTATCATTAAAATGTTCATGTGATTTTAAATGAAATTTACACAGCTAGTCTAGTGTGATTTATATGCTAAAAAAGGTGCAAGCAATGGCGAGTAACACTGAGTAATATTTGCCTTCACGAAATGTGATTTTTTATCTCCACCAACAAATATTGTAGCATAAACGACCAGTAAGTAATAATATCATTTCATTTTATAACCTTCTCGGCCGTAGTACCATAAGTCATGAAAAATTTGAGTGAACATTGTATGTTGAAGCAAATTGTAAGCCAAGTTTTGCGAGACGTCGATAAGGTTATGTTTTGCAACGGAAAATGTATCAGTGTTCAGTTCAGCTTCAGACGTTCAGACCAAGCACTGCTGTGTGCTGTCTGCTGTGCTGGCGCTGACGAGCTGACTGCTTCATTGGAACAGTTGCTCCAACGAAGCAGGTTAAAATCACTGCTTCACAACCGTCACTGCTCCACTGAAATAGCAGTTTGGCACACCTCTAGAACGAATGCTCAAATAGAATGTTCGAGGGTGACAGACACAGAGACAGACAATGTAATTTGAGGTTATGCTACGTATGCGCAGACGTGAGACGGAGGAGCTGATGCAATTGCAAAGCCACCCCACCCCACCCCTCTAGCTCAGTTTCATATCGACTACACAAAGAATCGATATTTCGACCTTTAATATCGATTTTCAATATCGATACACTTGCGACAGCTTGACACCAAATTCAAAATAAACCCGCATCCCTCAATAATATCCAAGAGTAACGTAATCCATAACGTAAACTTTGTGTTGCAGACATTTTTCGCCCAAACTTTGAAGTTTGAGACAAGGGTCTTATGAATTATTGATAATTGCTTTCCTTTTTTGGCCCAACCTTATAGATGACTTGGAAGACTTATCAATTATTGATGGCTCATAATTTAATGGGCCCGGTCTTCCTGTTGATTTACAGTCTAGTCTGGCTGTCTGGCATTTTTCTTACGCCGCTTCCTCGCAATGTTCTCTTGAGCTTTTAGCAAGCAGATTGCGAAGAAGTTGTCGGCTTGGAATTTGCAATAGGAAACCTTTTGTGAAAATTATGATCCACTTCCGACGAATTTTTTAATACGAGTAAGATACTCGTAAAATAGACACAATCCTCTATTGTTTCTTCTACGTAAATAGTTCTCAATTTCTTCAGAATCATTGAGTTTTTCCGTATGTATTATAATTTTTTTGACACCTAAAATGTTGTCTTATATCCAGTCGCATACAACAGCGTATGTTATATTCGATATCATTTACCCTGGATTAATCAAATAATGGATTAATAAATTATGGAGAAAAGATTATCTCTGTTTGGATTATATCCGAACGCGTTTCAACACACTAAGCCCATCTTCAGCATATACAGGGAGTACATTGATATTCGATATACTTGATACGAGAACGAGTATCAGGTACTCCCTGTACGCTGAAGATGGGGCCCTGTGTCTTGAAACGCGTCCGGGTATAAAAAAACTAATGTAAGTACTGTTGTAAAAATGAAAGTTATAAATATCAAATTAACACTTGCACCAGTGATATTGTGAAACTTCTCCGTAGAATGAAAAACAATTTTGTCTATTCCACATTAAATATTAATTAAATATTAAATAATTGTTTTTCATTCATACCTATTATAGAATATTAGTTAGTTTTATACATACAGCATTTTTAATTACCTACTTGAATACCTACTGCATTATAGTGGATAAATTCTTTTAACATTAAAATAAGCTGGAATTAGAGGTGAATCATCCAGCACAGGTGCCTAGGCAAAGTTAAACATCTATATAGGCCTACCAAGGAAAACTACTCAAAGAAAACTCAGATACGTATGAATTGCAAGGATATATAATAAAAATTTTAGCAAATAGACTGAATAGTTTCAGCAACGACAATAGATAATATGGACAATGATATAATATGAGACAATGATATATAGTTTCAGGTTTTATATTGCAGTTTGAATATGATCAAGAAATTTTAGAAATCGGTTTCATATAGGATTAGCCTATGAATAGATTTCTTTATTTTATTATATGGTAGGTAGTTCAAAAATCATACAAGCAATACCGCATTAAATGTTTGGTGAACAATTTTACAAGTTTTCAAACAAGGATAAATAGGTTTCATACAGTGTCATGAATAGATTGCTATATTTTGTTATGACAGTTAGTTTTAAAAAAATCATACAAGCTACAAGCAATATATCAATCGTTTGTTGAACATTTTCAATTTATCCATGTTTTTAACCAAGTCTGGGCGTGAATAGATTGTTTTCTCTCTTATCAACGCCGTAATCGCTATCAGTGTCCAGCATACGTCCAAGTCTTGGAGTGAAGTAGTTGTTACTGTTACTATTGGTGTTGCGGCTACTCAATAAACCTGGAAATATAAGTGAATAACACAGTCGATGAAAAATGTATATAGAAAATAAATAAACTAACCCAATTACAGAACATATTAAAATAATTACAGAACAGAATATTTATCACTGTAGACCTACACTGATAGCTAAGAGAATATGATAGAATTCTTATTAATACCGTAGGCCTATTCTGTCTATGAAATTGAATTTAAAAGTGGGTTTAAGAATTGGTTGAAACAATGATTTATAGGCTAAACATTTTTTACACCTCTCATCATCATTGATAGAGGGTACATCTTGGTATAACAAAACAAACATCTTTATTCATTTTAATACGTTGCTTGTTCAATGTAAATTCAAACTAATTGTTTAATGTATGAATACTTGAGTGACTTGACTGTTACCACTGAATACAAAAGACTATGTATTCAAAGTCAAATTTGTACTCAAGTATTTTTGTACTCAAGTCATATTTGTACTCAAAGTCTTTGTATTTAAAGTCTTCTGTATTCAGTGCTACTACTCATCAGCTATGGTGCTAAAAATAGTAGGCACTTTCTTTTTTATTTAGCCTACACATGCTATTGTCTAGTTACTAGTAGATAAGTGATAACTTACACAGTATCTGCTTTTTTAATGAACAAACATTAGGCTATATATATTTTTTTAATCAAACCTCTCTTTTATGTAGACCATTGCTAGGTTTACATAAATTCACAGTCAAACTTATCAGGTGAAACTCACTCGGTTAAACACAATTCATACTTTTATTTTACTCATTTTTCTCAGTATGGGTAGGCTACTGCAGTATAGGTAGGCAACTGCTGCTTTCTTGCTTAGAGTTTTATAGGCATTATAAAAAGTTTTCATAGGCACTGATTACTTATTGAGAGTTAGGCCTACTAGCTCGCAAAAGGTTACTCATGAAGGAGGATTGTAGTATACGTAGGTAGGTCCCTAATTTTGAATTTATTTCTATCCTGATATACCTTTTATTTGTTGATAGTCGTCCAAATCAAGGCCAACATCCTCGCGTCTACTCAGCAGCCTCTCGATCAGCGAGTTCCTGTCGACAAAGTCGCCTTGCTGTAATTTGTCGCCACTGTTCTTGACATGAATTCTCATACGCTCATCTGCATACATTGCTGGAGAATATGAAAAGTTAACCAGAGTAGTGTCGTAAAAAAGAGAAATTCAATTTATTCTTCCAATGCAAAGCATATAATATACAGGGTTATCATAAAAGAATGGTGCGGTTTCAAATGATTCATATCTAATAAAGTACTAATCCAAATTGAACAAGCTTTGTACCAATGGAAAAAGGAGATTTCAAAGTTTTTTTTTGATAGCTTAGCTTACAAGTGTTCAATGTGGCCCCCGGCTGGGTACTGAGAAAGTGCCTGCACCTTGTGCAAGCCTTTATTCCGAATGGGATGGTGTCATTGAGATTGTACGTCAACTATTGTTGACACTGTGTCAACAATAGTTGACGTACAGCTCAAATAGACATATCATTTGAAGCTGAAGAATAGTTTTATAACTTTTATATTCAACATTTCCTTCTATCTGTTGCAAAGAAAATTCTATTGGGGATAAAACAAATAAATTGGTTCATATAAATCTTCGGTTTTTCAAAATCCATAACTAATTTAATATGCCTCATAGAGGAAAATGATGGATACAAAACTTGTAGAGAATTTCATTGTGGTCATTTTGGTTCAAAGAAAGCACAGATATATTCAATATTGATGAAATTACAGGCGATCTAATAAATTATGGAGGGCATCTTGTTTTTGAGAGTTTGCGAATGTGGCTGTCTGGCACCGCATGGGTTTTCTTATTACACTAGTCCTAATAAAGATGTCTGCATCGATTCCAGAGCTCAAGAAAAGATTCTTCCATGAAAGGCCTTTTTTGTTACGGTACATTTGCCCCCGGAATAATGAATATTTGAAAATGGGTCCATCACCTAGGCTACCGCGTAGGTGTTTGCGAGAGGTAGTTGGTTATTAAATATTAATTATATACCGGTAATTAATATTGACTCTGAAAAAGGCGAAACTATACTATACATAATAATTATAAAATAGGTAGCAGAGTAGTAATACATAATAGATAATAGCATTTATTGTGGACTGCATACCTTTTGTGAATACCAATACGCAGGCGATAAGAACTTCCAGACAATAAGAAATCTTCATTTTGAAAAATATGAGGCTCTCCTGCCTGTGTCGAATCAGGATCAGAACTGGGGAATTCCCATAGAGAAAAGTTCTTTTTATACAGTTTCTTATTTTCCAGAAAAGGGGCATTACTTATTAGTATTCAAGGTTTTTCATCATGTTGTCAGTGATCGGGGATAATTTGTTTTCCTTGGGAAAATAAAATTGGAAAACGCTGATCCAAGTTTAGGTACGGTAATGCAAGTCATTGTACAAAATTGAAAACAAGAGCGCCCCCGCCTTGGGCTACTACATTAATTCTGATGTGAAACGTTTTGATTATTGATTCATGTATTTTGAATAATTTCATACAATAATCATTGTATTATTCATGATTATTGAAATTGATTCATGTAAAACGTTTCAATTATGCGATAATTTTATAATACAGTAATACTGGATCAATCCTATTCACATTCTAGAAAACATTGATAGTAAAACATAAATATTTTACATTAATTTGCTTTCATAATGCATATTACCATTCTTGCTATGTGCCAAGTGAACGGACGAGTGTTTTAATTGGAAAATAGAATTTGTCAATTTTTGAATTGAAAAGTTCATAACAATTCGTTGAAGATCAAAAATAAAGTTGGTGTACCTACTTTGAAACATCTTTATAGATTTAAAATGAAAATAAAATTGATAACCTAGTTTACTGTTTGAAGTACCGAAGATAAAAACTCAAAATGTGATTATTATTTAAACTTTTCAAGTAATTTGAATTGCCTACAAAATGTAAATAGTGAACAATCTCTAATTATTAATATTTTGATGATTAAATTCATTCCAGCTTTTCTTCTAGCAGAGGTATGTACTCCACAAACAGTCAGGTCTACGGAATAAAGAAGAAGTAATAAGAAGAGATTAAAATAAAGCTGATTATAAGCATTTATTTACATTTTCTTCATGATTTCATCACACTTATTTCAAGTTTCTAAGAAATTATTATACAGCGAAAAACAAACAATATATTCAATACAAAATAAGGTACAATGATAAATTACTCAATTCTTGAGAAATAAATCCACCTAAACATTTCATTATAACATGTAATTCAACAAATAGTTTTTCAATGTGAAAAATAAGTATTTTATATAAAATTCGACATCGTTACTTCCTATTTTAGGTCAAAAATTGAATACTGATGCTGTGTCTTCAATTCTTGAAAAAATCAGTTCCCTCCATACCCTCAGGCATGTAGCTTAATCCAGACTCAGACTTATGCCTTCCATTGTAACCTTTTCCGTAATCTGTAAAATATTGAAACATCATGATGAGATTAAATAAAATTATGCAAATCAATAATAACATTAAGTACCAGAAAATAAATGTGAAGTGTGAGAGACGAAATTCTTCAAATTATTAGTTATCTAAGGCTAGGCGTACACCAGTTAGTCAAGACAAGACAAGACGACATTAGTCACGTTAAGTCGCAATAATTCACATGGCTGCTTATGAAGCAGCACACACCGATGCAATGTCTAATCGGTGTGTGTTGCTTCATAAGCAACTATATGTGAAGTACTGTAACTAACCGTGACTAATCTCGTCTTGTCTTGTCTTGACTAACCGGTGTACGCCCAGCCTAACAATCAAGACCAGAAAATATTCATTTCAATGGAAATCACAAAACAATCTAAAGTACTTAGC
The DNA here is from genome assembly GCA_017141395.1 of Laodelphax striatellus. NCBI lineage: Eukaryota > Metazoa > Arthropoda > Insecta > Hemiptera > Delphacidae > Laodelphax > Laodelphax striatellus. Next base: position 3,591,260 of record CM029531.1, on the reverse strand, counting down.
TGATTAGAGAAAAAGAAAAGTATCTTTTAAATATTTTTAGTACCTTTAAATCAAGAAACCAGAATGCTTCTTACGTAACTTATGAAAGACAGGCTCATTGATCTTGCAAAGTGATTATCGCTATGCCCCTCCTAAGATTGAAACTTGAGAATCGCATAAATATTGTATTTATAGTATACTCTAACAACGTTATTTTCATATATGATGATTAAATGAATCACACTGTATCTACTAACAATCAAAATTTAGAAAATAAAATTTAAGATGAATAATCATTGTTACAGTGCTATTATTTAATTTGACGCTTGGCGATCAGTAAACAGCTGATGTTAGATAAGACCATGTATAGAATGGTATACATGGTCTAAGGATGTAACGCAGCTTTGACACAACACAATACTTAACCTACAATATTGCTGAATCTCGCAGATTATTGCAAAGACTTTTAAACTCTTTAAAAGGTCTTCTTTAAAAAGGCCTTTAAGACTTCAAAAAGTCTTTTTTATTATTGTGTCAAAGCTGCGTAACTGTGTACTGATCGTCAAGCGTCAAATTAAATGAATCACACTGTATCTACTAACAATCAAAATTTAGAAAATAAAAAATTAATGAAAATTTCAACTAAAGGGAACCACACGAAAATGAAAATGAAAAGGTTAAACATTTCTTTTGACACCGCCACCTCTCTCTCCCAACAGGGTTGCCTATTGTGTATAGACTATACAGTGAGGGGTGGAAGACTTTTTCACTATAGTGGCAACAGTGCACAGTGGAACCTGTGACCTTGAGCATTTCATTTTCGTGTGGTCCAGTTTAATTTATATTGCTTTCTCAAGTCTATTATAATGTAGAGAACAGTAGTAGCCTTGCTGGTTTTGTTTGTTTTACAATAAACTCCTAATACACGTTCATCACAGAATGGAAGTTGATCTAAAGGTGGGTTTTCGTTACTGCGAAAACGTGCCGCAACGGAGCCCGAAACAGCGTTGCCAGATGCAATTGATGAAAAATCCCCACTATAAATAGTTAGGATTTTTCATCAATTGCATCTAACTGTTCATCTCCGCAACACATTCTGCAGTAAACTCTCAGTTCTCATCAACTTGGTAGGTGCATTTCGCAAGTGAAGAGGCACATCGGGCAAGGGGCCTTCGTGATTGGCTATGCACATTTTCGCATTGCCCAGCGCACGGTCCATTTCTCTCGATTTGGGAGCTCTGAAATCACAAATTGACCAAGCAGAAAATAAAACAGAAAGTTTAATAAATAAGATGATAAGTTGTTCAATCGATAAGGTAGCGATAGATGAGTTTGGAAGTATTTTTAGTGATATATCATTTATATCAGGTTATGATAAATTTAAACAATAAAATGGTTTTTTATTTAATTTTCATCAACTTAACATTTCTATTTTCACTTCTCATGTGGATCCATCTCCTTTTTCAAAATTACTGTACTTATGGCTGGATTTTACGATTCCAGTAGACGTTCAGGTTACTGGAGGCAGGTTACCTGAAGCAGGTAAACTAAATCGTGAGACCACTTACTTGAACAGGTTATGAGACCAGAGCAGGGACAGGCTGCCAGGCGAGTAACCTGCCTCTGCCTCCAGCCAGGTAACCTGCCTCCAGTAACCTGAACGTCTACTGGAATCGTGAAATCCAGCCATTAGAAAGAGAAATGTACTCACAGATCAGTGTTAATAGCTATTTCGGACTGCTGTTTGTCCATCGTCAAGTTCTAATTAACTCAGTAGGGATACTCTCATTGGTAGTCTCAGCACTCCACACAGATATCTCATGAGTTCCATTATCAAACTTACAGTTTACTTATCAGAGTTCTTACGGTAAAAAATGAATGAATAGATGCAAATGAAACAAGTTGGTATACCTGGCTAAATAGACAGCCGCTTGAGCTAGCAGAACGTCACACTCTGGCATACCGATCAGTTGGCAACCCTGCATTGCAGACACGGCCATCGACAAGGCGGATGGATCTGCTAGTCCTGAAATACAACAAAAAGTATTCACAACTAAATGATGAAGAAGAAGAAAAAGAAGAAGAAGAAGAAGAAGAAGAAGAAGAAGAAGAAGAAGAAGAAGAAGAAGAAGAAGAAGAAGAAGAAGAAGAAGAAGAAGAAGAAGAAGAAGAAGAAGAAGAAGAAGAAGAAGAAGAAGAAGAAGGAAGAAGAAGAAGAAGAAGAAGAAGAAGAAGAAGAAGAAGAAGAAGAAGAAGAAGAAGAAGAAGAGAAGAAGAAGAAGAAGAAGAAGAAGAAGAAGAAGAAGAAGAAGAAGAAGAAGAAGAAGAAGAAGAAGAAGAAGAAGAAGAAGAAGAAGAAGAAGAAGAAGAAGAAGAAGAAGAAGAAGAAGAAGAAGAAGAAGAAGAAGAAGAAGAAGAAGAAGAAGAAGAAGAAGAAGAAGAAGAAGAAGAAGAAGAAGAAGAAGAAGAAGAAGAAGAAGAAGAAGAAGAAGAAGAAGAAGAAGAAGAAGAAGAAGAAGAAGAAGAAGAAGAAGAAGAAGAAGAAGAAGAAGAAGAAGAAGAAGAAGAAGAAGGAAGAAGAAGAAGAAGAAGAAGAAGAAGAAGAAGAAGAAGAAGAAGAAGAAGAAGAAGAAGATCTTTGCTGAGGAGCAAAGATGTAGTAGTACTACTGTATAGTGCTTTTCATCCTTAAAGACCCCTGGCCAGCTTGGTATCCAATCCAATTAGAATGCCCGGCAACGTTGTCATGTTGTGTGCTGTTTAATCATCTGGGCACGCACGCATGTTAGACCAGTCTGCTATTACTACTCGGTGTGTTTAATCTGATTATTTTCAATTAGAAGAGATAATCAGAAATCATCAAATTTGTTCATCACTATTATAGAAATGTGCGTTAGTATTGGCAACGCTGCAGGCGTGTGATTTGCCAGCTCGGAAAGAGATAGGGTGCTGTCTCTGCGCTCAGCTGTCTTCAAGGATGAAAAGCACTATAGAAAGAAACATTATTCAAGAATTTAAAATTAAAAATGAATTAAATGAAAACGAACTTTTTAATAATGAAACCGGAATCATGATCATGTTGGAACAGAAATACAGTCGGAGAGAGGTCTGATGTCAGAGAAAAACAATTAATATTCTGTTCAACACTATTTTTAAATTGTTTTACATTGTAATTGAAATAACACTATTTTTCAATGTTCTAAATAATTATAAAACACATTCATACCGATATCTTCGCTCGCAGCCCTGACCAATCGCCGGGCTATGAACAGAGGGTCTTCGCCAGCCTGCATCATTCGCGTTAGCCAGTAGAGCGTGGCATTGTCGTCGGAGGCTCGAATCGACTTGTGTAGTGCCGAAATTGTATTATAATGATGGTCACCTTTCCTGTCGTACAACAAATGCGATCTCTGCAACAGAGACATTCCCCCAATTGGGCAAAGTTCCATAGCTGACCACACCATTATCGATATTGATATCAGCTGTTGTATTATATAGCAGGTTAGTAGTTGATTGGTTGGTTTATATCGATTTATTCAACATCGATAATGGTGTGTCAGCTATGGAACTTTCCCTATTCAATTCACAGTCATTCATGTTTGAAATTGAATTCACAGTATTCGAAAATGCATCTTTACTGTAGTAGCTGGTGTGAGAAATAAATAGATGCTCAATCTGTATTTTCATTTTTGTTAAACATTAATGAGCCTATTGTATTTATTTGTATTTAATGAAAAATAAATATTCTATTCTATTCATCTATTCTGAAATTCAATTTCTAGCTGATTTTCCACACACTGTATAGTTACGCACATGTAATCTATAACTAGAGGATCTAAGTTGGGTTGCAACAAGCAAGATCATTTCTGATCCAGGATCAGCTCATCAAATGGGATCAGTTGATTCAAAATAGTTGATCCCGGTTGGTGCAACGCAACATCAGTATTAATCAGTGATAAATTTAATTTGGCGCTTGGCGATCAGTAAACAGCTGATGTTAAGCAGCTTTGACACAATACTTGACCTACAAATGCTGAATCTCGCAGATTATTGCAAAGACTTTAAAAAGGTCTTTTACAGACTTGAAAGGTCTCTAAGGGCCGATTCATGAGCTCGGGACTTAGCCAAGTCCTAGACTAAAACGGATGGCTACCGTAGCATCGACAAACGTTTGTCTCGACAGGTTAGTGGGTTAGCAGCATAGAGAGCCCTTAGTACATAGTGTCGAGGCTAACGTTTGTCGATGCTACGTTGGCCACCCGTTTCAGTCTAGGACTTAGCTAAATCCCGAGCTCATGAACCGGCCCTTATTTTGGGTTGCACCAAGCAAGATCAACTTAAATCCACGATTAGTACAATGCTAATTAAATGGGATCAGCTGAGTCAAAAAATTGATCCCGGTTGGTGCAACCAAGCATAAGAGTTTAAAAAGTGTTTGGATTATTGTATCAAAGCTGCGTAACATCAGCTGTTTACAGATCACCAAGCGCCAAATTAAATTAATCACACTATACCCTCGATACAATGTCATCATCAAGTTGAATTTTCCCGAGATTCGTAGCAATGCCATTTGATGCAAACAATTTCCATTTTGTACCAACTAAACCTTTACATCGATTACTTTCACTTTATTAAAATGTATCAACTTTCAATAATATACGTCCACTTTTTCTGTGCCATTCAATACAACGTAAATCTGATTGTTTTTCTAACGTCATCGGTGATAACAAAAAAACATTTCTGTGAGGGTGATGCCCAAATGAGCTCAAGGCTTGTGCGTGGGAAATAAGAGGGGTGATGATGAGAGATGACGACTGTTAAATTCGACGACAATAAATTTAATACCTTGATGCCATTCTTTATGTGTTCCAGGTTGATTTTGTTATCTCCGTCCTCCTTCTGAAATTGCAAAGCCATGTGAAGACTGTTCAACGCTATTCTTGCATCGCCATTCGAAATTTTCGCCAACCATATCAGCAGGTCTTCCTCGATTGTGAACTTATGTTCGTCAGTCTCATCGACAGGCAGTGGACTGGATCTGTAAAAATGATAAACCGATACAATGGAGTATCCAAGGACCCGACTTGGTAGTGTATAATTAGTTTCGCAATTATGTTAATATAAGATTAAAATAAGAGGTTGAATTAAAACGCAACTTTTATTATCAGCTAATTTCATTATAATATTCTCTGAAAATGCTAAGCATGCGCCACTTGCTTAACAACGGACAAATAAAGATAGAATGCAACTGCCTAAAAGTTATAAGCACTGAGCAAATTCAGAATCAATGAACACATATATGTGTGTGTTTTATAACTACTATTATCTCGTTAATTATTATTACTATAGTCTGGCAACAGACAAAAGAACCTTCGCGCATCGTATCACTGAAGTGATACAGTATCACATAGTACCACTACTCTAGTGAGCGAGTGAGATAAACTGCTGCATTGCATAACGTGCGCTCTCTCTGCGCAGTAGAGTTCTTATTTTGAAGGCTCTTTTGTCAGTGGTCGGATTATATTATTCAATCTCTACTATTATTAACGTCAATTTTTTTTGCTAGGGATGATGCCCACATAAGCTTGTGCGTGGGTAATGGGAAGGATGATGAGAGATGAATGGACCTACAGCTTTAGGTGGGTTCCGAACTACCGGGAAGCGATTTTGAAGCTCATAAATTTTTGAGTTTAGAGGAGCCGATCACCATTACAACGGGAGTGGTAGGCGCTGTCTCTTATCTAATCTCACCGATTAGACTCGCCTCTGCCACAGGGATACCGCTTCCCTTAATTCTCCTGTTAATTCAATTAATATTGATAGAACTATCATCACCTTTCATTGTTTTCTGCTAGATCTTCATCAGACTCCTCGCAACTGCTCTCTGCGTCAACGGTGTCACTTTCAACTACAAGGCAGTCGAGTTTTGCAGCCGCTCTCTTCAGAATTGTCAACAAATCTCTGGTTTGCAACTTTTCAAGCACGACAACCCGGCACCGACTCAGCAGCGCCGAGTTCAGACTGAACGACGGGTTTTCGGTTGTGGCTCCGATCAGTGTTAGAATGCCCGACTCCACGTGCGGTAGAAATGAGTCCTGACATCGAACGAAAATTACAACAAACACATGAAATAATTTAGGAATTACAATTTCTATTCAATAATATCATAGACTAGCCAAATAGGATGTCTTATCTGTGATAATATTGAAGAAGAGAAGAAGTTAATAAGGTAGAAATAAGTTCTGAAAATGAAATCATCGAAAGAAAATTACAACAAATACATGAAATAATTGCAGTATTTCAATTTCTATTAAATAATATCATGTTTGTTTGTCGATGGCTCGACAGCCCTATGTGGGCGTAGGCCTACCAGCTGGTTGCCAGTATCACATCCACTTGACTGAATCAGCAAAGGTGAATTTTGGAAGCTGTGTGCAAAATTTCAAGCTCTAGATCATTCCCGTTTTTTCGGAACTCAATCCACAAAATTAGCTTGTTTCTTGCTAACATACACACTAAAGCCCGGTCTAGACGCTAGGACTTGGGTCCTAGGACTTGAGTTGTACAACAAGTCTTAGCGTGTAGATGGAAAAAGTCCTAGGACTTGTAAAACACATACGTGTAGACGCGATGCAATTCATCCATAAGTCCTACAACAAGTCCTAACGTCTAGACCGGGCTTTAGTCCTACAACAAGTCCTAGCGTCTAGACCGAGCCACAACGACATCTCCTTTTATTTATAAGAAGATACATGAACAAGCTTTTTTACAATCCTGAATGCTTTGAATTATTTTTCTGCCAGATTACAATTTAAAATACGAATATATGTGATTGGGTAAGAATAATGGCACGTCACAATTTAACAGTAGGCTATTAATTCAGTCTCCAAAAATCAAATGTCAATGAGTATCTTTGTCAATTACTAATCTTTGTTTACATAGAGCAGAAAGTGAGTAATTCCTGTATCAAAACAGTTTGGCATTTCAGAAGTGAGAAAAAATTCCAGAGTATAATTTTACTAAAAATGATTGGTTAAGATAAATAAGATTGTTTACCTGTTGTAGCTTATTGAATCGATGAATCTCATCCATAAATAGAATAGTCCTCCTTTTAAATAGTTGGAGCTCATTCTTGGCAACTTTAACTATTTCTTTAAGTTCATTAACTCCAGCAGTGACCGCAGATAACTTTACAAATCTTGTCTGATTGGACGTATTCTCTTGGATCATCTTATTGATAATATGCGCTAGAGTTGTCTGAAAAAATATTTTCATGAAAATAGCACAAATACAGTTTACAAAAGTATTATACAAAATTACAAATCTACAATAAATAAATATAAATTTCACAACTGAAACATTCTAATTGGATGAAAACAAATAAAAAAGCCGTAATTAGACATTACTATGAATCCAAACCTCATGTAACTTACTTGCAGGTAATATACCATGAAGCATGAAGTAATGTGATATGAACTGATTTCTTTAAAAAACGATTGGGTATACTAGGTATACTAGTATATTGGGATTTGGTATACTAGTTGAAAGTGACAACTCTAGAGATTATAAGTAGGCTACCGGTGTGTAATTTCCAACACAGTTTCATTAACGAAATTACAATTGATAATATTTACAAGCCAAACTCCACCACAATAAATGTTAATATGGTGAACTCAGATCTCGAATTCTTTGTAGTGACATTGGTGATATTATGGTAGATATCCATGATACTGTATATAAATTATGAGAATCGAATGTTGTCAATCAGACTTGGGCAATCAATACAGGTTTCTATAGATACACCATTATCAATTTTCAACAAAACAAAAACTCAGTATTCGCTTTTCCGGGCCTGTCGCATCTTGATTAGAAATTTAAATTTTTTCTGAGGGTGATGAGCTCCCATATGGGCTCTAGGCTTATGCGTGGATGATGAGAGGTAACTATTTTTAGGTAGTCGAGACCGACGGCTTAAAGTCTCCTTTTGTGTTCAAAAACCGCGCCGTTGACTGGATTCGATCCAGGAACCTTTAGTCATAGACTAACTATACATGTTAGTATACTATACATACTATGTTGTCTGTGCTTTGGTTCATCAGACCAGGGCTTATCGCCCTCGGCTACGGACCACTCCAATCTACTTTGCAAAACTCTTGTTAATCAAGAAAATGATGTAGGCTTCTAAATATTTACCTTCCCACATCCAGGTGGACCCCATAGGATCATACTAGGGATATCCTGTTGCTGCAACAAAGACCTTAATATTTTGTTTTCACCCAGAACTTGATTTTGGCCAATGAAGTCTTTCAAAGTAGTTGGTCTCATTTGCTCTGCCAACGGAACTGAGGAGTGGAAGGAAATTTCTTTCTCCTGAAATGATAATAAGTTCAATTGTGAGTTACATTTTCAAACACATAAAGTAATCTTTTCTTTTTCAAAATAAAGTAATGAATAGAAATCATAACTTCAATGACTCACTTGTTTATCTTGAGTGCTTCCCTGAGTTTTTGCTTTTTTACAAGCTGAAAACACTGCAGCTTCCGAGCTCATTTCTCCACATATTCTTTTAGGAGCATTATTTGATTTTTCTGAAAGAAATAAACATTTGTTGACGTGCGATTCCAGAGTTGTCAATGGAAATGTCTTATCGCACATTGGGCAAGCCCCTGATGAATCTGACTGAGACATTTTTAGCAAAAGTAACGTTATACAGGGCAGATTTACAACATTCTGTGGAATAAGAATCACCGATAGATCTATCAGATTGGATACATCTAATGTGAAATAATTATACAACACTTCACACCGTTCTCAGCCTCAACACCACACTTCGATAATATCCATAACCATTCAAAAAATGACATAACCTCAAAATATTGCGCGCTAAGAAACTCGATATCTCGAACTCTTTGATATTTCGCAGGAACCCAGGAACCTGACATCTAGGGGACTGGAAGTAAGAGAAATAAAGGTGGGATTTCGTTACTGCGGCTCCGCGGCCGATCCCGACACGACCAGCCAAGATGGCGGACAAATTCGCAGTCTGGGCACCCCACTGCCTTCGATGGCCGTCATCAAATCAAATTGATAACATCGAATTGAACAATAATGAGATATTAAAGGGCTTTAAACCGGCGAATTACAATATCTGAATAAGTTTTGAACGAGATCTGTTGCACCATGTATACACCCGCTGGGGTTTATACATGGCCTTCGAAGGCAGTGGGGTGCCCAGACTGCGAATTTGTCCGCCATCTTGGCTGGTCGTGTCGGGATCGGCTGCGGAGCCGCAGTAACGAAATCCTACCTTAAGGGGAGTAGGATGTCGGCCATTTTGTGGACGGACTTTAGCGGTGTATTTAAAATCATCGTAAATTATAAAAGAGAGTTGGTGTCTGTACGCTCGCTTATAACTCGAGAACGGCTGAACCGATTTAGATAATAAATTTTGGATTAGTTTGAATTGTTACAGCACTGGTTAACATAATATGTATTAAAATATGAGAAAATCGCTTTATAATTAAAAAATAATTAGTACATTAATGACCTAACCTATCAAACATTTTACAAACCTATGTTCAAACTTGCCGGCCAAACCGTACAACGGAAAGATGAACGTGATTCAAGATCAGAAAAATCAGCAAACATATCCCAAGTCTCAGTGGCCCAGTGGTTAAAGCATCTGCGTTTGATGCTAGAGATTGCGGGTTCAAATCCCGCTCCCTATCATTTCTTTTTGTACTAGGTTTTCTGCTCTAATTATTTTTTACGTAGTAATCATCGCTGTAATCATGAGTTATTGTTAGCATCATACATGTTCTATTGTTTCAAATAATAAAATTGAAAAAAAAAAATAAATTTTGAAAAAAAATAATAAAAAAAAATTAGAAAATAAAATGAAAAAAATTAAAAATAAAATAAAATAAATTTGAAAAAAAATTAAAAAGAAATAAATATAAATGAAAAAAATACAAAATAGAAGAAATTAAAAAAAAATTAATTGGTGGGAAGAAGGGGGTGACATTTGATGGGAAAGAGGGGGTTGACATGAAGAGAGATATTTGGGGGTGACATTTGGGTGGGGGGTAGAATGAACCTTTGGGGGATTTACATGAAGGGGGCCAATTGGGGGGAAGAGGGGGGTAATATTTTTGGGGGGGGGTATTTGTGGGATGACATTTTTTGAGGGGTGGCATGAAGGGGGGACATTTGTGGTGAGTAGAGGGGGGACAGGGGGACATTTGGGGGGGGGGAAGAGTGCGGGGACGCGTACTTGCTTAACCCCTGAATTGCTTAACCCAAAGGTGGCACGTATTGATCGACTACGATGTTTGTCGGTTTTAACCACATCGTCGATTCGGCTAATGGAATTGATAAAAATTAAGGTTAGAATGATTGAGTGATGAATAAATTTGATTTTATTCCAATTCAAGGATATTTCTGACATATTTTGTGATTAATTGTATTATTTTTTTTTAGAGTTACTCAACATATAACAGGAGTATTTGAGAACAACTTTATATATCACAAACAATGACGATTAATGAATCAAAATTCGTTGGTTCTGATGAATGTTTTCCTTTAAAAATTCACGATAACTATTTTTCAATATTTCATCCTGAAATATTATCATAAAAACGTTTATTCTTTGAATAATTATATTTTTGAAAACTGTTCAGTTACAACTTTGGTAATAGTTATTGAAAAGTAATAACGTTAACTTTTACCGCTAATTTCAAATTCAATCCCAATCTCTAAACAACCAACCCATTGAATTCAGTCTTATATTGTAGAAATCAAGAAACCAATATTTCTTGTATAAACACACTAATCAATAGATTATTTATGAGATAACATTTCAATTTTCATGGTAGCCTACTACAAAGAGTCTTCTAGGATAATGATCTGGTAAAAATGGTTCTCTTTTCTTGGAAACTTATATTTTCTGCAGTATAATCAGTATAGGAACATCAATAAAGTAGTTGAAAAAATGTCTAGGTCAGTGGTTCCCAACCTAAAGGAATTGAGCTACTGAGGAGGCGATAAATTCTTGGGGGGCGATGTGGGTTTGAAAAGAAAGATTCAATAGTTATTCCAAGATTTATTTCAATTTGCACACAAAGTCAAGACCACAGACTGAAGAACAATTCTATTTCATATCTTGATATTTTTATAGCAGAAACATTATTATGGAGACGTCGGCCGACTTGCATGCAATTCAATGGAATCCAGCAGCAGAGTAAATACTGCTTAAAAAATTTAGCCGCTCCTGCTCGCTATCGTGTCGGGGCATCTCTTCAATAAAAAAAATCCTTCTTTTGCTATAACTGAATAAATTAATCTTATTGATATTTGAATGTTGAATCTGTCCTGTTCTTACATATTGGTTCATTTCTTTCTGAGGATGATGCACTCATGAGCCTTGTGCGTTGAGCCTTAGGATTGTGCGTTGGTAATGAGAAGGGTGATGATGTAATTTTGAATAATTCATTTAAACAACACTAAGCAGCCTAGGACCGATGGCTTTTCGTGTCCTCCATAACATGGGAGTGACCTGAGCCTGAGGAAAATCTTTTGTCAGACTGGATTAAACATCAAACCAGCAATAAATTCACTCATATACTGCCTCCCCAAATTTTACAAGAATAACAAGACAAGAATGAAGAATAGCTTAGTTTAAAATTAGACAAGTGAAATAAATTTAAACTTGAGTTTTGAATTGGACAAGAATAACTTTCAAGTAGAAATTGAAAATCACATATTGAAGTGATGAACCCCAAATCAAACATTGAATCAGAGTTCCAATTCAGCCTGATGATGCACGTCAACCGCAGAAAACGGCCGTTACTTCAATCTGTAATTTTATGTCTACTTGAAAATAATTTATGAGTCGAATAAACAACCGCAGAAAAACGGCCGTTACTTCAATCTGTAATTTTTATGTCTACTTGAAAATAATTCTTATGAGTCGAATAAACATTTGTACTTGAAATCAATAAGAAATAAGTTATTTAGGATTAATAGAAACAATAGTCTTATATTATTCGTGAACTCATTCAAAAACTAGATTCAAGACACAAATTATTTCGAAATTAATTTATTTTTATTTTCCATTCCAATCCAATGTTTTAAAAATGTTCGTCACTCAAAATTGATTACTCACATTACTATCAGACAAGTAAAATTTGAATAAGAAATAGGAATAACAATGGATATGGAAAATAAAGGGGGGCGATGTGAGTTTCTTATTTCTTGTGAGGGGGCGATGAACCAGAAAAGGTTGGGAACCACTGGTCTAGATCATTAGCATTTATTTTTTTTCCAATGTTATTATGTAGTTTAAAAGTTGGCCAGTAACATTGTCTGTTAAATTCCCAACCTTGACATTGACCATTATTGATTTAGTTACCGGTACCGTATTTAAATGATTTCATAAACAGATATTAATCCCAATTAGTCTACTGTGCACTTCATTTAGAATGATTGTAATTAATACAACAAGAAAGTTCTCAGTAATATTGGTCAATATTTATTTATTCATTCATTCAAGAAAGTACGATACATTCATAGGATGACAACACTGATGATAATCTTCTTTGGTTTACTAATCAGAAAATCTCTTTATTGGATTCACCAAAACTAAACCTAGACTAATATAAATTCAGTGAGTGAAAATGGATGTCCAGTATTTGAAATGATTATAAACATTGCTCAAATTTCTTGCCTCCACTACTATAACGACATAATAAGAATATTAATTAAATTGAAAGATGTTGTAGGCCTATGCATTTCTTACATGTTTGCTAAACCAATATTTCATTTCCATGATAGGGGGTCATATCATACCACTATCACTTTGGGAAGGAATATAGAGATTTGTTTTGCAACAATAAAGTTTCCCCACTGCATAAATTAAATTATGCAGGCGTGAATATCATAAGAATATTTGGTTTTATGTTACTTAAATGATGAAAAGTCGTTTACGGTAGCCTATATTTCTCCAAAGGTACATCAATATAAATATTATCAACGTCCCTAAGAAGTACCTGATTTTTTGCACATGATTTAATTTTAAATCTTGATATTAGGCCTAGCTATCAGATAACATAGAAGTGAATGAAAGTGAATAACAACATAATAATAATTTCTTCTGTTATTACTACTAAGGTACGGTAGGGAGAAAAGTAATGTTGAAATCATATTGTTGTTGAATGTAATGGAAAAACATCTTAAATGTATTCTTTATATTCTAATAAATATCTTATTCATGTCTAGACTGCAGTTAGCTGTATCATGCCACTGTTTCTTTTTCATAATGATACAGTAATCAAATTGAATTAGGCCTATTATATATGTACCACTGAAATTTAAACGATCATTATAATAGTTTTTGTAGGCAATATCTAAAAATGCTGTTTATGTAAAACTACTTCATTTTCTGATGCATTTCTACTTCCGCAATTTTCTTTAATCCGGCCCTACTAATCGCCATATATAGAGCCGGATTAACGAGATCCTACTGTAATAGATCATGTATAGCCTATACTTAATACTGAAGAATATACGTTTTTCGTCCTTATGTGCAAAACTTTGAAACGTCAATATTGGCATTTTCAATAAGTCATCTATATTTATAAAAGGCTAATGAATCTGATCACGGAAATCACGCCGCTGCAGCCCAAACTACTTGACCTACACTCTACAGACTTGAAATTTTGCACAAATATTCTTCATACCTACTAGATGCGGAATAAGAAAGGATTTCAAGATCTTTTGCCTCTAAGGATCACAAAAAGGATCGTTCCATAGAAATCCAAGAAGAAGAACTGAAATGATGAATGTCACACATCATTCTGATAACAGAACACATGGTTATCACTAAATTTGATTACACTACAATCTGTTTTGATTACATACACATGACTAAAGTTTGTCATTTCTTTTTACAATTATGTAAGTCTGTATTTTGTGAGTTTACTCCAAGTTGGTGTGTGAATGGCCTACGAAAAGTATGTAATTCTTTTATTGAACTCATAACTAGCATATTTATATTTATTTACAATTCAACTGTGCAAGAGACAATATTGATATTCAGTTTCAACATAATATCAACATTTCAAAGGGCTAATCCAGAAAAGAATTCAATTGAATCTTTGATAAAATCAGTAGTGGAGAATTCAATATAGGCTAGATCTGTTTTGTAAAGCTCCGTTGCAAAGCACAAATAAAAAAAAAACAAGATATTCCTATGAAATTTTGTAGGTGTTTAACATGTTTTAATTTGTTTATTCATTTAGACATTTAGACATAGACATTTTGAACATAGACATCGACAGTAACATTGACCTTGTCATAGCCCAAGATTACTAGACAACAGGTTGAGCCATCGCTTATGCTATTTCTGTCCACAAGCCGTTTGAGTGGGGGGACTGCATCGATGACGTACGCTGAATCACAACTTCAGTCCAAATGCCCCAGTCCAACACGTGCTCAGTGCAAATTATGATTGCTATTCATCAGTTATAATTGCAATTCATCGGCTTTATCGAGATCGGTTTATCGGTATTATATTACTAGAAAAGCTTATTCATACCTGTGTTTACTGTTGAGTAGTGTAGTGTTTAAGCAGTGTTTATCAAGATCGGTTCATCATAATTTATATTACCGTACTGTAGAAGCGTATTTATACATAGGTGTTTACTGTTGAGTACTGTAGTGTTTAGGCAGTGTCTGTTAATATAGTGTTGTAAATAAATGTAAATAAATATATGGTAAATAAATGTAAATAGTGTGGTAATGGAAAATCAAACTTTACCGTATTGAACGTTTAATAATTGGTTAGTTCTTGATCCAATCCAGTGATAACTTAATATTTTTATCGCGATGCCTGGCTGTGCTGTTCAGAACTGTAAGAACTTTACCAAAAAGACATATTCATGAGGATTCATGGGGATACAGTTTCAAACAACTATATGGTGATTGAAAGCTATTTGAAAATTCTAAAGAAAACATTTCCCCAAGTGGATGACAGAATTTTAAAGAAATTCGCTCGTACGAGAACAGTTATTAGACTCAATTATATGAATGAGAAATAGAGAATGGAAAGTGAAGAACGAAGAAACAAAAGGAAAAATTCAGTTTTCACATTCATAAAAGCTTTAAATATAATTATGAAGACTTTTTTCAGATGTAAATATGTAAATGATGAACACATTATTATTTCACGTAGGTGTAGATATCATGCTACTATCTTTTGTGCTACCGAAATCGAGTACCAGTGATCGAAATAGAAGTCAAATATAATTTTACAAGTTATTAGAGTGGAATAATTCCTCTCTAAAATTTAAATTAAAAATTGAAGTGAATCAACTGACGCATGCTGCCTTCCTATTGTAAGTTAATATACCATCTTATTATTAAAGTAGTTTAATAATAATTGTATTTTTAGACTTAATTCACTGTGGATTAATTGACCATGAAATCATTATTCAATCATTCATATTATGATTAATCATCAGTGCTTACTTCATTGTTCTTTGTGAGTATATGATTAGGCTACTTCGAGTAAATAATGACCATGTATTGTGGGAAATCGATGGTTTGCTTTTGGTTGTTTCGCCTACGTTCCGCCGACAATATCAGGAGAACGGCTGGTCGTAGAGAAAAAATGTTCAAATGAAAAATTAAATTCATCTTTTTATCTATAACTTTCCCGCTTACAAAACTTGCCTACCATAGAAATGTAAAAATTCCTCGCTTACTAACTTTTTCATGTCACGTTTTCAGATGTGTAAAAGTCTGTTTACTTTTTCTTCTCATATAAGTTGAATTTACTCGAAATCGGTATATTTAATTACACCATTAGAATCAGTGATTCATTCGCTTCAAGTTCTGTGAATTTGAAAATTCTTACTCAATTCTAAGAGGGTTAAACGACGATTTATTCAAAGCAGAGTTGAGTGAACGGTATACGAAGTCAAGTTACTGTCCAGATTTTGTGATTCATGTGACGTCACGCTGGCGTTCCCCCTCCACTTTGCGTCTTATACCAATGATGGCTTAACCTGTTGTCTAGTAATCTTGGTCATAGCCAACTACTGACAACAACCTAACCTAGAAGTCTGCTCTTGCTCTTGGCGCGCAGACTTGCTGAGCCTTGCCAACTTACATATAGCAGGATTATTTTAAATTGTCATGAACAGCTGATTGATGTACGCTCGTTCAATAAGGTTAAATCAGCTGTTTTCTGACAAGTTAAAAGAATCCTGCCATAAATTACAAGATCATCCAACTATCTCACCAAGATGGCTGTGGCTTCGAGCAGTTGGTTAAACTGTTAAACGTTACAGGCGGTGAAATTGGTTGGCACCCCATTTTTTATGAGGTTTAGCAATTCAGGGGTTAAGCAAGTCAGGCGACCCAAGAGTGCGATACGAAGTTCGCCGGGACAGCTTGTTGATAATAATTACAGCTGATTCTGATTGAATAGCGGATGGTTCAAAAGCTTTATACACGCATAACGATATTAGATCAATGATATTGAAGAATAATCTAATGCTGGGTTGCACCAACCAAGATCAAGTCTGATCCAGGATCGTGATCCATGTTCGCCATATTTGATCTAGGAATTTCATTGCACCAAAGCGAGATCAAGCAGATCTAGGATCGTGATCCTGGATCATGATCGAGGTACATTAATCCACGATATTTTGTTGCACCAACCTGGATTAGGAATTTGATCCTACCACGTGACTGATTGATCCAGGATCAAAGCTGATACCTCGACAGAGTAGGATTACTCTGCAGTTTCTAGGTTAGATTACACTCTCAATGAAAATAGAAAATTAATTTTCTTGAATTGGAGTTCGAAATCTATTTAAAAAACATATTACATTGTCAATTTATGTCTATATTATGAATAGACATTAATTTTGGATGAACCAATTTGAAAAAGAATTGTCTCCAATTAATTAAAAGTAATTACGATTTTCATTAATCAATTACATATTCAGTTAATTATACACACTCACAAATTATTTTAATAACACGATTTATTTATTCAATGAAGTACAATTTATTAACACAGACACATAGTCCAAAACATGTTTTACTTGTTTTGGTAATTATTTCAAAAGGTTATGTTTACATTCACTATTAAACACAAATTTCCACTTCCAAAGCTAAAAACTATGAGTTATCAATTTAGAATTTAAAAAGCACCAAAAATATGAATAAAATGATTTCGAAATAATTTGATAGAGAAATAAACAAACTCAGCCCAATACTGTTTCACTTTGATAATAGTTTTATTTCGATTTTTAGTTTCATAATGCAAAATTAGGTTATGCTGTGAATCTACTTCAACACCAAAATTTCCAACCAAAAAATTATGTTCAAAAAACCCGGTCACAGCTGTATTCTGGGTTGGATTTCTCATATATATGTTGACTAAAATCTGATTGAAAATGTACTATTCTCGAAAACACATTCGCCTGGCTGGATCATGATCTGGGATTGGCTGATCCGGGATCACATCCGTGTTTTTGGTAATGGTGCAACGCGACTAATAACTTGATCCAGGATCAGCTTGATCCCGGATCTGGTGATCCCGTGATTTGATCTTGGTTGGTGCAACCCGGCATAAGAGTTTGATACACGCGTAACGATATTAGAAGTTAACCATTATTAGTGAATTAGTGAATAACCATTCTAACCTGTAGTAGAGAATCACACCTACTTCTACTCAAACCAACCTAAAAAACAAAGAATCTAACAAAAATGTTACATTTTGCCGTAAATATTAACCATATTCTCTCAACAGTTTTGATTTATACCGCGAAAGATACCATAAACTTTAAAAAGTCTTTATGAAAAAGAAACTTGAAATAAAGGCTCTGAATTCAAATACAGCGCCAAAACTCCGTCCGGAAACTAGCGTGATCGAGACTCAGCCTACACCCCTTTTTAACATAGGGAAGATACGATACTTCTACTCCTTCTAATGACAGCCCCCTGGTATTTCGATTTGAATTAATAGTCGATCAAGGATCTGTTTTCTTGTTTATTATATCAATTTTGATTTTGTACCGTGATGAAAATTATACAAATAATTAAAAAATTGTTTTATTAGTCTGAATACTAAGTATTTAAAGGTTCATAATACCTAATGTATTGTATTATCAATTTCATATATTATGCCATTATGCCGCGTCTACACCGTCGCCGAACTAGGCGAACGCGAGCGTGTAGACTGTAGATGGGGTCACTCGAGTTCGCGTTCGCGTAGTTCGCCTACCGCCTACGCTTTTGTATGGGAAATATTGAGAAATAGCTCACAAACATTAGCGCGATCAAGTGAGAGACAGAGGAACAACCTGGGGGGGATTGGAGATAGGTTATCATTGAATCAAATGTAAAAATGCCTGTTTTCAAACCCATCTTATTTAATAAATATTCAGCCAAAATATTCCAGTAACTTATAAAATCAAAGCTAGGATGTTCAAGAACACTTCAGTTGTCTCTTCAAGAGAAAAGAAACAAAGATAATTTTAATTTGATCCTCTTTCCAAAAGCATTACTTTCCAAAAGAGAGTGGGATACGTACTGATATAAAATATAATATTGAACGTAAATAGATGAGATATGAAAAATATAAGATGTAAATATAATGTTGTAATAATATTGAATTAAATATAATTTGTGTGAAATAGTTTATGTCTCTGGAATAATAATGTTTATCATACATAGGATACCGATGGTTACACATAGCGGGAAGTTCAAACTTCAAAAATCCTAACCTAGCAAGAAGAGTCTAGCAACAAGATGACGAAAATTCTGATAAAAGTACTTTAATCCAATTAATACATTCATTAAAACACCTTGAAACCACTGAATAATAGATAGCAATAAAGTATTGATGATACCTTAATGATTTAATTTAATTCTATCCCAAAAACATGTTTTGTTCCTATCTCACAATGGTTAAAATCCCCCAGGTTGTTCACTCTCTCTCACTAGAGCGCGCACGCCGTGAGAGCTAAGTAAGCTAAGTTTCTCGGCACTAATGAACATAAAAAATAAGAAAAGAGAGAGACTTCACTCTGTTGATGAATAAATGCGTGTGTGCCTCTCAACAATTCGACCACGCTTTAGACTTTTTGTGTAAGCAATGACAAGCTTAAATTTCCCGGGGAGAGCCTTCCTGGGGGGCATTCCATACCTCCCAGACCCCCCGGTGCTTTAAACTGTTTGTTGTCGTTATAAATACAGTATAATCTCACTCATTCTGCTTTTACATACAAGAATTGTGTATCTTGGTTTTGCATTTTTTGTATAATCTCTTTCCAACTCTTTTTCAATACTGTACAACTTTAGTCAGACGTTTCGCGGTACATCTTTCCGATCTCGCGGCGCGGCACACCGGTTGAGAAACACTGAGATAAAGCATCGATTTCTTCTATTTTTGATATAATTTAGTTTGAGGGAAAAATATCATAAGACATTGACAAAATCAACAAAGATAAACACTTATCAGGCAATGATTGAGCCAGTATACAGAGTGTTTCAGAACTCCCTACCAATACTCTAGGGCATTGTTCCTGGTCAAAAACCATATCTAAATATCATATTTTTCCCACCACTCGATCAGAAAGCTACTCATTATTAAACTGGGAACAGTGTGCTGCGCACGGCTCACTCGGCTCTAGTCGATAACATTGATATAAGTATCGATTCTCGATTCACCATCTAAAACAAACGTTTCGTGAACTCAATGTTTCATATCAACAAATATCTTCGTTTGGTAATGACCCACTTTGCACACATGTTACACAAATAGCTATAAATTGTCCAGAAGTCCTTAGTTACTCACAGCGACCACATAATACAAATAGACGGAGCATTCCTATTACTTCAACATTACGGGTGATGAAGCCAATTTTGTGCGCCTAGACCTAAGTAAGATGGCGGCGGTTTACATGAGTGTGAGAGAGACAAGATTATGCCAGCTGTTTTTCTGTCTCTCTCTCACTCATATAAATCGCCGCCATCTTACTTAGGTATAGGCGCCAGAATTGGCTTCAATACTGAGCCTGAGTGCTCCGTCTATTTGTATTATGTGGTCGCTGGTTACTCACACAGCTGCCATTTTGTTTTTTTCACACATTATTTTTTATCTCAATAATGGTAAAATATATGGACTTTGAAATATATATAAGTAACTTTGCACCAACATTTATGACAACTAGACAAAGCTACAAAAAAATTATGAAAACTTTTCAAATCCATAAAACAAAATGGCGGCCATTTAAAATTTTGTTTCTTGAATAACTCGAAAACCGTTGATAATAGGAAAATTTTACAAATAATAACTTTTTTTAGTAAATTTAATTACAAATCGATTAAAACCTTATTTGTTAAGATTGGACCAATATTGACTGAGATATGGCAGCTTTAGTGACAAAATGGCGGCCATTCAAAATTTTGTTTCTTGAATAACTCGAAAACCATTGATAATACGAGAATTTTACAGGAATAACTTTTTTTAGTAAATTCAATTACAAATCGATTGAAACCTTATTTGTTAAGATTGGACCAATATTGACTGAGATATGGCAGCTTTAGTGACAAAATGGCGGCCATTCAAAATTTTGTTTCTTGAATAACTCGAAAACCGTTGATAATAGGAAAATTTTACAAGAATAACTTTTTTTAGTAAATTTAATTACAAATCGATTTAAACCTTATTTGTTAAGATTGGACCAATATTGACTGAGATATGGCAGCTTTAGTGACAATATGGGGGCCATTCAAAATTTTGTTTCTTGAATAACTCGAAAACCATTGATAATACGAGAATTTTACAAGATAACTTTTTTTTAGTAAATTTAATTACAAATCGATTGAAACCTTATTTGTTGAGATTGGACCAATAGTGACTGAGATATGGCAGCTTTAGTGATAGGTGACCGCTGGAGGTTACTTGCACTCCTTTTTACTGTCTTTAAAATTCACACAAAATAATCTAAAATCGCTTAAAAATAACATACAAAGCAGACGGAGACTGTTGCATTGTTGTAGCAGACTTTAGCCGCAAACCCAGAATGCACTGCAACCTGCCTCCAGCGGTCACCTATCACTAAAGCTGCCATATACATGACAGCTGCCATGTCCAATCTTGACAAATAAGGTTTCAAAATGGCGGCCATTCAAAATTTTGTTTCTTGAATAACTCAAAAACCATTGATGATACGAGAATTTTACAGGAATAACTTTTTTTAGTAAATTTGATTACAAATCGATGAAAACCTCATTTGTCAAGATTGGACCAATATTGACTGAGATATGGCAGCTTTAGTGATGGGTGAGCGCTGGAGGCTGGTTGCAGTGCATCCAGGGCTTGCGGCTAAAGTCTGTTACAAAAATGCAACAGTCTCCGTCTGCTTTGCATGTTATTTTAAAGCGATTTTAGATCATTTTGTGTGAATTTTAAAGACAGTAAAAATGGGTGCAAGTAACCTCCAGCGCTCACCTATCACTAAAGCTGCCATATCTCAGTCAATATTGGTCCAATTTCAACAAATAAAGTTTTAATCGATTTTTAATTAAATTTACTAAAAAAAGTTATTCTTGTAAAATTTTCGTATTATCAACGGTTTTCGAGTTATTCAAGAAACAAAATTTTGAATGGCCGCCATTTTGTCACTAAAGCTGCCATATCTCAGTCAATATTGATCCAATCTCAACAAATAAGGTTTTAATCGATTTGTAATTAAATTTACTAAAAAAAGTTATTCCTGTAAAATTTACGTATTATCAACGGTTTTCGAGTTATTCAAGAAACAAAATTTTAAATGGCCGCCATTTTGTTTTATGGATTTGAAAAATTGTCATAATTTTTTTATAGCTTTGTCTAGTTGTCATAAATGTTGGTGCAAAGTTTCAATTCCATATGTTTCACCATTATTGAGATAAAAAATAATAAGTGAAAAAAACAAAATGGCAGCTGTGTGAGTGACTAAGGACTTTTGGACAATTTAAATATGATATTTAGATATGGTTTTTGACCAGGAACAATGCCCTAGAGTATTGGTAGGGAGTTCTGAAACACCCTGTTTATGGATCAGAGGCACACCTCAGGAATGTTTGTGTAAGGGATGACTGTGACCTGAAAACTGTCACTCTTCGGACGATGACCTTGCTCTGTATTGGTCGAGCGCTCTGTCCCGTTAGATTTTAGGAGGATCCTTTCTGTCAACTCTCAATGAACAGGGTAGAGTTATAGAGCACTAGCCAGTCGACCATGCTAGATGTTACTCCGCCAGGGACACTCTTTTTCTGGTCAAACCTGGTTGTATGTCCTTGACGTTTTCGATTTCTGTAAATCATGCTTTAAAGGAATAAAGACATTCTTATTCTTATTCAAACAGTAGATATTGAGGAGTAGCTCATAGGCCTGATCAGCGCGCTCTAGTGAGAGAGAGCATTGAATATTAGAATATGAATATATATATCCTTTAAGAAGGACACACCTTATGGCCAAAATTTAAACCACTTTCTTTCTTCAAGTGCTACTTTTTGTATTTGCCACTAGAGTTCTCCAGTCCCTTTCGGGAGAGCGCGCCGAGGGTGTGAGAGAGTGCGTATGAGAGCGCGGTGAGGGTGTGAGAGAGAGCGTGTCGAGGGTGTGAGAAAGAGCGTTTGAGAGGGTATTGAAAGAACTACTAGCGCTGCCTCGCGTCGAATGCTTAGATCTAGCGTTTCTACCTGCCGAATTGGGCTGAATTTTTAACACGGCGTGTTAAAAATATATATTCAATGCTAGAGCACTAGCCAGTCTAGCATGCTAGATATCACTCCGCCAGGGACACTCTTTTCTCTGGTCAAACACCTCATTTCAATGTCGTATGGAACCTTTTCATCTAACATCTTGTTCTAAATGTTCAAAATATTACAAATCTATTTACCTGCAAGAAAAAATCCTGTGCGCAGATAAGAGTTGCTGATGTAATAGATAAATAAAATCTTAATGAACTGTCAAGAAAAAGTAATAATAAAGAGAATATAAAAAATACCAAGGAGAAGAAGGAGTGAGTATGATAGTATTAGATGGTAAAAAAGAAAGAGAGAAGACGAAAGAGAAGAGATGGCAAACCTACTATTGAAATAGGACATGAATCATTCAAAAAGTTTTTCCACAATTCCACTGGACATTATCCATTCAATAATTTCATTTTTTAATCTTTTAAAAAGTTTCCTATTTGTATTTTCAATAAAACTGTTTGGAATGAAGTTGATCAGTTTGTTTGAAATGTAAAAGAACTGTCTCCTGCACACATTCAGATCTATTCTAATATTCTCATACATATTTCTGGAAGGTCGTAAATTGAAATTTGATTCACGCAATTCAAATAGGTTTTTATTATTTTTAAAGAAGATAATTAGGTTTTTAACATAAAGTTGACGGACTGTCAACACCTTAAACTCATCGAATAAATTTTTTGTTGGATAAAGTCGGGGTCTACCTAGAATGCTACCTAGAATCTAATTCTAAAGGATCAGGATATGAATACTGAAGCTGCATCTTCATCTTCCATATTCTCTATCAAATCCATTTAATGATCTGTTACTTACTTATTTTTTAAGAAGGATGTATATCCTGTTAACATTATTGTATGAGAAGAGCATATTATTACGTAATTCAAATACCGTATTATATTTGTTTTCTTCTATCAAAAAGGTTTCCATTCATTCTCACTTTTCATTGCTTTACAATGTGAATTTCGCCTTTCCTTCTTCTGTAAGCAGTAAACCTATTCCAATTTTCCAATTCTATAATTTTTCTCACCTAAAATATTAATACAGTACTTTTCCATGGCAGCTTCCGTTCATATTTGCATCACAAGTAGCGATCTTACCTTATCTCACACTAGATCTTTTTCTGAATTTCATGTAAGTATTATATTGTTTATAATATAGGGAAAATTATTTTCCTATTTTTTCTCTGAATAATCATTGAGTGTTAAGATGAGGATAAAAAATTATTCTGATACATGATATAGGCGCTACAGATAAAATTCAATATAATCAATTCGAGAACCTACCAAAAATATTAAGGAATTCCTTTTTAAAGATTAAATCCAAGTTCTATTAAGGTTGTAGACATTTTTGATAATATCTCTATTCTCTATCAGTACCTATTGTAGCCCACTCTCTAGCCCATGTAGATATTCCATATTTTATGTTACCCCTCTTGAGGTCACGGCTACATTTTAGATGTGGGTTGGTACAAGTTGGTAAAGGTCAAGGTTATTAGATATAAGGTTGAACCATCCCTAATGCTTTTTGAATTCACAAGCTGTTGGAGAATTCACAAGCTCTCTAATAACATTGGGTCATTATTAAGCTCTAAACCATGATATGCGTGTCTAGACGTCTAGTGGGTACCTTTTAGACGAACGGGACGAACTAGAATCCGTGTATCCGTGGTAAGCCACTCAACTTAGATCCTGAATTCTGTTGAAAAATTAAAGATTCCGCCTAAAACATCTAGTGTGTTCAATGTTAGCATCTTTGCTCCTTTCCCTGTATTCCTTTTGTGTTAGGCCTACTTCAATTTCATTTTATTGAATGATTATAATAATTGGTATTCACATGTAAATATATTTAAATCTATTTTGCTGAATTAAGAGTGTGACGTAGGATAGATTCATTTTGAGCTGAGCTGAACGAGTTTCCATGTTGGAACAAAATTATAATGTTATCTATTAAATATAAAGATAATAATGACGATAATTTCTCTGTTCGTGAGGGTCAAGTGTAAGAGAGGGCCGACTGCGTCCTAACTTCGCCCGCCCAGGTCAAAATGAAGCCAGTCATTCCATTTTGTTCTATTCTATTCGTGGTTGCAGTACTCTAGAGGAGTTCATTCCAGATAAAAAAGATCATTGCAGTAAAATAATGTAGACTTTCTATATAAAGTCTTAAAATATCAATATAAATTACTGCAGTGCTGAATTTCGTATACTATAATTATTTAATTATTGTCGGGATGCCAATATTA
This sequence comes from Laodelphax striatellus, assembly GCA_017141395.1. NCBI lineage: Eukaryota > Metazoa > Arthropoda > Insecta > Hemiptera > Delphacidae > Laodelphax > Laodelphax striatellus. The sequence continues at coordinate 3,566,221 of CM029531.1, read as the reverse complement.
TTGCCTTGAAACATATAAAATGCGAATAAAATATATTAGTTGATAATTATTAATAGTTTAAAACGACAATATTGTTTCAAGTTGAATATTTGAATTGAAAAGGCGTTAAACATTCATTAGTTAATATAGGGGGAAATTAATTTTGAAATGAAGGGTAAAGTAAAATATAAAGTTACAGTAAGGTAACAGGTACAAGTATATTATGATAATAAAGATTTCTTAATTGAACTACTGTAATAATTGGAAATTGAACCAATTGAATATTGAAATTTAAAAGAAATGGAACATTACGAAACAATACCATATACCTATACCGTAATCCGTAATCCGTAATGTTATCAACAAAAGAAACTCGGATCGGAAAGCTATAGGCTATATAACGTTAAAGAGGAAGGAAGATCGGAATGTCACCTTAGCGTTTCTAAGCTCATCTCAACTTTTACAATAATGATGAAAAAATATTAAAGTTTAAAGGAATAAATAACGGAGATCTCTTCTCATTCCCGTGTTTCCAAGGAACTACCATAGACTAACTATACATGCTGTCTGTGGTACTACTTAGCCTATGTCTAGTTTTTCGATAAATAATCATCATTCATACATTTTTATCGTTGAAAGGGGTGGGAAGACTTATCCAGGGCCGCCACAGGGAAAAATGATGGGGGGGGGGGGGTTGAGAATGTTGAGGGTGAATCGGGGAAAGTTTCATCGATTGTAACAAAATAATTATAATTTATTGTTTTTAGCTAATATGAGTGATAAGGTAATTAAGAGTGATACAAATTTATTATGTAAAAATATTCATAAAGAAATACACTGAATCATTCATTGATCAATCAACATTTGTTAGACTCAAAAGAGTTTGATACGTGGGAGATACAGAGAGTTACCTACAGAAGGAGAATTTCACTTCTTCTATTCTCTATGAGGAGATATCTAGTTTCAGAAATGTTATTTTTGTCACAAAAAAGCCTTTTTAATCAACGAAACAATTATTGGCAATTAAAAACTTATCAAGGCAATGAAAAACGAAAATAATGTACCGAAAATACATGACAGGGTACTGGTTTTAACATTTCAATGCATTTATACAATGTCCCCTACAGTTTTTTCAAATATTCTGTATACTTCTCCGTCCTCCAGTCCTTCAACTGATCGTTGGGCTCAGACCTACCGTGAAAATCCAAATACGTGCCCCAAATTTTCTCATATATTCCCAAGTACCTTATTATTTTTGTCACATATTCTTGTTTCCTGATCCTTGGTCAAGATTTCCTTGAAGCTAGAAATATAATTAAATTGGGAAAATGAATCTGATTGATAAATTGATACTATTTTCCAAATAAAAATGTATGAATAAATGTATTCCATTTAATATTGAGTCTGAAAAATTGTTTCACCAACCAAAATTTATCAAATTTTATGCTCTACAACTTTTTAATGCACAATGGTACACAAAATATGCTTAATTTACAAGATATACACGAAAAACATAGAAAATACCGAAAATTTTGAAGTTTTTGGCCCCTCCCGAAGTTAGCACAGGGTACTGGAGGGGGAAAACTCAGGATATACAATTATACATCCCAGAGTATCATATAAAATAAGATAGACATCATATAAAAATTTCATAGACTTCGGAATATTTTCCAGCTACCCGCACTTTTTTCATTATATCGACTGGACTACCAATCGTCCAGATGGATAATTTAGCTCAGTGAGCCAGACAGCCAACCAGTCTTCCACCACCACTCTTGTCTACGTTTTCGCGGGATTTTTGCGCGGGATTTGGGTAGTCAGGCGTCCTTGAAACACTGCTACCACCTTCCGCTTCAACCACTCTTCCAAGTTTTCGCGGGCTTTTTGGGCACTACTCCACCACTCTTGTCAACGTTTTCGCGGGATTTTTGGGCACTCGAGGGAGGGAATCTCATCGCACATCCACTTTTAGCTCATTTCAGTTTCAACTTCTGCAGTGAACACATTGTCTTTTGTAACGTGATCAAACTATAGTATTAGATCAGCTACGATGGGTGAAATACGAAACTTTATTATTGGGAACGCTAATTCAGGTTATTCGTTCTCACAACTGAACGGCCAGGTCAGATTTCGGAGGATTGATCGTCGCGGAGAAGAAATACCAGCCCCAGATGAACGAGGTTTGGAAATTATCGTGAAGAACATTCCGTTCGATGGGAACGCTGATGAGTTAATAAGGTTGTTTCTAAAGGCTGGTGTTATTAACGAAATGAGGATTATGGTGAATCGTAATGGTTTTTGTAAAGGAATAGGATTTGTGAAGTATGAAAGTCAATTTGACTGTAAATTGGCAATGTCTATGTTCAATGGGTATACGTTTCCAAGGAGAAAAGAACTTATTGTGGAGGAATCTGAGGAGTTCCACGAAATAGAATTCTCAGGTATACCATCGACAGTATCCATGAAATGTATTGAAACTTTTTTTAAAAGCAAGTACTCTGACGTAGGCGAAGTTAGGCAGTTGAGCAGCTGTGGAGGCTTCATCAAAGTTGCCGTTGCATTCTCCTCTCATCGAACTGCAGCCCTTGCTCGGAGAGAATTCTCAAGAAAGAAGCAAATTTATTGGAAGTCCCGCATAACTGCTAATTGGCCTGAAACGGTGAGTGAATTAAATTACATTTATTTAGCCTACTAAAAAAATTGTGTGATATGGTTCAACTAAGCTTGATATTTAAACTCTTGCGTGGAATTCTGTTGAATGTTGAATCATAGTAGCGGGTAGCCTACTATTTACGGAGATTAATTTCTTTTGGAAATTTTGTACAATAAAATTTGAACCAATAATATGTTACTCTAGTTTCTATAATCTTCAACTTTGTAACTCAAATTAGGCTTTGAAGGCTGATCTTTCTATTGGTCTTTCGGTAACTTTCTATTGTGAATGGTTAATCACAGACAAGACTAGGATGACCCCGATCGAGGGGTTTCCCAGAATAAAGTAAAGTAAGGGGTCAAGTTTTCTTAATTCTCGGAAATGGAGACCTTGAGATTGCATTTCATGGTCTCTTTCTCACTGCACCCTGTGAGAGTTCAATGCTTTCAAACAGTATACAAAAATATAAAAAGGTAAATTAGACTAAAAAATGAAATCTCTTAATATACGGTATGTGATTTAATCTACATGAATAAATTGAGAACTTTTCCTTTTTGGATTTTTTTCAGACTGATTCTTCATCTGATTTAATTAACTAAATTTAAATTTTGAGGAAGTTATAAATTTTGTGAATATTTTAAAAATAACCTTCGTATGTACGTATCATCTGTATGTAGGCCTATAATATGTTGCGCTCTAGATGTCAGCAGAGTGAAAGGTTGTGTCTGAGGCTCTGTTATTTTGTTTTCATTCATACTGACCGTTATTTTACTCAAAAGTTGTGAAAATAAGTTACATTATAGTGATCACAGAGATCTTAGTAATTTATAGTGTTCTTCAAAGTCATTTTGGATTTCACATTCTCAGTGAATATTCATCGATTTTTCCTTTTCTAAATTAAGTTTTCAAGAAGAATACACGGTCAAGAGGTGGCTCAGTGGATGGTGAGGATAAGAAAGAAGCAGTGTCTGGGAGGGTGGGTTGAGGAATTAATTTTGTATTGAAAATTAGATGCCAGAGCGCAGCACCGTAGATGCTCACAGCCAATAGAGTATTAGGCTAGTTTGTATTGGTTGGGCTGAGGGGTTGCCTATCTAGCCTTACCGCGTCGCAACATGCTTCCTTATGTGTGAGTGCTTCCATTTGAACCAGTGCTCACCATGACGCAACCGACCTATGACGTCGCCTGATGCTGTTTTTGGGCGCCATGACGCCCGATTCAAGAATGCTATTTTATTAATTCCTTCTAAATAACCTTTTTGTTTTTTTGCAACCATATGCATTGAATTAAATATTCTCTAACATGTTCTCATTCTAATAATTATACATTTTTTCTTTCCAGGCAAAGAACTACATGCGAACGGCTCCTAGGGTCTCACAAGCTCAAACACCGAAATTATATGTCACAAAGTGGCTAGGGATTGAAGACAGTCTTCTAACAAAAGAGTTTTGGATTGAACATTTGTAAGTAAAACCGTGTTAATGATTCATAAAAAATGAATTAAATGGGAATAGGCCCATAATTCACGGGTAGAAAAATCGCGACCGAATATCGGCGTCAAACACGGCCAAATTTCAAGTGACTTTACATTCAAGCGAATTTTTCGGCTTGAATGTAAAGTCACTTGAAATTCGGCCGTGTTTGACGCCGATATTCGGTTGCAATTTTTCTTCCCGTATTTTAGCAGTTGAATACTGAACAGAATTTAGTAGTATCATAGAGAAAAAAAGCGCTTTGACGGTAATATCCAGAAGCTCTAATTGAGTATTTATTACAATATTACTAACATTTCAAATGGTATTATAGATGGGCCAAAATTTCTTGGCACTTGGCAGCTGTCTACTACTAGCAGCATTAAGAACATTGCCTGCTGCTTTAAATCCTTAAATCCCCCCTGACTGTGATCATGCTCTCAGCTGATCAGTGCATGTAGTAGCCCAATATTTTCAGAAACGTACTCACACTACCCCCCTCGCCATAGCTCGACCGGTTCGAGCTAAGTGCCAAGAAATTTTGGCCCATCTGTACCATATCTGATAATCACTATCTCATTCACAATTTGGCAGCAATGATTGTTAATAGCATTGACAAATAACATTCACAATAACAAAGCACTGTAATTGAACAGGTGTCAGGGAACCTTATAACAAATTACTCTTGATAACATTATTGGAGAATTTTCAATAATTATATTCACGTATAAAACATATAGGCTACAGTAAGTACTTTTTCCTGATCTGAAATATTTCTTCTAGTAGTCCGAGGGCAAATGTACTAAAAAAGGCCTTCCATGGGAAAATCTTTTCTTGAGCTCTGGAATCTGTGCAGATATCTTCATTAGGACTAGTATAATGAGAAAATCCATGGTGGCCCGTCAGCCGCGTACGCAAACTCTCAAAAACAAGATGGCCGCAATAATATATTGAACAGCCTGTAATTTGATCAATATCAAAGATATCTGAGTTTTCTTTACACCAAAATGTTTACAATAAAATTCTCTACAAGTTTTGTGCCTAACATTTTCTTCTATGACGCATTTTAAATTAGTTATAGATTTTCAAAAACCAAAGAAATTGAACAATTTTTCCCAATAGAATTATTTGTGCTACAGATAGAAGAGAATGTTAAATCTACAAGTTATATAACGATTTTTTAGCTTCAAAATAATATGTCTATTCAGGCTGTACGTCAACTATTCTTGACACCATCCCATTCGGAATAAAGGCTTGCACGGGATGCAGGCACTTTTTAACACTCATAAGCTAGAATTATAAAATCAATTTTCTTGTGCCTACTTGATGATACAGATATGTAAGTGGTATCAATCTCTTCCTTAGAACTTGCTGAATCAGAATGGCCAACTCAAAAATACTCGCCACCACGAATTATGCCGGATGGCGGCCGAAATTTGTAGAGGTTCACGATATTGCATGTATCTTGGTGATTAATGAAGCTAGAGAACTTTTCTTTTCCCCAAAATGTTCTGCATGAAGTGGGCTACAAGATCTATGGGATTAATATTATTTGAACAAGAATTTTCTTTTATTTATAATATAACAAATAAAAGAAAGCTCAATTTTACATGCACAATAAATCAGTTTTCTCTGAGCTCAAGAAAAGATTTTCCCACGGGATTACATTTGCCCCCGGACTAAAGTGTGAAAGTAGGCTAAAACTTTTTACTGAGATCAGTTTTTTTCCAGAACAAATTTTTTGTATCTATAGTATTCTCACTGATACATAAAGTTGAATACAATATTCAAATTACTGTAGTTTTACTTTTTCAACACTCAAAACTCATTTGCAAGATTTTTCACTTGAAAGTATTTTATTCATTAGCCTTTCATTCTCATATGAAATTTACCTTGAAGTTTGACATACAATCCCTGAAAAATATTGTTCTATCTTTTTATTATATTGTTCTATATTTTAATATTTATTGTTCTAACTTTGTTAATTATTAATGTATCTGTTAATGTTATTCATTGTATGTTTTAGTGGAAGAGTAAACCGAAACTACATGTGAAAACTACACCGAAATAGAAAAAAAATTCTATTTCACGAATACACCAGGAGGAAACCGAATGCAATAATCGTAAGTGAGTTTTCAATGTTCTATATTTAAATAGAAATCCTAGTTGAATCCAAATCCAAATCTAGTTGAATCCATTCAACTAAAACCTCGTTCATCCGCGACTCGCTTATCCGATATTCCGGACTATCCGCGATGGATCCGAGAGAAAAAATAAATATGTTAACATAAATTTGAATAAAATAATTATAATAGAAGAAGAAAAAATGAATACCATTCACCACGAATCATTAAATACTTAGCGTCTTCCTCTAGGGAGTTCTATCGCCAACAATAATAATAATAATAATAATAATAATAATAATAATAATAATAATAATAATAATAATAATAATAATAATAATAATAATAATAATAATAATAATAATAATAATAATAATAATAATAATAATAATAATAATAATAATAATAATAATAATAATAATAATAATAATAATAATAATAATAATAATAATAATAATAATAATAATAATAATAATAATTATAATAGAAGGAAAATTACAGAAACAATTTTTTAATGTAAATATAAAAGACTTTATCAAAGAAACGCAACCGCAACGTGCCCCCGTATTGCGGGTACAGTATTGAAAAAACTTAAGGCGTTTATTTAACACTTTCAAAAATAAGTAAAAACGGTTTATCCGGTCATTTGGTAACTATCCGAAATAACCCTGGTCCCATCAAAACCGGATAAACGAGGTTTTAGTGAAGTTCGCTAGATGTCAGATAGCTTCATAAGTTGATACAAATTATTATTTCTACAAACCTATCTTTGACAATCTTCTTGATTCACAAATATAATAATAAAAAACAAAGTTTTACAATAATATACCATCTTTGAGAGGTTTGATGAACATGCCACACAATACACATTCAACAATATTAGATGGTGTAATTATTGGGGTAGAAAAATATTGGGATTTTTTTGAGTGATAGTCACCTCAAAATTATTTTTGTCAGAACCACTCTTTCTTGAATCTTCTCCCCTCATTAGAAAATTTTACCACCTAAAATAACAATAATTACTTTATAATTTAAATTGATGACTATGTGCGGTTCCGATAAATGTGCGTTGAATTATGAGAATTGCCAGGGTTTTTCACAGAGATTTATATCTTTCATTTGGAGCTTCCTCGTAAGCATTCCTCAGATCAATCTGATAATAAAGAATATGTATTCGTATGGCCTTTTTATCGATGGGGATATACTCTCATGGGCTGTTCCTGTGATAATTACTATTTATAATAGATAAGGAATAACATAATTGAGGTATTTTAAAATCATTATGAGTCTAATGAAGCAGTTTTAACCATCACGCTTAAATTCAATAGGATTGAGAAAACTTTTCTGAGACCACAGTATTTTTGATAGAATGGTCGGTGTTCAGCTATTTATGGAAAATTTGAAAGTTCTGAAAAGCGTTATAAGTTTAAAGAAAACTCGATCAAGTCAGATTTAATAAGTTAACTTAACTACAAACTTGCCAATCTCTATTTTTTCATATTAATTTACTAATGTTTTTAAAGGATTTGTATTTCTACCTCTTCGAGTCCCCAAATTAATGTGAATGAGAACACCCTAAGGCTAGGCGTACACCGGTTAGTCAAGACAAGACAAGTCGAGATTAGTGACGTTTAGTCACAGTACTTCACATAGTTGCTTATGAAGCAACACACACCGATTAGTCATTGCATCGGTGTGTGCTGCTTCATAAGCAGCAATGTGAATTACTGTAACTAAACGTGACTAATCTCGTCTTGTCTTGACTGACCGGTGTACACCCAGCCTTACTATGGGAATAACAGGTGCCAATCTCTTATCTAATCTTGCTATTGGACACCGGTACTACCACAAAGCCAATCTATTGTATATAAATTGATACTGAATTATAATAATATTTAGTATAGTAGGAATACAGTTTAAGAATATTCAGTAAAATAGAAAAACTTCTTTCAGCACTCCAAGTTTCAGTGAGTTGGACAAGACGAAAAACTGAATTATTAGCCAATCTAATAAAATAAAAGTAATTTTTTGGTTTCAATAGTAATTATTGGTTTCTCCTCTCTTTCAGGTTGATAAATCCCTGCATCTGATAGATTCAACATAAAATTCAGCAAAAAATTATTCTGGTTTTCCTATTCTCATGTGATTATTTATCCATTCACTTATAGCAGGATTCTTTTAAATTGTCATAAAACAACTGATTGATGTACGCTTGTTTACTAACTTTAAATCAGCTGTCTTATGACAATTTAAAGGAATCCTGCTATACATATACATGAATTTTATAATAATTGTGTTCATAAATACGGTATCTCACTTTCAAGTATTTTCATTCTGCAACTAATACTTGTTTTCCTATATGATGTGAGATTGATCTCTGTGGATCTATCCACATTTTCTCATGTATTTATCTATTTTATTTGTAAATGATTATGTCCATTTATCTATTTATTTGTAAATGATTATGTTCATTTATTATTAGTATTTATCTATTTATTTGCTATTGATATTCAGCATGTATTATTATGAATATTTCATTTTCAAATATTTATTTTGTAACTAATACTGGCTGCTTTCCTATTTCCATGGAAATGAGATCTCTGTGGACCTATCTACATTTTCTCATGTATTTATTGTATTTATCTATTTATTTGTAAATGATAAAGTTTATTTATCTATTTATTCATAATGATGAAATTTATTTATCTATTTATTTGTAAATGGTTATGTTTATTTATTATTATTATTCATCTATTTATTATTATTATTCATCTATTTATTTGCTATTGATCTCTCTTATGACATTCATCAGCATGATTGTATTATCATAAATATTTCATTTTCAAGTATTTATTAAAAAAAACTAATTTCTAAATAACTAATAATGGCTGCTATCCTATTTTCTTTGAGATGATATCTCTGTGGATCTATCCAATCTCGTTTATTGTAATTCATCAATTCATTTTAAATCAATATTCATCATCATGCATAATCATAAATACTTTATCTGCAAGTATTTATTTTGTAACTAAAAATGAAATCAAAATGAAAATAGAATTCATTCTTCCTTGAAAACTACAAACAAAAAACAATATAAAATTTTCATTTAAAAAAACATTATAAAATTTTCTACAATTATACTGACAGCAATTTTTGATAGGTGCTGCCAGTCACATTTATTCTTATTCATGTATTTCAAAATTACTGTAAAGTTGCTATAACTAAAGTTGAGTAAAATTATTTTGCAGCCATTAATACAAAGCATATAAATATACAGAAGAATATAATTAATTGAAATTAAAATACTTATAATGATATTACAACTATATAATAATACCGTACCTGTTTCCCTATATTCCACTTGAGACAATTTTTTCTATGAATCTTTAGTCTACACATTTTTGGTGTTGTATGAATCAATTAATCTGTAAATTTTTATGCTAATTTATAATAATGTGTATTTATCTATTTATTTGCAATGAATTCTCACCAAAAGTTATTATTTATATTTCATTTTCAAGTATTTATTCTGTAACTAATAAAGTACTAACTTGTTCTCCTATTCCACTTGAAATGAGATGTTTGTGGACCTATCCACATTTCTTCGTTTATCGGGTTAGTCAATTCATCTATAAATTATTATGTTCATTTTTTATTGCACAACTTATTTATCTATTCAACTTATTGGCAATTGATATTTAACAAGTTTTATTTAATGTAATTTGCGATTACAGTATTAAATTGATTTTATTTTGGAAGTTACTTATATGGGACGGTATTTGTTTTCCTATGAGGACCTTATAGATTCTCAGGTACTTATGTATCCATCCACTCGAACATACAATTTTATAATATTGTGTTTACCTATTTATTATTGCGTTTTTTGTACTTAATCAAAACTTGCATTTGTTCATAAATCTTGATTTCATCTTCAATAGAATGATAATAAAAGCATGTTTTGTGCGATGTTAGTGTTTTTATTAATTAGTGGAATTTTTAGATTTTGTGTTAGGTACCGTATTGATTTTATGTGTTTCAAAAGGCTAGAGTCTATGAACTGTTATGTTATGTTTTTTTCTGTTGTGTTTCAATTTAGTAGTGTTACAGACATCGTGCGTTAAACTGTTGATTCAAAAGTAAAAACTGAACTCAAAAATTATTACAAAACTAAACAATAACACTAATTGAGATTAATGTGAACTCGTGATTTCCTTTGTTCGCCAGTACTACTTGATGACCATCTAAATAAATTAAATTGAAAAAACCGCTAACTTGGCTGAAACAATAACAATAACAAACTGAAAACTGTGTGCCCCTGCGCCCACTAAGCAACTGCTATCTAGCGTTGCCAGATGACTTTGGATGATAAGTTGGATTACCCGAAAAACAGCCAAATGTCATCTGGCAACATTGGGTTGCTGACTGAAAATATCAGATAGCAGTTGCGAAGTGGGCGCAGGGGCTATCTCGACTGCCGACTGAACGACAACCGACTCTTGACAGCTAACTCTTAAGGTGGGTTTTCGTTACTGCGACAAAGTGCCGCAGGGGAGCCCGAACCAGCGTTGCCAGATGCAATTGATGAAAAATCCCCACTAAAAATAGTTTGGATTTTTTATCAATTGTACCCCTGACGAATGTGACTGAGACATTTTTAGCAAAAGTAACTTTATTCAGAGTAGATTTACAACATTCTGTGGAATATTTAAGAATCACTAATAGATCTATCAGATTTTTATAGGATTGATGGATACATGTAATGTTAAATAATTGTAGAACACTTCACATCGTTCTCAGCCTCAACATCACAATCATTCATTCAAAAAATGAATTTCAAAATATTGCGCGCTAAGAAACTCGATATCTCGAACTCTTTGGTACTTCGATTTGAAATAGTCGATCAAGGATCTGAAGGCCTCAATTTTGATTTTGCACTGTGATGGAATTATGGAAATTCTCCAAAGAATTTAAAAATAGTTTTATTAGTCTTAGTATACTATATATTTATAAGTTAATAATTTCTAATATATCAATTTTATATAGTGTACACAAAACACGGGATGGTACAAAAGTGTCCCAGCGACATTCTGGTCCACCACTCCAAGGATTCCAAACGACATTATTTTGTCCCATTTTCACTGACGACATTCTGTCCCACATTCCTGAGATGGACCAATATGTCGGCTGCATGCACGACATTTTGGTCCAATCTATACTCCTTCACTTTCCGACAATTTGTACCAACGTCATTCTGTCCCACATTCCTGAGCTGGACCAATATGTCGGCTCCATGCACGACATTTTGGTCCAATTTACTTACATTCCTTCACTTCCCGACAATGTGTACCAGCGACATTCTGTACCACGTTTCATTCGCAATATCGATTTAGGCAAAATATCGACTGTTGAACTTCTAGTCAATTAGGAGTGTAAGTGTGACGTCACAGATCCCAATCCGACATTACATGTTTCCAAACATATTTGACACTGACATTTGAAAGTGTATGCAGTCAGTTTTCGATTAATATGCTTTTAAAAACAAAAATTGGTATAATATTTTGTCTTTTTTTATAGGGTCATAATTAAGGTAGGTTTTAAAGCGATGAAAAAACAAGGTCAAGTGACTTTTGAAATTGTCAGCATTTGGTTTTTTAATTTTCTGTAATGCTTCTTTTTCTCCACTATAAAAATTAAGAGAAAAATCATTATTTTGAGGATATCCACTGGAGATAAAATTTATTAATTATATCATTGATAAGACAGGGGAGTCAAATCAAATCAAAATCCATTTATTGCAAAAGACAAGTAATGTACATGTATAGGCCATGTCAAAACATAATTACATCAAGTTACATCGAGTTACAGTTTATTTGAAAGCAAATTGGTGAGAATTTTAAGCTAAGAAATACAGCATCCTATGAAAAAGTGAGTTGAACTATCTTCCTTTTCAAAATTCTCAATATCATGCATAACCATCTCCTACAATTCAAATTTCGAGACAGGTTTTACATTACAACCGACCGGCTCACCGAATTACGAATTTTATACCAATATATATCGATAAGTGTGAATGAATCGATGAAAATATCGATATTTACGCATTCCTGTGATGGACCAATATGTCGGCTCCGTCACGACATTTTGGTCCAATCTATACTCCTTCATTTTCCAACAATTTGTACCAACGACATTCTGTCCCACATTCCTGAGCTGGACCAATATGTCGGCTCCATGCACGACATTTTGGTCCAATTTCCTTACATTCCTTCACTTTCCGACAATGTGTACCAGCGACATTCTGTCCCACATTCCTGAGTTGGACCAATCCATGAAACGACATTCTGTCCCAAAAATGGGACAGAATGTCGCTGGACCAAACTGTCGTTGGGACAAAATGTCACGCTCCCCAAAACACAATATCAGCTGTTGCTGACATTTCTGACACTGACGGATCTTGGGTTCTGTGTTGATTCAATCTGAGTTTTGGGTTATATTTTCAAAATTTTGCAATTGAAATCTAAACTTTATCAATGAATAAGTTGAAATAGAAAGAAGTTGTAGCTGATTTGAAATGATAAGTACGGGATTGTAAGTGGACAGTTTTGTTAGCTAGCTTGCGCGTGCCATTGACAAATCCTTGTCTAGATTGTTTCTTGTTTCAGCTTTCAGGAATGTTGAAGTACCGTTAGTGCCGATGACCCTGTTTTTCGTTATTTATATACTATTTGAAAGCAAAGCGTATGTAATGAAATGTATGCGGCACTTCTAGTTTTAATAGATTACTCGTGCTATGATTACTACATCACCATGTGTCTTTAGTGATATTGTTTAGTAATTTTTCGTTGATACAATCTTGTAGGAGATGGAAGTTGAGAAAGAGAGTAGGATACGAAAGAATAAATCAGGGTTAAAAAGCAAACTTTCAAAGAAGAAAACAACTGAGGATACACTTAGAGATAGAACTTTGACTGACGGCGGTCGTCTTCTAGATAATTTACCAGAAGACCAAAGGGATGAGGTGAGTGAAAAGTTTTTTCCCTTGTATTGATTCGCTAGTAACATTTGGTTTACAACAGTATCTGAAATACAACATCACAATATAGTATGCAATCATTTGATACGATTTGTCGTTTTCAAGTCTATTAAGCTACATAATTCCAAGAATTTCTGGGATTATCAATGATAATTTCATAAATGATTACTGATTAAAAATAAAAGGTTGGCTAAGCCAAGCAACTGCAGGAGCACCGGCTTGGCCTCCTCTTCATTCTTCTTGAGGGAACAGATCAGAAATATTAATATTTTCTTCGTTTGGCTTCATTCTGTTTGCTGTGAACCAGGCCTTGGCGTTGTTTAGTAGTTTGATTGACCTTTCTGATGCTTGATCCACTGTTTCTTCTCTAGCAATCAGTGTGGTGACGTCTGTGGACCACTGGCTTTCTGAAAAGTCATTCATGAGCAGGATGAAAAGCATCATGATGGTCTTTGGAAGGTCTCTTCCTGTTTTGTCAAATCTTGTGGCCAGCAGTTTTAAGCTTAAGCCTGTTGAACATTACCATTAAGTATTATGTAAGTCCATAATGTGGGTTTCAACAGAGTGAAAACCCCCAAGGTCACGTGTCATGAATAACTAATTTTGTGAATATTTGTAATTCAACATTTTGTATGAATAACAAAAGCCAATCAATAGGCAAAAAAAATAGATACTCATAAAACAAAATATAATTAAAAAAAAAAAATAATAGAAACTTACCAAGCCACTCTCCAACATGACAAACTCATCCAGTGAGTTGAAAGGCTGTTCCAGTAACAATGCCCGCCGGAGTTGCAAAGCCCTGGCTAATAATGTGAGGGCCTGATAGACAGATGGGTCAAGCCTGACTGACAGACCGAGTTTTTAGCCTATGGTAGTGTAACCAACCTCAGTCTCTCACTCAGTGTGGAAGCTCGGTATGGTCACAAGCTCCCCCATACTTGCTTGTGTTTTGAAATATCAAAGTACTGTCATTATTTCTTTTTCCATCAAAAATGTCCAAAAAACTGAAAGTGATAAACAAATAGAAACTTAATATAAAACATTGTCAGTACCGTATTTTGCATATCAAGCTAGTCAGGGGTACCTCGTTTGAAATCTTCACTAAATTGTTGTATTACTCTATATCTCCTGCTATCAATGTTTTATTAGTACTTACGGGTTTCCCTCAAGAGCTCCATTTCACCAAACTGTTAGGGGAGGGGGGGGCAAACACCAAGGGAGGGTATTGAATAGCCCCATGGAAAGGGGGTCTGGGGGTTTACTCTCAAAAATGTTTTGAAATATTGCTTTTAAAAATGTAGTTTTAAACTTCATTTTGTGTATCTTAAGTCTTAATACAATAATATTATGATATTATTGTATTAATATTAAGTCTTGATTATTTATTTTATTTATTTATCGTATGGCATAACGCAATGTACAGAAAAAGATTGGTAATAGAATTGAAAGAAAAATTCAGGAGATCAGAGAGGTTTTCTCTCTTTGTCAAGGCTAAAAGTCTGAGTATTGTCTATAGGGGCACATCCAGAGCTTCAATCCACGCCACGAAAGCAGGCGACACCTCGACCACTTCCCTCTCTCCACCATCGAACCTCCTAATTCCGCACTCACTTAGAATGTGCCTCATGGTCTGCACCGGGGCACCGCAGTCACACCGAGGGTCCTCAGCCAGGCCCCACTTGTGCAGCATATCTCTACATCGCCCATGCCCGGTTCTGATGCGGTTCAAAGCAGTCCATAGATGGCGAGGAAGGGAGAAGCCTTCAGGTTGGCTTTCTGGGTTCTCAATATATTTGTGGTGGTCAGGATTCTCATTCTGCCAGTCATTCATCCACATAATCCGCCCATTGGGGTTAGCCAGATTCATTGTCTCCCCCATCTTCCAGGCAGGTCTTCTAGATTGAAGTCTCCCTTCGCCATGCCCGTGTATGAAATTGTGGATGGGGAGCTGTGGATTGGCCTTGACCACTTTCCATAGTTTATGGAGTGCAATCCTCCGTCGGACATCCGGTGGTGTGATGTAACTTAGGACCGGCAACCATTTCAGAGGTGTGGAACGAACAGTTCCACTGATTATCCTCATAACATTGTTCAGCTGCTTATCAACAAGGTGGACGTGGGAGCTGTTTAGCCAAGCTGGAGCACAGTACTCTGCTGTTGAGTACACCAGAGCAAGGGCCGAAGTTCTCAGGGTTGCTGCATCTGCTCCCCATGTTGTCCCTGCAAGTTTGTGGATGATGTTGATCCTGGTTTTCAATTTAGCTGTAACAGTCTCTAGATGTTTCTTATATGTTAGTGAGCGGTCCAAAGTTACTCCAAGATATTTGGGAGTGTAATTGTGACTGAGTGTTTTGCCCATAAATGAGACACCCAATTTCCTGGCAGCATGGATGTTGCTCAAGTGGAAACAGCTAATCTCGGTCTTTTGTGGGTTAGGTCTAAGCCTCCATTTTACAAAGTAGTCTTCTAAAATCTGCAGATCTTCTTCCATCTTCCTCTCACAGACCTCAAACTCATTGTGTTGGTATGTGAGAGCAAGGTCGTCAGCATACAAAAATTTTGTGGAGCTTGTGGCTGGTACATCACTTATATAGAGATTAAATAGGAGGGGAGCAAGTACAGATCCCTGTGGCAGTCCATTTGAGAGAGTGTACGTTCTACTGCGCCCATCACCCAGCACCACATGAAAGTGACGACTATTGATCAAAGCATTGATAATATTGTATATTGGCCTTGATGGGATGACTTCTAGCAATTTACATAGAAGGCCGTGTCTCCAGACAGTATCATAGGCAGCTGTTAAGTCTATGAATACTGCTCCTGTCTTCATTTTCTGTTCAAAGCCCATCTCAATATGTGTTGTGAGAGATAATACCTGATCACATGTGCTCCTTCCATGACAGAAACCTGCCTGTTCCACAGGGATGACTTTACTGATTGTATCTGCTATTCTGTTATAAATCAGTCGTTCAAACAGTTTCAGGCACACACTCAATAATGCTATAGGTCTATAACTTTGCGGTAGCTTGGGATCTTTCCCTGGTTTGAGCACTGCTATGATCTTGCTCTGTTTGAACAGCTTTGGTACACTCCCTGAGGCAAGAAGGCTGCTATAGAACCTTGTAAGCCATCTTCTTGTGTTGGGGCCAGCATGGATAAGGAACTCTGGGAATATATCATCAATTCCAGCAGCCTTTCTCTTCTTGATTTTTGAAAGTGCATTTTCCAGCTCCTCCACTCTGAAATTTTCACAAAATTGAGTCCTTGATGTGCAACTGGACACCTTTGCAGCTAGAGATTTTTGCATCCTCTTTGTGAATTTCTTTGAGCCTTGGCTTCTTGCAGTTTGCACAATTCTCTCCGCAATGGAGTCAGGATCGATGCCTTCAGCTCTTGGTCTGTTGTTGCTTTCTGTGTTGAGGCGCTTCAGGAGGGTCCATGCCTTCTTGCTAGAGTGACGAAAGTTCATCTGTTCAACAGTTTCCCTCCATTTCCTCTTCCGGCCTTCATCCAGGGATTGCAGGAGAGCATCTGCAGTTGTTGTATCTCCAGTGTGTTTGTATTGATCATACAATGCTTCTGTTTCTGGACTCCATCCTGGTATGTATTGTTTACGATACCCCCTAGGAATCCATCTCTTGGCTGTCCCAATCACAACACCAATGAAACGCTCATAGTTCTCTGCCTTAGGAGGAATCCATCTTATATTTGAGTCAAGGCTTTTAGCATATTTATTCCAATTGGCCTTGTCAAAGTTCCACCTGGGCTTGGGGTATGAGTTTATGAGGCCCACCTGAATGCCAATGGTCAGTATGACAGGCCTATGCTGGCTGTGTGGAAATCCATCAAGAACAGTGCGAGTAGCACGCATTGGGATTCCCTTAGGGTCTTTGCTAACAAAGCACAAGTCAGGATTACTTTCACTGGTCCATCTGGCTGACAAAAAGGTGCCTCTGTCCTTAGCTGAGAAAACCAAGTACGCATCTGCGCCATCTGCCCAATCCACCAGGCTATTTCCATCACTGTTACATCTATTATAGCCCCAGAATGTGTGATGGCTGTTGAAGTCCCCCATAACCACAGATGGGTGCTGCAGTGGTGGCAATGCTGGAGTAGGCCAAGTTATATTAGGAGGTTTATATACATTGGTTATGATTGTGTCATTCAACTGGACACTGAGCAAGAAGATGTTGTTTGTGATCTTTGCATCAATCAGTGAGCAGCCTAAGATTGAGGTTCTAACATATGTGGCCACTCCATACTTTTCATGGTGGAGCGCCCCTACAAGTGCAAATCCTGGGACAGAGCCACGTTGATGTATGCTCCTGTCATCTTTTGTATGAGTTTCTTGCAAAAGTATAATGTCTATTTCTTCTTCGTCAGCTATTCTTGATAGGTACTCGCTTTTGGACCTACTTATTCCCTCAATATTGAGTTGGAGGATGCGGACAGATGGTCCAACATTTCGTGTCAAGTCCTTAGAAGGACTGTTTGTTGTCTTACGTGTTCTGCACATTGTAAAGACCGGGAGATTTATCGCAATAAATAGTTCGGTCGCCAAAGGTACTAAGACAGTAGCAATATAAGTCATGAGTATGCTTTGCCAATTTACTCACATTCACCAATACCTCGCAGGCTATATATTCTGTTAATAATAACAGTTCTATTACTAATTTATCATAACAAATAAATAGATAACAAATAAAACAAAGAAAGAAAAAAGAAAAATTTAGATGTGAACACAGGATTAAATAAACATAATCATAGAAAAAAAAACATAATGAAATAAATAAACATAATCATAATAGAAAATAATCAAAATTGAAAAATGGACATAACTGAGTAACCAAACATAATTATAAGAAACCAAGAAAAAATAAATAAACGATAGAAAGAGTGAGGGAACAGGGAAAGAGGAGAAGGCGGGGTGGGGACAGTCAATGCTGGAGAGAAGTGGAAGGCACTGACTGGCTCGGGGTTCGGAGGGTCGCGTACCTCAGAGATAGCAGGAATTGCTACTCCCCCTACGATGTTAAGTCTTGATACAATAATATTATGATTTTTTTTTATATTTTAAGCCCTCATTGGAGCAAATCTAGTCGAATTGGTGAGATCATTTTCGGAACCGTTTCTTCTGTGCCCAATATGTCTTCATTCTCTCGGATCTCTGAAGTCTCTGATCATCTGTGATGTTGTAATTTCTCGGTTTTGGAGTTTCGACTTTTAATTGAGTTGTCTCATTTTTAAGAATAATGTTTTCTTCCATATTCAAAATCTAATATTAATATTCATAATATTAAGTCTTAATACAATAATATTATGATATTATTGTATTAAGACTTAAGATAGACAGGTTATTGATAGGCACGCTATTTAAAATGATTTAAATGATCTTTAGGGGGGTGGCCTAGGCCCCTGCCCTCTCAAATGGCGCCCCTGGTCTTCCATCTATAAAAGTCATACACTAATAATAATAATAACGATTTACAAGGTGTGATGATAGTTTGATCAGTATTTGTGTTTTTGCAGGGTGACGGGGAGTCCATAAGTGATCAAGACTCGATTTCGTTCGAAAAAGATGCAATGAGGTCACTCAGGAGTGGCTCCGATGAAATGGAAGAGCTCCAGAAAAAGCCTTTGAAAGTCAACATCGAAATTGATGTTATATCTTCAATGCTGTTTGCGGCAGCTGTAGTTACTAGGTTTTATAAACTCGAAGAACCTAGGAATATTGTGTAAGTATACTAGTTCCTAAGTGCCTGAAAAACTTCACTTTAAAATTATTGGTGAAGTCGGCCTATATGCCACATTACAGAGACTGTATAATAACAGTGTGGCCATTTGATGTCACACCTTTTATTGGTTAGCTCAAATCCACCAATTCCCATAAAATTTATATTGAAATAAAACGGAAATCATGTTACGAGTTCACCCCATGCAGCGCAAAGCGCCGCACTTGCCTGCTCAGTACTGTATCGTTTGGAAATACAGTATCATTGCACCACACTTGTATCAGTGTGAGATTCCTCTAGATTTCGATACAAAGTTCTCCGGGACAGCTAGTAATTTGATGAAATAAGTGAATTTTGCCTCATATTAAATCTCAATATTTTTCAGATTTATGTTTGCCTGTAATCCCTTATCAAATTCAGCAATTTGGCAAACGTATGGCGGAAAAATATTCCAATACAATGTTATGTACCCATTCACACCAATGACCACTGTTATTGTTCAGTCTCTGTAGGACACTTGGGGAAAAATAAGTGGAACCCGCTGGAAAATGGGGATTTCGGACGTAATGTGTGGAAAAATCTTTTTATCACATTTTTCCAGGTTTGCAAGTAGAGTTTAAGGGCCGGTTCATGAGCTCGGGATTTAGCCAAGTCCTAGACTAAAACGGGTGGCATCGACAAACGTTTGTCTCGACAGGTTAGTGGGTCAGCAGCATAGAGAGCCCTTTTAGTACATAGTATCAAGGCTAACGTTTGTCGATGCTACGGTGGCCACCCGTTTTAGTCTAGGACTTGGCTAAATCCCGAGCTCATGAACCGGCCCTTATTGTTTTTTCGAAATTTACTCGCCTTGTAATTCTAGTGTTAAACTCTGAAAAACATTCAAATTGTTATAGCAGGATCCTTTTAACTTGTCAGAAAACATATGATCGACAAGCAATATCAGAATACTTAACCTACAAATGCTGAATCTCGCAGATTATTGAAAAGGCCTTTTAAAAAGTTATTCTTTGAAAGGTCTTCATTAAAAAGGTCTTTAAGACTTTTAAGCCTTTTGATTATTGTGTCGAAATCAATGTTTAGTTATCAGTTATTACCGACAAAGCTGATTTCTGACATGTTAAAAGGATCCTGCTATAATGAATAAATATTGTGTTGCATAAGTATAGTGTAGTAATGGTTGTTAATAACAGCTGTTATGATGATTATAAAATTCAGGTATAGCAGGATCCAATTAACTTGTCATAAATCAGCTGATCGACGAGCATATGATCACAATACTTAACCTACAAAAAATGCTGAATCTCGCAGATTATTGAAAAGGTCTTTTAAAAAGTTATTCTTTGAAAGGTCTTCTTTAAAAAGGTCTTTTAAAGACCTTTAAAGACTTCAAAGGTCTTTAAGACTTTCAAGCCTTTTGATTATTGTGTCGAAATTACTGTTTGATTATTACTGGATCAGCTGATTTCTGACATGTTAAAAGGATCCTGCTATAATGAATAAATATTGTGTTGTTTAAGTATAGTGTAGTAATGATTGTTTATAACAGCTGTTGTGATGATTATAAAATCCAGGTATCTAATTGTTGGAACTGTCCAATTGTAAAATCACTAGCCTACTGTTCAGTGAACCATTGAAATTCAGTCACCTGGTTTGATTGATATTCCAACTACCTCTCTTTTCTAGATTCGACGAATTGCATTATGGAAAGTATGTTAGTCTCTACATGAGAAGAACGTTCTTTTTCGACTCACACCCGCCTCTAGGAAAGCAACTAATTGCTGCCGTTGCTTATATTGCCGGTTTCAATGGTTAGTACATGCTATAATTATTATTTTTCATTCACAAAATTTCATGTAATGGACTTGCTGCTATGAGCTTAGTATTTGCTGTATCATTGGATATTTAAATATGGTTTAAACTTCGTTTAAAGTTTGATCACCGATATAGTTGATCAAAACATAATTATTGTCTTTCTAGCAACCGGAGTATTTTAATTTTCCATTGCTATATTTGGAATCTGCCAGCTATACACCTTTGAGCCAAAGTTACTAAAAAATAGTCCAGTGAAAATAATATACAATATACAGTACAGAATTTTATTGAGAGTTTAATGAGTTTCAACCTAAGTAAGAGACATTGCAGATTTTTACGACTCCCATCCGCACTTGATACACAGCACAATAATACTGTGATCCCATCATATATATTAATCTTATCGATGTAATGATTCATTGTAAGTTTTCTGATAAATTGAATTATTGTCAGCTCTTTTATTTCTTGAAAAATGTTTCTTGTTACTGTAGCTACAATAATATTGGAAAGGAACGGAATTTTTCTGTTATAGTTCATTAGTTCCTTCCTCACACACAGACTCATTATAGGTGAGGAGTACAGACTAATCATTCATTGTTCAAGTATTTCAAATTTATGCATTTTGTTTTTAAAGAATTTTAGATTTGAATTCAGTTTACTCGATGAAGCTTTCCAATATGTTATGTCTTTCAAATTTATGTATTTTGTTTTTCGAGAATTTTAGATTTCAATTCAGTTGACTCGATGAAGCTTTCCAGTGTTTTCAAATTTATGTATTTTGATTTGCTTTTCAAGAATTCTAGATTTCAATTCAGTTCACTCGATGAAGCTTTCCAGTGTTTTAATATCTTTCAAATTTATATTTTTTGTTTTGCTTTTCAATAATTTTAGATTTCAATTCAGTTCACTCTATGAATCTTGAATGTTTCACTCGATGGAAACCAATATTTTAATGTTCAATCCTGTCTTATTCGAATCATGTTCACAATCTATGAATGTTGTTGCAGGTAACTTCAAATTCGACTCAATTGGCAGTCCGTATAAAGAGGACGTTCCCCTTTTCGCGCTGAGATTTGTGCCGGCCGCCTGTGGGAGTCTGTTAGTGCCTTCCGTTTACCATTTTATGCTAGAGTTGGGCTGCAAACAGTGGACTGCGGCTTTGGCTGCTTTTCTTATATTATGCGGTAATTATCTCTGTTTTATCAAGCCTTGTAGCCTATTTACTAACACACAACCTAAATCTAAATACAGATAGAATGGTATAGCAGGATTCTTTTAAATTGTCAGAAACAGCTGATTGATGCTGTACGCTAGTTCACTGACGTTAAATCAGATGTTTGAATCTTTTTTCATTTTTCCTCTTGTTCTCCTCCTCCTACTCCTCCTCCTCCTCCTCCTCCTCCTCCTCCTTCTTCTTCTTCTTCTTCTTCTTCTTCTTCTTCTTCTTCTTCTTCTTCTTCTTCTTCTTCTTCTCTTCTTCTTCTTCTTCTTCTTCTTCTTCTTCTTCCTCTTCTTCTTCTCTTCTTCTTCTTCTTCTTCTTCTCCTTCTTCTTCTCTCCTCCTCCTTCCTCCTCCTTCCTCTTCTCTTCCTCCTCCTTCCTCTCCTCCTCCTCCTCCTCCTTCTTCTCCTCCTCCTCCTTCTTCTCTCTTCTCTCCTCTCCTCCTCCTCCTTCTCTCCTCCTCTTCTTCCTCTTCTTCCTCTCTTCTTCCTCCTCCTCTTCTTCCTCCTCTTCTTCCTCCTCCTCCTCCTCCTCCTTCCTCCTCCTCCTCCTCCTCCTCTCCTTCCTCCTCCTCCTCCTCCTCCTCCTCCTCCTCCTCCTCCTCCTCCTCCTCCTCCTCCTCCTCCTCCTCCTCCTCCTCCTCCTCCTCCTCCTCCTCTTCTTCTTCCTCTTCTTCTTCTCCTCCTTCTCCTCCTCCTCTCCTCCTCTCCTCTCCTTCTCCTCCTCCTCCTCCTCTTCTTCTTCTTCCTTCTTCCTTCCTCCTCCTCCTCCTTCTCCCTCCTCCTCCTTTCCTTCTTCTCCTCTCCTCCTTCTCCTCCTCTTCTTCCTCCTTCTTCTTCTTCTCTCTTCTCTCCTCTTCTTCTCTTCTTCTTCTCTTCCTTCTTCTTCTTCTTCTTCCTCCTCCTCCTCTCCTCTCCTTCCTCCTCCTTCTTCTCTCTCCTCCTCCTCCTCCTCCTCTTCTCCTCCTTCCTCTCCTTCCTTCTTCTTCTCTCCTCTTCTTCTCTCTCTTCTTCTTCCTTCTTCTTCTTCTTCTTCCTGAAAATTGTTCCTTTCTCTTGCATTGAAATGCTAAGACTAGGCTAGCACACACCGATGCAATGACTAATCGGTGTGTGTTGCTTCATAAGCAACTATGTAAAGTACTGTGACTAAACGAGACTAATTTCGTCTTGTCTTGTCTTGACTAACCGGTGTACGCCTAGCCTTATGGAGCAACACACACCGATTAGTCATTGCATCAGTGTGTGCTGCTTCATGAGCAACAATGTAAAGTAGGTACTGTGACTAAACGTGACTAATTTCGTCTTGTCTTGACTAACCGGTGTACGCCTAGCCTTAGAGTTGTTCCTTCCTCTTGTATTGAAATAAGAAATAATTGAACGAAGGTTGTTTCAGATAATGCAGTTGTGACCCAGTCGAGGTTCGTGCTGATGGAGTCGATGCTGTTGGTGTTCTCACTGTACGGCATGTTCTGTGTGCTCAGGTTTCGCAAAATGAAGAATCAGGCTTACAGCTGGCAGTGGTGGCTTTGGCTGTCGTTGGCATCCATCTCATTAACTCTGGCACTGTGGTATTCTATTGCACTATTTTACAAACTGAACGATCGTTTATACAATGATCAACTTTCAACAGTATCGGTTTACGTTGAACCTCAATGGAAAATATTGTAGAATAAATTAACGACATAATACTGGGTGATTCAAAAAGAATACCACAACTTTAAAAAATTGTATGTTATGGAAGAAACATCATAGAACCTTCTGTTATACATCTTCACAAAGAGTATTTAAAGAAGTTTTTTCACTCACAAACAAGTTGAGAGATGTTCCATATGACCCCTCCAAACACTCGAGCGATATCTATCCAAAAACTCCCTCATTCCACTCTTCTGTAGCATATCAGGCGTAGCAGTTTGTTAAGCTGCTGTTATTTCTTGTTTCAAATCATCAATGGTGGATGGATATTGATGATTTGAAACAAGAAATAACAGCAGATTATCAAACTGTTACGCCTGATGTGCTACAGTAAGAGTGGAAAGAGTTTGAGGGAGGTTTTGGGTTGATATTGCTCGAGTGTCTGGGGGGTGTCATATTGAACATCTCTGAACTTGTTTGTGAGTGAAAAAAAAACTTCTTTAATTACTCTTTGAAATGATGTATAACAGAAGGTTCTATTATATTTCTTTCATTAAATACAAAGTTTTAAAGATGTGGTATTCTTTTTGAATCACTCTGTATTGTCAAAGGCAATTCAAATAATTATTCTTATTTCTTGGCAAATTATCGGTCTTCATAACATAAAGCTAATTTTTACTGTTGGGGCTTATATTTTATTCATAACGTTTTTATTTTTGGAGCTTATTTTTTCTTTCCCAATTTCTGAAACCAATCCTTCATTTTATGTGGTTTGGGGGTCACTGAATTCTTGATTTGTGATAATTTTGGGGATGTACCCAATCAGTCGAAGGGAAAACTGGCCGCAGTCAGCTCTCTAGGTTCTCTTAACCTTTCTTGGTGGCTAACGTCGCTAGTAGGTTAGCAGCATAGAGAGCCTGTGCCACCTGACTACGGCCAGTTTTCCCTTCGACTAATTGTCTACTTCCTATAATTTTGTGGTGTTATTTTTATGTGTTGAATTCAATGTTTGGGAAAGTTTGTGTGAAATCTGGATTTCAACTGTATGTAAGTATGTTGGATGTGTTGATTTGTTGTTATTAATTTCTACTCTGAATCAGTGTGAGCTCTATGTTTTTGTTTACCATTTTAGTAATTGAAAAAGAGTCGAAAGAAAAATGTTTAGATATTTAAACTTTTGTGTAAGTTGGAAAATTTTAGTATATATGGAAAATAGTTCTAAAATTCTCAAATATTTCTTTATTCATGGTTAACTGACACGCGTATTACATGAAACCTTCTAATTCTCCAATTCAAATAGTATACTGTATTAGGATGTAGTAGGCCTCTTTGTAGATTTTCTTTCAAGACAACAATTGACAATTTAAATAACAACAACAATGAATTATAACAATAAATTAACGAAGAAAATACTAATAATAATCATCGAATGATGATCAATTTCAAATTTGCAAATTTCACTATCTTACAGTGTGTTCCGCATAGAACTACCAATACTCGTAGTGCTGATCGAACCTACAGTGCCATTCATTTAATTTGACGCTTGGCATTAGATAAGTTAGATAGATAGACAGATAAAGAAATATCATTTATTGACGTTGCTGATGACCGTAGATTGATTGATTTTTTATTCGTAGACTACGATGGCAAAGAAATAATACCTCTCTATCTAATGCCAAGTGTCAAATTAAATGAATATCACTGTACTAATAAAATAAAATTTTGAAAAAGTTCCTATATTCATAGGCCCGTGAGTGCTTTGTTGCCTAAATAAAGATGGCAAAAAATTTAACATCTCCCTTCAAATTTACCTTTTTCTAGGGCTTGTAACTCCATGCGAAACCCTGTGTATAATGTGTTTATTTAGAATCTTGATCTATGTCCTTTTGGGTATCTTCATTAATATTTTATCTTAACTGGGAACTATTAACTATTTGGGTCTTGACTATGCGTTAATTTCAGGTAAGATAAGTCAATTTTGATTATTAATCTGGTACTATAACTCAAGGAATCTAAACCTTCACTTCAAACACGATTGTTAAAGACATCTATTTCAGTCTATAGCAATCTATAAATATTTATTGTCTCCTGGATATAATAAATTGTAGCTCACAAAATTCAAACAACTCAGTATATTCTACTCATAAATTAAATACTGATATTTTTTACGAGCAAGTAAGATGTATTGATTGGCTTGTTATATATGACACAAATGATGTGAATGTTGCTTATGAACTTTTTATTGACAAACTGAAACTGGCTAGAGATAGTTCAAAAGTCAAGGTGCACCAGAAGTTGAATTATAAACCATTGAAGCCATGGATGACTTATAATTTGTATCGACGAATAACTAAAAGAAATCAATTGTATAAAAAAACCATAAAACATCCAAATAATGTAATTCTGATGACAACAACTAATTCTACAACTGGTTATCCTGATGATACTGCTGATTTAAAGTCTGAGAAAAATTCGTATTATTATTCTTTGTTTGAAAGTAAAGGAAAAGACACAAGCGCCCAATGGAAATTAATAAATGAATTAACCGGCTGCAGTAGGAGAGAAAATAAAGATATTGTTCTAGTAGATGAGAATAAAGCTGTTTCATCAGAGCCCAATGAAGTTGCAACTAAATTTAATGAATATTTTGTGAATATAGTAAGTAATTTAAGGGAAAATTCACACAATTTTATTAATGTGCCAAATGAATACAAAGAATGGTTCCTGCAGGAACTTATGTTAACTCTTTTTTCTAAATCCTGTTTCTGCATATGAAATTGTTGTAATACTAAAAATTTCAATGATTGTAAGGCGTCTGGGATAGATGGAATTTCTGTCAAAGCTTATTAAACTTGTCAGTGAACTAGTAGCTCCTGTTTTGGCACATATAATAAATCTTAGTTTTGAGTTAGAATTTCCTGATGAACTAAAGAGAGCAGTTGTAGTTCCAATATTCAAGAAAGGAGATGCTACCCAAATGGGTAATTATAGACCACCCCTTTTGTTACCTATCTTTGTTAAACTCATTGAAAAGCTTTCAAAAGTCGGTTGATATCTTTTTATAAGTACACTTCTTTTTTAGTTCTAATCAATATGGCTTCTTAGAGGAAGAAACACTGAGGATGCATTATTAGCAGTTTGTAATACATTGCATGAAGGGACTAACATTAGTAACAGTGTTGCTGGCTTGTTCATTGATATATATGTAAAGCCTTTGACTGTGTCTCACATGAAATAATTTTGAGTAAGCTATGGTTATCCGGAGTGAGAGGTGTTACACATAAATGGTTCAGTAGTTATCTAACAAATAGAAGTCAGCAGGTTAGAGTTGCAGGTAGTATAAGTGAGCCTCTAAATCTAGCATGTGGTGTTCCGCAGGGTTCTGTTTTGGGCTCTATCCTGTTTTTAGTCTATGTAAATGATTTGTGCAATGGAATGTTTCATGGAAGGTAACTGCATTTGCAGATGATACCATAACCTTAACATACAGTTTTCCAAAAGAGATCGATATTAATAACTCATTCAAGAGGATTTAAATAGATTGAAATTTTGGTTTGGAACCAATGATATGATAATCAGCTGCAAACAAAATTTATTTCATTTAATCTGAGAGGAGAGGCTACTGCCTTTACTGATATATTTTATAAGTGTGATGATTGTATTGATTCAGCCATCAATGTGTCCTGTAGCAGGTGCATGCAAGTTGAACAGTGTGACTCAATTAAGTACCTTGGTGTGATAATTGATAGAAATTTGACATGGAAAAATCATATCAAGAAATAAGATGTGAAATGGTATCCATTTAAGAAAATTCTATTTCTTACGATATATATGTCCAATTGGAGTATTAAGAATGCTTTATTTTCTCTAGTTGAATCTAGACTCCAATATGGGTTGTCTTGCTGGGGAGGTACCTACATGACAACAGTAAAACCTATAATAACTTCACAAAAAAACTCATTAGAGTGATACTTCTTAAGGGAGGAGATTTCCATCCCAACCTCTTTCACATCTTTAAAGATATTACCCTTAAGGCATCTATATATTTTTAGAGTACTTAGAATTTTTATATTAGGAGTGGTAATGTAATTGGGGAACCAAATATATACAGTCAATCTGAGAGCAACAAACCGGACTAGGAATACTGAGACCTTATAAAGAATCTTTTCGTAGATCTTTTCCTTATTTAGCACCAAAACTTTTCAACTTGTTACCACCTTCTTGTCATGACTCCACTACACTTTTAAATTTCTTAAAATGTTAAAGAATGGCTTCAATCTTTTAATGGTGTAGAGAAACATGCTTCATTGATAGATTTTGTAGAATTGAATTAAATAATCACTTTTGTTTTGTTGAAATCTAGGTAAAAAATTAATATTTTTATTGTATCTTTTTCTGCAATATCATTGATTGTAATTGAATAATATTTATTTTGTTTCTGTACCCGCCACCCCATTGTTTTGTTTTTCTTCCATCTAAGTACATAAAATCGTATGGCTGCTTCAACTCAGGCTACAAAAGCCTCAGAAGCAGCGTATTCCACATATTGTGAATAATTTTGTGTGAGGCAATCAACCACATTGTCAAAATTTATTATTATACTATCATATTACTATTATTTTATTTTACATTATTATTATTACTTGTGTGAACTAATAATACTACTTGTATGATGCTTCTTATTTATGACACTTTGTAACCTCTATGTAATATGTTTGTGTGATTTATTCGATGTATTATCCTATATTATGATGGTTTTTGAATTGTGTTTTATTGTCATGTATTGCAAAGAAGTGGAAATAAATTATTTATTTATTTATTTATTTATTTTATATATCCACATACTGCTTTATTTCGCTATTTTTTGTAAGAATCATGCCGGGTTTCACCAATATTGGTCAAATATTTAACGATGTTCAAATGCATCAACAGGTGAAAAGATTATGATCATACTTTGTGAAAATTTTAAGAAAATTGATCTGTGTGCATTGGTACATTGCTATGTTAGCATTTTATGTGGCTGTTTATGTATGAGAATTCCAATCACTTGAAATTCATTATAAAAGATCATTTGGAGTTTCCGTTCCTAAAAAAAAAAAAAAAATTTACCGTGTGTGCCATGGCCTTTTTTTGAACATGGTCAAATTCTTTTGACCATTCTTCGAGCCATTCCCCTCCACACAGGCTTAGCCTGCAGAGAGTGTATAGTAACAGTGTGGACATTACATGTCACACTTTTGATTGGTTAGCTCGAGTAAATCCACCATACTTTTGCCAATTCCCATAAGATTAGCATTGAAATGAAACGAAAATCATATGTTATGTTGAGTGATTCACTTCTAACCTACAATTTATCTTTACCAGTGTTAGTTTTCATCAGTTCAAGCTATTAACTCAATACCAAGAGTAGAGAGACAATTTTTAATGTTAGAAAAGTTATTTTCGATGTTATTTCTCTTGAAATAAGTTTGAAAAATGAGTGAATGTGTCAATGTTTGCCTGTAATCTCATATCAAATTAAAAAAATTGACAAATAATGGCGGTGGCGGGAGAAAAAATGATCTCCACATACGGTTATGGAGTGCTTTACATAAATGGCCACATTGTTACTATACACTCTCTGTAGCTTAGCCTAATGAGGAATGCACTTGATTTTTCTTTTTTTTATATGAACTGTAATATTATGAAGTGTAGGAAGTATTTGATCTGATTTGAATGTTTCACTCAAATGGCCACACTGTTATTATACAGTGTCTGTACCCAATACCATGTTCCTGTGTGTTAACCTTAGCTTCATTCCATTCTGTTGCAGTGTTAAGTATGTGGGCTTTTTCTCGTGTTGCCTGGGCATGGCACTGCTGTGGTGGGATTACTGGCTAATGCTGGGCAACCGGCTACTCAGCGATAGCGCTCTTATTTGGAATGCGGTTGTTCAGTGTTTTGTGACCATAGCGCTGTTTCTAGCCGTCTACTTTACTGTGTTCTACATTCATTTGGCCGTTTTGAGCAAAGCTGGGCCGCACGATAGTGTGATGACTAGTGCGTTTCAGGCTAGTCTCGAGGTGAATAATGAACAACTGTTACAAGAATAAGAATAGAAATTCTTATTCTTACAAGCCTGCGCCGTAGTATAGTTGCTTGTTTAACATTACAAGCCTGCATCGTAGTAAAGTTGCTTGTGTAATATCGAAAATTCTCTGGTTTGATTTTACAATTCTTCGTTTCTCTTCTTTCTCTGTTGTGGATTGAAAATGAATTCGGTTCACTATCAACCAGGGACAGGTACTATCAACCAGATTTAAAAAAAAATGAGGTTCAGGAACTCTAAAATCTAAAATTCACGAACTCACACTAAACTCATAGATCAATATTGTAGTAACCCATAAAAACATTTTTCAATTTATATGAAATATTTTCAATTGTTTGTTTTTAATTTGGCTTGTTCCAGACCTTTTCAAATTCAAAATTGATGTTTACTTGTGGTTAACTTTCTCGAGTGTAATTAAATTTGTTTATCAAAGATGTTGGACAGAACTCAACTTGTTCTGTCAGTTTAAGATCGTTTGACAATAGTTTAAAACTTTATGTAACTTTTAGTAAAAGTTTACTTTTGATGCCTTACTTAAAGTGCCTTAGTTAAAGGAATCAGCTATACATGTATATGAAAGAATTATTAGAAAATATCATTTCTTTACGTTGCTACAGAGGTAATCCAAATATTTATTTAGTCCATGGTTGCTGGTGCAAATAGAAGGACTGTCACTTCCTCGCTGCTATTGATAAATTATTACTTCAATTCGTTGTTCACTGGACTTTTATAGAGTTTGTTAACGAATTTATGAATAAGAAAAATTTTCTTGGCTCATCTACAAATAATCAAATTTCGCATGTGTTGTTCTAAACCTGACAGCTTGTTCTTTGGAGTTTGTGTTTATATTTCATGTTGTTTGCATGATTAATTATGTAGCATCAATCATGTACATAATTTACATTTATGTTCATAATTAAGTTTGTTCTTTGCAGTTTGAATTTATAATTTTATGTTGTGTGCATGTATTATATTATATTCAAGTATTATCAATCTTGTAAACCCACATAATTTCCAGTCAATTGCTTTCTTTACACAAATCATTTTTGGTTCACTGCTTTTGATCTTATAGTTATTGCATGCATTTTATATTCACCTTGGAAGGAACGGAGATATAAATTAATTCCTGGCAAATCCAACGTTTCTGTAGATTCCTGCAGAATTAGGTTCATTGAACATTTTTAGAAGGTAAATCTTGTACGGTATGTGATCATTTTCTCAATGTGGATTATAATACATACCTATTGGATTCATTGTGCTTTTAAACAACGTCTTACCGAACAAAATATTCTACTGATATAAATTTTTGTTATTTGTAATTACTATGTGCTTTTGAATTTGGATTCATTGTGATTTTAAACAACGTCTAAGCCCCTGCGCCCACTTCGCAACTGCTATCTGATTTCTGTCAGCAACCCAATGTTGCCATATGACATTTGTCTGTTTTTCGGGTAATCGGGTAATCTAACCTATCAGCCAAAGTCATCTGGCAACGCTGGGTTGCTGACTGAAATCAGATAGCAGTTGCTTAGTGGGCGCAAGGGCTTACGGAACAAAATATTCCACTGGTATAAATTTTTGCTATTTGTAATTACTATGTCCTTTTGAATTTGGATTCATTTTGATTTTAAAGAACGTCTTACGGAACAAAATAGTGTACTGGTATAAATGTGTGCTATTTGTAATTACTATGTGTGATTGTAATAATTTGTATAATTATTTCACGTCGATCATTGTTCATAAGTACTACACAATGCAATCAACAATAATACTTCCTTCAACGAAAGTATAGCCTAACAATGTAGGCTACGATCTACGGTTGATCAACGTCACAGTTAAATCAATACAATACAGACAGTGAGATACAGTTATGAAATAATTTATAAATTTGTCAAGATAAAAGTTAGCGGATATTCGTTATCTATCACAATAAAGTGTCTATCCTGATCTATTGCAATGAAATATCACTAGCAACTATTTTCACTTGCACCTTACAAACAACGCTAGAGTAGGCCACATCCATTTTCTGTGGTTTACACAATGCAATTAGCTGATGCAAGTCACAACTACCCTATTCATTTGCAACGTATCAACACTTCTAGTTTGTACTTATATTGTGTTTGTGAAAATTCGTTTTTGTCAAGGGTTTGTGGGTATTTTCAGGGAGGTTTGGCGTCGATAACTAAAGGACAGCCTCTGCTTGTGAGTCACGGCTCGCACATCACCCTGAGACACACGCACGGCCGCGCCTGTTGGCTTCATTCACATAACCACGTCTACCCAGTCCAGTACACTGATAAACGTGGCAGTTCACATCAGCAGCAAGTTACCTGCTACAGTTTCAAGGTGATTAAATAGCTTATCATTTGATTATTCAACTTATTACTTTTTCAGCCCATTGTGATTGAATAAGTCAATCCCTATGTCCACACTTGGTCGATTTTGTGTGTGATACATATGCTCGAACATTTCTTTTTGCTGGGTATGATGCCCACATGAGCTCTAGGCTTGTGCGTGGGTAATGGGAAGGATAATGATAGAATATTAACTTTATTCATGTAGATTACAAAGTATGTCGCTTAAATTCTAGATCATGATAGTTATTACAATGAACGTCATTTAAAAATAGAAATTACAATCAATCAATCAAATAATTCATTTATCCTTGAAACAAAATACAGCAAACTTGCAAAGTACAATGAAAAATAATAGAATTAATAATACAATAGATATAATATAAAATAGTATTAATATACTGTATTAATAACAAGGAAGATAATTACAGTATCAGATTCACTGAACAAAACATAAGATAAGGGAGATTTTAAATGAAAATATATAGGTATGTTTCAATTCTAGATTGTTGAATACGACTTGAATTCTAGTAATTTTTTTTTCTTTTTTCTGAGGATGATGCCCACATGAGCTCTTAGGCTTGTGCGTGGGTAATGAGTGGGGTGATGATGAGATATGACGACTACTTTTTAGGCAGTCGGGACCGACGGCTTAACGTCTCCTCCGAAAGACGGTGTATGATAATATTATGATATATTTATGATATATATATATATATATGACGGTGAATGATATATTTATGTTGAAATAAACGTTATTGAAAATAAAAGTAATTGCAATATGGTTTTGTATCTACATGAAATGGCGGAGTTTGGATATATAAACGTCCATTCTTGGAGAAGGATATGCAAGGACATCCTTCCCATCAACACTCAACCGTAAAACTATTCAGCTGTAACTAAAAATTGAAAATATGAAAGTTAGATACTATGTGTTGTGAATAAAATAAGATGAATGATAAACAAGAGTAATGTACACTAATGATGGAATTAATTGAAAATAATTTGTTTACTTTGAATGAGAAGAAAAAATAGGAATCGGACCTCATATTTAATTGTAGTATGAAATGGAAGTAAAGTTACGATGTGAGTTCAGGTAGATTAATAAATGATGAGAGATGAAGTGACCTTCAGCTTCCCGAACCAAATTTAATTTACAAATTAGATATTATGTTTGTGCAGGATGTGAATAACTGGTGGATAGTGCGTCTACCGAACAAGGACAATCTGCTCGTGTCACAGCCGGTGGTGCCCATCAAGCATGGAGACGTGATCCAGCTGATTCACGGCATCACGCTCAGAGCGTTGAATTCCCACGACGTGGCTGCTCCCATGTCGCCTCAAAATCAGGTATAAGCACTCACGTATAGCCTACTAATCACAAATTAAGCATGTTATACACTTCAAATATAGAGGCTACTTTCAGATTTTGTCGTACAGTGATATTCATCTAATTTGACGCTTGGCATTAGATAGATAGGTAGAGAGATATTATGTCTTTGCCATCGTACTCTACGGTCATCAGCAACGTCAAGAAATGATATCTCTCTATCCATCTATGTAATGCCAAGCGTCAAATTAAATGAATGTCACTGTACGTACAATCAAGGTAATTATAATACAAAATAGTGTTCGCACGCATCTCACTCCAGTCAAAGCTCTGAGCCCGGTGATCTTATAATGTTACTGGAAATCAAGAGTTTGATTTTCCCTATCTTTTACATGTTAAATTCAGCAGCTCTATACGTGCTTTTCTCAAAAATTGTTAGCTTCTTAAGCCACCGCAACCTCTCCTGGGGTTCATTGTATATTTATGTTCAATTCTTTATAGTTTCTATACTATCTGATTATTTCAGTATACTCAAATATTTAATACCGGTTCGAATAACACATGATCGACAGTATCTTACTTGCAATCTGATGAGCATGACCTTGAATAATAGAATAATCTGGATTAATTCGCTTGAATGAAGCTTGCTACTGCGCAACATCCTTGTGAACACTACCTCGTATTCTATTTAGCGTACCTTTGGGCCTTATTAGATTAGACTTTTAGATATTTTTTCACGTACAGGGATTCAATTTGACGCTTGGCATTAGATAGATAGATAGAGAGGTATCATTTCTCGACGTTGCTGATGACCGTAGAGTACGACGGCAAAGAAATAATATCTCTCTATCTATCTACCTAACGCCAAGCGTCAAATTAAATGAATATCACTGTACTCGTGTTGAAGTTTCGCATTTTCCAGAGATTTAGATTTATTTTGTTTGCGAATATGATAATGATAACAAAGCGTATTGTAACAGCTGGTGATAAGAGCTTTCAGATTCATTGTCCACACGCTACGATTTGCTTGATGGCCAAAGTCTGGCCAAAGTCTGACGCTAAAAGTTGAACGATAAGTTTGAGCGTTTGTTATGGGTTCAAGACGTTCCAAAATCACCAATATGTTCTCCAGGCTATCAATTTTGCATTTCGATTGTGACTGGAGTTTGTGGCACTCCATAGACGCATAGAGCATAGATAATTGGAAACTTAAGCAACCTACTTGAGCATATAACATTTTATGAGTATCTTCTTTCCTTGAATAATTCGTTATTTAATGAATACCTCCTACCCTTCGATATTATTCCTTTATCTATAAATAATTTATATTTTTGTAGGAAGTGAGCTGCTTCATTGATTATGTGTCGAAATTTAGTAAGTATCTCCCACCCTTCAATAATTCATATAGTGTATACTACAGAGGGTGTATAGTAACAGTGTGGCCATTTGTGTGAAGCACTCCATATCAGTATGTGGATATCATTTGTTTTCCCGCCGCCGCCATAGTTTTGCCAAATTTTTGAATTTTGATATGGGATTACAGACAAACATGAACCCATTCACTCATTTGTCAAACTCATTTTAAGAGAAACAACATCAAAAATAACTTTTCTAACATTAAAAATAGTCTCTTCACTCTTGGTATTGCTTTAAAAGCTTGAAATTATGAAAAACTAATACTGGCAAAGGCAAATTGTAGGTTGAAATGTATTACTCTACATAACATATGATTTGCGAATCATTACAATGCAATCTTATGGGAATTGGCAAAAGTATGGTGGATTTGTCCGAGCTAACCAATCAAAAGTTTGACATGCAATGTCCACACTGTCCTCTCTGTAGTGTATACTAATTGTATACTTACAATAGTTTGCATTTTTTCGCAGGAAGTGAGCTGCTACATCGATTACAATGTATCGATGCCAGCCCAGAACTTATGGCGAGTAGATATCACAAACAGAGACCAAGTGGGCGATGATTGGCATGCAATTGAATCTCAGGTTGGTAGTTATTTAAGAGATAAAATTGAATATAGCTGTTTATTGTCCAAAAACATAAAAATGTATAAGACATATAGTCAAAAATAACAGGCTATCAAGAACATCATTACAACTTTTAAAATTTAAACATTTGATTCATATCACAGTCAATGTTTTGAATAAAATATTGTTTTAAGGTCTCCACTACACCGTATCATACTAGGACCGTTATAGGAACGGCACATGCAAGAAAGTATTGTTCACGTGTATTAATATCTGGCAATACCCACTACACCGGACCGGCAGAATAATTTAACATGTCGGAAAACATCTGTTTATTCGGCAGTCAGTAAACAGTGATTTTACGCAGCTGTTTTCCGACAAGTTAAATTACTCTTCCGGTAACGGTCCTAGTATGATACGGTGTAGTGGGCAGAGACCTTAAAAATGAACTTAATAGATCGAAAATATACTAGAACTCAAAATATATCAACGTTATTTATAGATTGGAATGTTAACAATCAATACCTCTTTTAATTAAATGGTTTAAATGGTTTTGTTTCCATTACGTGATTTCGTTAAATTCTATCAATGAATGATATATTGTGGAATGTGGAAGATTCGCTTCACTTATGTATCTAATGTTTTTGCTATCATATTAATCTTTTCAATTCTAACTTGATAAAATTATTACAGAACTATAAAGTGAAATAAATAGTAATGCTGAATAATATTGTAACTGATACAATAGTTGTAATGTTTTTTTATTTTGTTGTGTAGAAGTGAAAGTGATATTGTGCTCGTTATCCATATCCAATACCCCAGTTTTACAAAAATCAAATTGAATTTAACTGCCGTTAAAATGATGTCATCTAACGGAACCTATGCAACGTGAAACCAGTGAACAGTTAATGCAATGACGTCATCTTACGGTGGTTAAATTGAATTGGATTTTCGTGAAGTTGGCCGATAGTATTAAATTTTTAGTCGGTTATATTTTCTGTTTGTAATCGATGTGCAGGTTCGCCTTCTCCATGTGGACTCTAACCAAGCGTTAAAGTTTAGCGGCCGTCAACTGCCGGATTGGGGCTTCAATCAGCATGAAATCGTCACCGATCGCATTATCAATCAAGACGATTGTGTTTGGAACGTTGAAGAGCATCGATATACGAAAAGTAAAACACTTCTTCTCAATAAACATGTCTCAATTATTAAAGACCATATTCATAACAATAATAATATCTTAAGCCTGGTCTAGACGCTACGATAAGTTTGTCAAACTTATCAGGATTATTTTAAATTGTCATAAAACAGCTGATTTAACGTCAGTAAACGAGCTTACATCAATCAGCTGTTTTCTGAAAATTTAAAATAATCCTGATAAGCTTGACAAACTTATCGTAGAGTCTAGACCGGGCTTTAGTTTTAAAAGTATTTGTTAATCATACAGACACTGTATAATAACATTGTGGTCATTGAATGTCACACGTTTGATCGGTTAGCTCGGTCGAATCCAGCCATACTTTGCCTAATTCCCAAAGGTTTACATTAAAAACGTATTTGAATCATAATGTTGAGTGATACATTTCCAGCCTACAATTTGCCTTTGCCAGAGTACGTTTTTCATAATTTTACGCTATTAAAGCAAAAATAAAGTAGAGAGACTACTTTTACTGTTATAAAAGTTATTTTTGATGTTGTTTATCTTGAAATACGTTTGAGAAATGAGTGAATAGGTTCATGTTTGACTGTAATCTCAAATCAAAATTTAAAAATTTAGCAAAAGTATGATGGTGGCGGGAATAAAAAATGTTCCAACACAATGTTATGGATCTTTTAAGGCTAGGCAAGACAAGACGAGATTAGTCACGTTTAGTCAGAGTACTTCACATAGTTGCTTATGAAGCAACACACACACACCGATTAGTCATTGCATCGGTGTGTGCTGCTTCATAAGCAACTATGTGAATTACTTTGACTAATCTTGTCTTGTCCTGACTAACCGGTGTACGCCTAGCCTAACAGATTAACATGATCCAGGATCTGGAGATTAATCATTTACATGCATTAATTTCTAAACATTTCTCATTCTTGTTTTGTTTCAGGTGATGATGAAAA
The DNA here is from genome assembly GCA_017141395.1 of Laodelphax striatellus. NCBI lineage: Eukaryota > Metazoa > Arthropoda > Insecta > Hemiptera > Delphacidae > Laodelphax > Laodelphax striatellus. The sequence goes on along the minus strand of CM029531.1, from coordinate 3,528,687 downwards.
GGAAAGAGAAAGAGACCTGTTGAATGCCGAAATGATACCACTTGCTGCCACCAAACTATCGTTTTGGGAAAAATTTCTGGAGCTGCAGTACAAAATGGTGTTCATTGTCAAAGAAAATGTGCAAAATCACATGTATAGCAGCGACCCAATTGAATGGCCCACTCTTACGAGGGGTATTGCTTACTGGGTCAGCTCCGAAGATAATGTAAGCTCGAGTTTTTTAGGGCTGGTTCATGAGCTCGGGATTTAGCCAAGTTCTAGACTAAATTGGGTGTCTCGACAGGTTAGTGGGTTAGCAGCATAGAGAGCCCTTAGTACATAGTGTCGAGGCTAACGTTTGTCGATGCTACGGTGGCCACCCGTTTTAGTCTAGAACTTGGCTAAATCCCGAGCTCATGAACCGGCCCTTAGAAGTTGTGGAGTTTATTTTAGTAGAAGGCTCTTCTACATTGCGCAGTACATTTATCAAAATTTTTCTCATATTCATTTTTTCGGTTTATTCTACAAAACCTATCCATAGTGTTTGAAATTGAACATGGTTATTTTTATTTATTTTTCGTATTAAATATATTTTTTCAGGCTAAGTGCTCTTGAATATAAATCTCTCTCTTACAAAATCTTTCGCTATAAAAAAATCAAGTAAGTGATTTTAAGAGTTGATTTTGATCTGAATTTCATATAAAACTGATATTCATTGAAGTGTAAGCTAACAAATTTCCTGGTGAGTTGTATACTCTTATACAAGTAGTATACTTCCAGCTTTGTCATCAGAACTCACTCCTCTCTAAAATGTGTTGTATCATTGTAAGAAGCCACCAAGAACTACTTGATTTTTCAATTGTTTTGTGTTTTTCAACAAGAATAAACTTATTTCCATCCAAATACATTGAATATTGACAGCTTTATTATGTTTTTCAATGGATCACTATAAACTGTATTTGTAAGAGTATCCAGGTATACTGGAACATTTATTTTCATTCATAATACCTGTCCTTCAGGCTAAGGACACAACATCGGTTGAGAAAAATTTACATTTTTGAAGACAAAACATTTTTTCAATATTTTGGTGTAATCGCTACCACAAAAAATATTTTTATTGCTGACTGTATCAATTAATATTTTGAATAAGAGTAACTTGAATTTCAATTGTATTGTACTCCTTTGCTGGAATAAGTACAGTACCATTAAAATTAAAAGCTGTAAAAGAAAGTCATGAATATTTGCAATAGATACTGAGCAAAGTCAATTAAACAACGATTTTCTGTTTCAGGGTCAAGTACATCTACTTGGTAATGTAATTGTTTGGTATTCTGGTACAATAAGTGTGATATTGTACTTTGCGTTTTTCGTCTGGTATCTGCTGCGTAGGAGAAGACATTGCTACGATCTAACGCCAGGTTAGTTGTTTATTACAGTCTCTCTAACGTCTCTATTTGTCATTCTTTTTTCTTGAACGAGTTCAACCCCAATGGTTTCCAGCTCGAAATAGCCATCATTTACAGAATTAATATTGATTAACTTCAGGTAACATCATCAAGTGTATTTCATCTTAACATAAATTAGATCCCAACATTTTCACCATCATCAAAATATGAACAGAGAATTTTTGAAAAATGTATCATCACTTTTCAAGTCACTTGGGTGAAATATACATACAAGAAGCTTCAATGATGGTTCAATTCTAATCGAATGATATTAGCAGAACAAAAAAATAAAAATAAAAATGGAATTGAATAGTTCTGACTGGTTTTCCGGATGTTACATGCGCAGTACGTTTACGCGCACTGGCTCGTTTCGGTGAACAGACTATAGCAGCAAAGTGAACAAGTTGAACATAGTTGTTTCAATTATACTGAATTTGAATTAGATGTGACTTAATGCTACACAAATTTGTACTCGTTTTATATTTATGTCTGGAGATTAAATTTGAAATTTTACTCTAATCGTTAACAGATTCGTGGGACCATTTTGTGGAGGTTGGTAAAGTGCTGTTCATGGGCTATTTGTTCCACTACCTGCCTTTCTTTTTTGTGGAGCAAACACTCTTCTTGCATCATTACCTGCCTGCATTCACGTTCAAGGTCCTTCTGACAGCTGCCTTCATCGAGCACCTGTATGAGCTGATTTGGTAAGAAACTATTTCTATTTCTGTTGATCAGTACGAAAAATCTCTTTATATAAAGTAAAAGGCATTATCAATGTGTCCTTTCTTATCTTGAAAGGCAATACAGAATGTTTAAGGAGATACTTCCAACATTCTATCAGTTCAATATTCCTTAGTATTTTATTAGAAGATACTTTCAAGATTTCTTGAAATGATAACATCTAAATTGAAATTTCAAAATTCAAAATATTGTAAACATTCAATAAAATTTCTAAAATGAAATGATTTCATTTCAGAATTTCTTGTTTCAGTAGAAACTACTTCGATATTGAAAAAAAATGATATTTAAGATACCCCGACGCTGTGAGGCACATCGGGGAGAGATAAAGAAGAAGAAGAAGAATATTTAAGATATCAATACTCTTGAAGAAATAAATATGATATTACAGAAATCAATACTCTCTTCTATATCTAGAAAGGTTATACAGAATGTTTGGTGTATTGTTACTGTTACTGATTAAGAGCTGTTATACTGATAAGTAGGTATAAAAATAGTGAATATTGAGATCTGAAATTTCATTATAATAATCTGTTGCAAATCCAATAGTGTTTTTATCATTGAAGACAACTGGCCAGCTTGGTGCGTTATCAATTGGAATATTAATTGGAATGCCCGGCAATGTTGTTATATTGTGTGCTGTGCAAGCATGCGTGTTCACATAGCCTCCTCTAAACTACATGGCCGCGGCCTTCAATGTGTCAACGTCGCTGCATCGGCTTGCATGAGCAATGCAAATCGGTCATGTGTTGTATAAGTCATGTGTTTGTAGTGTTTTTTATAAGTATGATTTTATAATGAAACCAGCCGGTAATGCGAGGTTGTTACATTGAAGGCCGCGGCCATGTTATTTAGATGGGGCTATGGTGTTGAACAGTTTGATATCACGACTCGGTGTGTTAACTTGGATTATTTACAAGTAGAGCAGATGATCAGAAATTAAGCATCTGTTTGTCACTATTATAAAAGTGTGCGTATTGGCAACGTTGCAGGCGTGCGATTGGCTAGCTCGGAAAGTTGTGGGGTACTGTTTCTGTACTCAAATGTCTTCAAGGATGAAAAGCACTATAGCAATAAAATCGAAAGTTTTAAGGACTCATTGACTAGCTATCAGTTAATTTTATTACGAAATATTCTGTGTAATCAATGCATCTATTTAATTGCGTTATTTTATTGTATTGATAATAAAATCTGAATCAATTTCAAGGTAAAGTTAACATTGTGTTAGATGACAATGGAGAACAGCAGATAACATTTCTTCCTACTTATCTTTTCTATCCTCATTGTATTCTTCATCAACTTCCAGTGTTTATCTAACAAAATCCTATTATTTCAGTATGATTCCTGTACTCTCAATACTGAGAAGATTCTTCGAAGCAGTTCTTGGCCTTTGGATAGTGACTGTACTCTATGTCTTCCAGAAGTTCAGTGTAATTAGCTATGGCACCGTGTCGTTATCAGCAAATGATGTTCTCAAGTTGCGGTGGAAAGATACTTGGGACTTCATCATACACAAATAGTAATTGGCGGCGAAATTTTCAAATAATTAGTACATTCAGCGAAGTATTTTAATGTTGATCAATTTTGAAGTTAATAGAGGATAGAGATCTATTAATCTTCAGGTTAATAGGATAGAGATCTATTAACCTTGAATCTATAGTATTCATGCAAGCATGTCTATATTTTACAAGCTGTCTACATTTCTAATGTTCTGATTTTAGTATTTCATTCAAGTATAAGGTACAGTGATATTCATTTAATTTGACACTAGCATTAGATAGATAGAGAGATATTATTTCTTTGCCATCGTACTGTACGGTCATCAGCCACGTCAAGAAATTATATCTCTCTATCTATCTATCTAATGCCAAGCGTCAAATTAAATGAATGTCACTGTACAGTATTTACATAGACTACAACTACAGTAGTTTGAAGGGGGCTATGGTACTTATCAATTATGTAGCCTAGCCTACTCTGTTCACGGGAAAAAGAGACTGATGTAAATCATCATATGAAACCGCAATTCTTGTTCTCTAGAAAATTGTTATCATTATTTGTAACAATAGTTGAATTAGCTATGATTGAAAGGAACTACCTAATGTGTAATACATCTGTAACTGAGTTTAAAATTGTGATTTATAAAATACCACTTTTTAAATATTGACATTCCTACACATCACAGACATTCAGGAGTCATAAAGCAAGTTTTATTGATTCATCGATGTATTGAATGTAATGTAAAATATCGATAGGTTTGAGTATCTGACTTCAGATGGTTCTGTTGATAAAATGACTGATGGATCCCTATTCCATGTTGAAATCAAGACTGAACCCATTGTTTCATTCTATGAACTAAATTAAAAATATCAAGTAGAAATCTAGTACTATCAATCCATTGATACCTATTTTGTGTTTCATTTTAATTTGTGAAGCATTGAGTTGGAAACTATGTGATTTTTACTTTTGTGAAATATCTTGGAGATTATCTACGAGTTTACTTATTCCACTGTGTAAACCCAAACGTCGATTGAATGATTTAACAGGTTTTTGACAGCTTCTGATGTCAAAATGTAGCTGAAATGAGTTTACAAATTATTTTCAAAAGCAACATAACATGAACAAAATGATTTCATGCATGAAAAAATGTATCATGCTTGAGTTTTCAAAAGCAACCCTTGTTGATGTTAATAAATGAATTCCCCACCTGTAAAATTAAATGTAAGCTCTCTTAATTTTCTTAAGTACGCTATTATAGACTAATCTAATTTATTACTAATTATAATGAAAACGCAAAATTAATAATATTTATCAATTATGTTGATGTATAAGTTATTTATTATAATTTTTCTTACTTAACATCATAGATTAAACAATTCTTGTATTTTCTGTTGTATATGATTTATTATCATCTATGAATATTGTTGTGCTTTATAAAATCGAAAATTAGAGTTCGAATAAAACTAGTTGTCACTTGGCCTGATGCTCAAGAACCACTCACTAGAAACGTTTTTGTCAGAAAGTCCGATGTGCGAACAGCTGACCATTTGATTCAATGATGCTAAAATTGAATCAAATGGTAAGCTGTTCGGACATATAGGACTTTCTGACAAAAACGTTTGGTTCTTGAGCACCAGGCCAAATGACAACTAGTTTTATTCGAACTCTAATGTCGTCTTTGAACAAACTAAACCAACAGTTGAAAGTTTATGAAATGAATGCTGGTAATGATTCCAATAAAATTACTCATTTATATATACAACATAATATACTCTTGATACTCAAGGGAAAGGATATTATTACGAAAATTAAATCTGTATTTTTGTTTTTTTTTTTATAATTATAGGTATATTTTCTTTGTTGAAATATCTGTGTCTTATGATTAAATATAAATATAAGTATCTATAGTTGAGCATTAGCTCATATTTTGTTAATAAGACAAGTAAAAAATCGATTAGCGTACGATTCACTGAACAATTTATCTACTTAAATATTGTTATAGATAAATATAGTGATATGATATTCATTCAACTAGCCGGTTTGCATTAGATAGATAGATATTATTTTTTGCCATCGCACTCAACGGTCATCAGCAACAAGAAATAATATAGGCCATATATCTCTATCTAATGCCATCCGCCAAGTTAAATTAATATCACTATACCTCTACTGTTAGTATTGTAAAATCAATTACTATTGGCCTTGACATCCAATTGAACTTAACCACCCCTGTATAATGAATTCATTGTAATGACGTCAGATTCTCATTGTATTGGCCCATTTAGATTTCTTCATTTTACAGCGGTTTAATTCAATAATTGTATTTTCGTGCAACTGGCCACATGTGTGTTATTAACATTCAATATTTAGAATAATCATCAATTATTTGAACTCGATAATTTATTTGGTAAATGCAGTTCTATTCTCTGATGTAATCTACCACAAGGCTGTGATCTAATATTACAGGAGAATCTATTGCTATATTATTTTAATATTATAAATAAGTAAGAACTATACTTCGTCTTGGTGAATTGACCAAATGCTCTCTTGAACTTCACGTGTCATTGATTTGTTAAAAAATTATATTTTCTTTGTGTTTCTGAGAAGTTGAGTATTTTCATTCATTCTTACATACAGAGGGGTCCAGAAAAATGTATACACTTGTTGACAGTGAACCTAGTCAGAACACAATGACACGCAGCTGTGAAAAATATCAACAAAGTGTTTATAGCAGGATTCTTTCAACTTGTCAGAAAACAGCTGATTTAACGCCAGTAAACGAGCGTACATCAATCAGCTGTTTTTTGACAATTTAAAAGAATCCTGCTATACATTTTTTTCGACCCCTCTGTAGTTTACCCGATCCCTATTGAGTGGTAAAAATGTTTTATAGCATTCATTTAATTTGGTGGATGGCATCAGATAGATAGAGGTATTATTTTTTGCCATCGGACTCTACGGTCATCAGCAACGTCAAGAAATAATATATCTCTATCTATCTAATGCCATCCGCCAACGAATACTACTATACTAAATTTGGAGCCAACAACTTTGGAACCTCACACAAACGTATTTATAAGCCAATATGTAAATTATATTAACACTTCAATTAACTCTTTATTCAATCCGAATGCATAGAGAGACGGTTAAGATAGAGTCTTATGCATCCATATTGGAAGTCAGAATAAATCAACAAGCGTTGCTAAGTAACCATTCTGATGTATCACGTATCTTATGTATCTAGCCTTTAAGGCAGCTCGTACACCGGAGCAATAGGCAATAAGCAACATTTGTATCATATGATCGTCTACTCTATAGAAACAAAATAATAGTCCAATGCACACCTAAAGCAGCTGTTTCGGTGTGCATTGAACTATTGGTTTGTATAGAGTAGACAATCATATGATCCATATGTTGCTTGTTGCCTATTGCTTATTGCTTCGGTGTACGACCGGGGTAAGAGTTTGTGTCTGGAAGGCTTGCGAAAGAAGTGTATAATAATTATTATGCTGTGTATACTTAGTATAACAGTTGATAGACCTGTTTATTCATTTATTCCAACGGTACACACCACTTTACATGTAATATAACACTACAAATACATAATATAAATAAATTGAGATTAGATAGCACTAAATCGCAAGGCAAAAATACTATATGAGAACAATGATTGATGCAAATAGTAAGATAATTAGAGTAATAAGTAAAATAATAACAATTAAAAGTAATAAATAATGACAAGACAAAAAAATATGAGTATAGCCTAAACAAAACTGTTCTGATAATCAAAAACCTTTTCTGATAAATATTTACTACGCTCACATTCAAAGTTTCCTAACATATGGAATAATGCTTTGGGCGAATAATGTTCAATTTTTATCCTGCAAAAGAAAGCAATCAGAATCATTTATGCAATTTGCCGTTCAATGCTCATTGTAAACAGCATTTCATTGAACTGGGTTTACTGATTTCACAATCGCTGTATGTTTTAAACATCCTATGTTATGTGTAATGAAATCTGGATAAATACAATATAGCCGATTTCCACAACTTAAATACTAGAAATAGAAATAAACTCAGAATTCCGCAATACACCTATTCAATCTCTCAGAGAAACTGGCACTTCATGTCCATCAAGTTGTCAACTCCATACCAGACCAGTTGAAAATGCTCACATTTAATCAATTCAAAAGTAAAATAAAACTAATTTCAATCGGGGAATGCTTATACACTGTGAACTATTTTTTCACAATCGACTGGAATAATTTTCACTAATATAATAATATATTTCACAGCATAGATAATAATTGAAATGGAATTAATAATTATTATAAGCATATCTATAATGTAAAATATGTGAGTAATTTTGAATTCTGTTTTTAAAGTGTGATTTATTCATTTATTGTGACACAAATTGAAAATATGTATTTCTTGTAAATATTGAATGACGAATAAATATATTATTCTATAAATATATAACAATCAATATAATAAATAAATAAATATAAATAATTGAATATACAATTCCATTTTATTCATTTGTGTGAGTGCGCTTATGAATGTTCAAGTGACCAAACTGAGAGAATTTTTTGGTACAAACTGTACATCGATAAGGCTTTTCTTCAGTGTGAGTGCGCATGTGAATTGTCAATTGATCGGACCGAGAAAACCTCTTAGTACACACTGAACATTGATAAGGCTTTTCTTTAGTGTGAGTGCGCTTATGAATGTTCAAGTAACCAGACTGAGAGAACCTCTTAGTACACACTGTACATTGATAAGGCTTTTCTTTAGTGTGAGTGCGCATGTGAGCTGTCAAATTATTGGACTGAGAGAACCTCTTAGTACAAACTGTACATCGATAAGGCTTTTCTTTAGTGTGAGTGCGCATGTGATTAGTCAAAGTATTGGAGTGAGAGAACCTCTTGGTACAAACTGTACATCGATAAGACGTTTCTTTAGTGTGAGTGCGCATATGATTAGTCAAAGTATTGGAGTGAGAGAACCTCTTGGTACAAACTGTACATCGATAAGGCTTTTCTTTAGTGTGAGTGCGAACATGATCAGTCAAAGTAGTGGACTGAGAGAACCTCTTGGTACAAACTGTACATCGTTAAGACTTTTCTTCAGTGAGAGTGCGCATGTGAACTGTCAAATTATTGGACCAAGAGAACCTCTTAGTACAAACTGTACATCGATAAGGCTTTTCTTTAGTGTGAGTGCGAACATGATCAGTCAAAGTAGTGGACTTAGAGAACCTCTTAGTACACACTGAACATTGATAAGGCTTTTCTTTAGTGTGAGTGCGCATGTGAACTGTCAAATTATTGGACCAAAAGAACTTCTTAGTACAAACTGTACACCGATAAGGCTTTTCTTTAGAGTGAGAACGCATAATATGTTGGTTCAAAAGGAATAACACTGAGTACTTTTTTGTACAGACTGTACATTTATGAGGTTTCTTGTTTGAATTAGTTTTGCGTTCTCCATCTTCTTCTTTTTCGTCTTCTTCAGAGAAATCACTATCCTCCATGTGATTGCCACTCTTTCCAGCTGTTTCAAAAAACACAACACTACGTCGGCTCTGCACTGTAAATAAATCAGATAATATTTTTAAAAATTAAATATCAAGTGATAATGTAACTCATCAGTTTTTAAAAGACTCTTCACAAAATGGCCAACCAGATGTCTCATGTAAATATTACATTTTCTACATTATAGAACTCAGTCAACTTTTATTCTTTGCATTTCATATATATATAGAATAGCTACTTATAAATATTTCATACTCAAAAATCTCCGGGGTAGTACTCCTGACCCTCCAGTTAGTTTTTTGGGCAGTATTCTCAAGGTCAGAGATGTGTTGGGGGGGGGTCATTGCCATATGCCATTCCCATCTATGGTCCCCCCACAATCCCGGAATTTTAAAAATGACCACCCCAAAACTCCATCCTGTATTCGCCCATGATAATATGATTTGTTATTTTCACTTTTCAATACTATAATTGGGGCGGTAGCTGGAATAAGGGCCTATAAGCCAAAACTTTGTTTTGAAAAAGCAGCCTGCATAGTTTTCAGATTATCTCAGAATTTTGATATTTTTTCTATTTATGAGAACCTTGGTTTTTAAGAAATATTATTTCTTTATAAATCTAATTAAACAAAGACTTTAGAGATGAAATAACGATGATCGTGTTAGAATATTATCATTTCACCCCGTGCAGCGCAAAGCGCCGCTTGCTAGCTCACTACTGTATTGTTTGGGAATACAGTATCATTGCGACAGGCTTGTATCAGAGTGAGTTTCCTCTAGATTTCACATCAAATCTCGCAGTGGTGGAAGCACAGTACAAAGGATTGCGCCAAAAGGTTTTTAATATAATAGATAGTGTATAAAGAAAAGCTACATGGGTCCTTCTTTCAGAGAACGAATTTTTCATGTAAGTCATTGTATCTTATTGTTCTATGCCAATCTCTGGAAGCAGTATACCAGAGATTGATAATGGTGTAACAACCGAAACCGGTATCTCATTATTCCAATAAATATATGATAGTGACAATTTCTAGTCTTTTTATTAAATATACAGAGTGGTCCAAAAAAATGTATCCACTGTTTAAAAGTCCATAACGTGCAAATTAATTGATTGTATTGTCTCATCTATGGTGAAAGTGTAGCTTAAAGTCCAAAATAAAAATATCAATAATAATTTAGGTGTTCGAAATGGCCACCATTCACATCCACACACCAACGATGCCAAGGAACTGCAGCACGACCTAGGATGGATAGGCCGTAGAGGTGCTGTGGAGTATCCACCATGTTCCCCAGACTTAACTCCTCTGGAATTTTAGCTGTGGGGAACACTGAAGGACGTCATTTATCGACAATAGCCAAGCACATAGGATGAACTTCGAGAATCCATCGTACATTCATGTACAAATATCCGAATGAACACGTTGCATACAGTAGGTAGTGTGTGCTTTAGTTCGGCTGCATCTTTTGTGTGTGGATGTGAATGGTGGCCATTTCGAACACCTAAATTATTATTGATATGTTTAAGTTGGACTTTGAGCTACACTTTCATCAAAGATGATACAATTCCATCAATTAGTTTGCAAGTTATGTGCCTGGTTGTTCGTACGTCTATCCTATTATATTAAGCGAGCAATTTCTGTATGTTTATATTTATGTATGTATGTATTTATGTATGTATGTATGTATGTCCAACGGATCTCGAAAACGGCTCTAACGATTTTGACGAAATTTGGAATATAGGAGGTTTGTGATACAAAAATCAGTTTGCGCCGGGTCTCATCCCTGGGATAACTCGCTAAAGGACCTTAAAAAGGAAAAATCGATCCTTTAGGAATCAGCTGACAGCAAAAACAAATTTCTGTCGGCTGTGAATGATGAGAAAGAGTGAGAGCGGTGATTGTGGGAGTGAGACAAGATTATTTCAGCTGCTGAGACAGTGCATTTCAATCACATGATCACTCGTGAAATACACAACTACACTAACTTTTTTGGTTAACCCAGCGGTTCCATTACTAGAATTGGGAAAAATATCGAAACACAATCATAAGCTGCTCCTATTCCCCTTTTCATTTCTGATTTCTATTTATCTATAGAAAATTAAAAAGAATTAGAAATTTTGAAAATATTCCATAATGTTCTGTATTGTTATTTTTAAATTTGAGGCATGACGTTAGCCATGTAATCTGTTTTTATTTATTCGAGAAAAATCGTCAAGAGTTCATCAAAACAGCTGAGCTAAAAATAGTTATTGCAGGATTCTATTAAATTGTCAGAAACAGCTGATTGATGTACGCTCGTTTACTAACGTTAAATCAGCTGTTTTGTGACAAGTTAAAAGAATCCTGCTATATCAACCCATGTCATCATTTCTACAAAGCAAAATTTTACCACAAGTGCGATTTTTCAAATGATAATATATGCATTCAAACTCGATTATTCATAATATTTCGAAAGCTGAGATTAATTTTTTTATAGTGCAATGATGATTCAGTGCATAAGACTGATGGCTGTACTTTGAAAAATTGTTCAATTTCATGAATTTCTCCCTTTGTAATTTCCATTCCTGTGCTTTGTAGGCCTACCCCCGAGCAGAGCTCGGTACCCCGATATTTAAATTTAACCGGGTGATAAATCGAGGACAGCAACATAGTGGGATCGACGACAAATTGAACTAATTTGAAATTAAAAATTCAAGTGAAATCAGAACAATCTATTTTAGCTGAATAACTAGTAAAATCAACTGCATTATCATTCTCTGAAAAATTACATGATCATTCGAAACGAAGTTGCTCCGAAAATTGCATTGAGCCACATTATTACAGACTTTTGGTTGGTAAAACTGAAACTTTCCCATATGATAAAATTTCAACCACATGTTTTCTGATGTCTATATAAAAAAATTTAACCGCTGAAAAAATTTAATCCCTCAATCAGCACCGGTTAAATTAACCCTGTTTTTAACGGAGTAAAAATGTTTCAACAATTTGAAATGTGTGCACAACCATCTGATATTTTAAAAAATTATGCCATTAGTATTTTACACTACCGGTACCAGATACCTTCTGCCTCATTGATAAAAACTCGGAGTGCAATTCATAAATTTTGTCTACAGAATATTATTCTGTAGTAGCATCCAATAAAAATGATGAGTAATGTAGGTTTGCAAATAAAATCAATGCAATCCAAGGCTTTCCACCACTATTTTGTCTCACTTCTTCATTCCAAGTTAGTTCAGTTTGTCGCCAATCCCACTAGGTTGCTGTCCTCGATGTATCGCCCGGTTAGATTTAATAGACGTGCGAACAACCAGGCAATGGACTTTCAAACAGTGGATAAATTTTTTTGGACCACTCTGTATTTTTATATTTATACAATTTTACTTTTTTATGTGAAAAAAGAAAGACGAAATGTTCCAATCATCCAATTATTAGTGACCTCTTGTAAACGTGAGCAATCAACATTGCATCCCTACTCACGCTATCAGGGTTGCATCAGCCTCCGCTGCTCAAGCCAGATGCAACGTTCTCAAGTTCTCATACCCGCAAGCCCAAGGAGTCCCTTACATTGTCTAGGTAAAAGAGTTTCAGTTACTACTGCTGTTTATTGAAATGTGGTGAAATACATTACCTGACGTAAAAGTGGTGTTATGGAACTTTAGAAGAGGTCGGAAATTTTAGAAATAAAGTCGGAAACATTCGAGAATTTTGGAATTAGGGACTCGCAGACACCCTGCTAGTACTACTGAGTGAAGTGCAAGCATGTAAACAATACAGTATAACCTTTTTATGACCAGAAATGAAAAATAAAATAGATTCTGTTTACTTTGATCTTTACTGGATGTATCGGTCAAAATATTCATATATATATATATATATTCATTCGATCAAAATACATTATTAATGGAGAGAGAGAACAAGCTTTGGCCCAAAACTTCTTCTATTCAAAAATTTTCCAAGAAAAAAGTCAGGTCCAAAACACCAATACTTTATTAGATCCACAACTTCAAATTTTATCTGTGAATTGAATCTTGATAAGTTTGACATCCAAGCTATATCATCTTAGTTTACATTGATTTATTGTGTAATATAGAATTTTTTTTCAACAATAAGTTATTTCTAGACTCACCTTGCTTCAACTTTGTCTCCTCTGTGTCTGTTCGCCTTAGTCGGTTTTTTGCTGATGACACATAATTCTGGAAGGCAAAAACCAAAGATGAATTAACTCAACTATAATGTCATTCACATAAACAACGTCACAAAATAAGAATTGGACAGAAGTGTTCAAAAGTATAGATTCAAATTTCCAATCATCAAAATCAATTTCTGGTTTAATCGAGATCGGTCTATAGAGATATTCATTCAACTTGGCAGATACCATTAGATAGATAGAAATATATTATTTCTTGACGTTGCTGATGACCTTGGATTCCGATGGCAAACTAATAATATCTGCTTATCTATCTAATGCCATCCGCCAAGTTGAATGAATATCACTATATCTATCACACTAAATTATAAGACTGCACCAGATAAACCACTAATAAATACTTCTAAAAAGTTTCTAACGAAGAGTATCTGTAGATTGTGGAAAACCAAATAACCAAGTTCCGATAAGTTTACGGTCACAACTCTTTCAATATCGTGAAGTACCATTTATTATAGAGTATTGAAGTTATAGTTTAATTACCTATGTTTGAAATGAAGGAACATTTCATCTTTACTGCATTTAACCATTTTCTTGAAACTTATAATTGAATATAAATCTATCACAGACCATTATTTATTGTAGGCTATGAAAATAAAAATGAACTCTTCTCCCTTGGAAGTTGTAATTTAGTTTGCTTTGATAAAACTAAAATCTATATTATTTTAGCCAATTCCATGGAACTTTCAATATTGAAACTGAATAGGCAGAAAATAACTTTTCTGTACCCTTTTTAGAGAGATGGCTGTCACCCATTAATATCATAAGCTAGAACAACTGTCTTGTGGCTGCTTGAACAGCAATTGGATGGCAACAAACTCTATTCAAATCCTATTGAAAAACTCGCGAATTATTCGCAATTGATTTCAATATTTATAAATGTGTGACACTTACAACAGCATCGTCATCTTGCCTATGCTGGTGAAGGTCAACATCTCTGTTGTGAATGTCGAAACGATACAGTTTGACATAAGGATTTGGAAATATGTCTGAAAAACAAAATAAAATATTCAATTAGGCTGGATATGAGGTAAGGGACATGTGCTATGAGTACAGGAGTTGAACATGACATCCAAATTGCAACATGACATTTCCAATAAAATTGGCTCATCACACTGAACAGCAGTTATTGGCAAACCCACAAAACAATCAGAATGTTTTTGGTATAGTCAGCATTTGGTTAGTAATGTTGTCAGATCAGTAATACAGATAAACATTTAGTTTTTACTACGACTAGAATAAACATGGAATCACAATAATTTTGATTTGCATTACGTCTGTGTCATAAAACTTTCATGACAATTTTATTGTAATGATTGCATAGACTATTTTTCTTTCAAGTGATTAAATTATGAAATGTAGAAGAAATTCAAAAGCAATCATTACGTCCAACAGCATTAAGAATTAGTCCAAGGTCAAAGTAGGCCTAATTGAATTTAAAACTGTATTACAACTTAATTTAATCTGACGATCCGATAAAACGTAGGCCTATTTGTTCGAATTAAAACTAATTCACCAGGATTGTTCAATTACAGATGAAGGATGTAATAAATAGAATAATTGTATACAGATGTACTTTGACTGGGTTGCGAAGACAAGCTTATGGTTGAGATGTCAATGTGCCAACCACACGTTACATCTTTTCTGGTTAATGATCATTCTTCTCTGCTGATTTAGTCAAGTGGATGTGAAACTGGCAACCAGCTGGTAGGCCTAAGCCCACATAGGGCTGTTGAGCCATTGACAAACAAAGATGTACTTGAATGAAATGAACTGACCTTTACACTCTGTCTGTTGTCCAATTCCATCATTTCTGTCTTTTTCCTCTTCATCAGCCAAAGAGTCATCGGGGTTTGATGGTAACTAGAAATCAAAAAAAAAAAAAACACTTTATTAATACTAGCTGGATGAAAATGTAATGAATATTAATATGATACTGTATATAATGCAAGTAAGGGCCGGTTTCTCCAACGACGATTAAACCAATTTTTGGATTAATAATATGTTTTAAAACATATGAAAAAATAAAACTTGGTTTAATCGTCGTTGAAGAAACCGGCCCTTAGTTATGATAAAAGATAATTGTTATTTTTGGGCAGGGATCTGAATTCTACTAGCAGCAAACAGAAAGCTCAAGAATTCAAGCCACGGCTTCAGACTTTTATCAATTGTAAAGAAATATCCCACTTAATTTTGCCAATAAAAGACTTTTAAATCCATGTTCTGTGTGCTAGAATTGGATTAATTGAATGAGCGTAGCGAGTTCTTCCATTTGACTCAAGGCTTGAGGCATTGTTTGTATGTTCGACGATAACTTTTGAATGCCTTTATCAATCAACTTCAAATTTTAAACACATCTTCTTGGAACAGGTCAAGTTCGTTGGCCAATAAAAATTAAGCGACTCCTTCATCCTTTTTGAGGCGAAAGGTATAGCTTCTCATACTCACTATACACTCGTATACGGGCAGTCAGTATGGGTAATTATAATGATGAGAAAATCATAATATGGAATCTATCTATCCATAGCCCCCTTTAAACCAAGGTATGTAGAGTTCGAGGTCTCTACAAACCTTGCCTTTAAACTACTGTAGTTTAGAGGGGGCTATGATCTATCTCAACCATGTGATTGAAGTTTTCATAGTTTGATCAGGAGAGCAGCTGATAGAAGGCGGCAATTTTGAATATTTCTCTAGGCTATGAGAAATTTTTCCTTTATTTTCATGATAAAGTTTCCCAACCACCTAAACTTTCTACAACATAATATTGTCTAATATAGAAGGTAGATTTGGCGGGGGTGAAGGTGGGTGCGACCCCTCTGAAGAGTTTCTATTAAAAACTCTTCTAAAGTCAATGAATACTCTTATGTGCATGTATCATAAAGATTTTCTGAAATCTGCCGCATCTGAAATCATGTTATTCTGTCAAAAAATAGTAAATAGATGATGAAAATAGTACAATTTTTCCAAGGTTATTAGATAAAAGGTTGAACCATTCCTAATGCTTTTTGAATCCACAAGCTGTTGTGGTGGGGGGACTGATTCAGCTGATAATTTATTTTGATAATATCAGCTGTTGGCTAATAATTGGCGAACCGCGAGTGTGACGTTACATGAATCAAGAAATTAGACTTCCCCCTCCACTTTGCGCCTTACACCAGCGCTGGTTCAACCTTCTCTCTAATAACCTTGCAATTTTTCAACTTCAATCAATAACTCTAGCATCACCCGTGCTTTGGTACGGGATTTAAGGAATGCTAATGAAATTCATCTGACTGGAAGTCCTGTTCACACGAAATTAAATAGTTGAAAGAAATTCCATCCTTTGACAGACCTAAGTTCTGTAACGGATTCTTTCATTTCTTAAGCTTAAATACACACAAGGGCAACAATTTTAGAAACTCTCATAGAGGAGACATAAACAAATGAATCAGTAGACACACATGTGCACTCGCTTGTAGTCGGATTTTAGTTGTGCGGTTACAACTAAAGTCTGCTGTCATGTCATCCAGATTTTAATAATCGATGTGCCACTACATTCGGTCACAATGCAGTCACTGCAAGTGTGGCTCCTGTATTTTCAGTCTCAACCCTTAGATGGAATAGAATCACCATCTATCATCCCAGTAAATGAGTTACCTGTTCTTGTTTGATGTCAGCCCGTGCCTCCCTGATGAGTGACGAGTAGTGACTGTCGTCAATATCAATCTCTTCGTTGATGTCTACTGGCCCTTCATCGCAGCTGTCGTCTGCTGGATCCATCACTTCACTCTTCACCTGCTTACATGAAGAATGCGAATTAAAACCTACCAAATAGAAGTTCCGATTCACAACTATGATGGCTACTCTTGACAAGCGTCTCAATCCTGAGCGTATCTTCACAGAATAGAGAAGATTCTCTTCTTCTCTATTCTATGGTATTGTAACAATTCAAACCTCCCCGCTCAGAATAGTCAAATTATGTAGGAAAAGCGGAGTCATCACTCTGACCACCGAGTTGGACTCTTGAACGGGTGGGGTGATGACTACCGGCAGAACGTCAGAACGCATGGAGCGGGCAGTGCGGACGGAAGTATGAGAGAGAGTAATATAGTGGTGTTGTAGTAATGAGGAATTAGATGAAGTTTTCAAAGTCAACGTGGTCAATTTATTTGTGTTTTTAAATCCATAACTAACAGGGCCCAGACCCTCTAAACCTGGTGGTGGCAGCGACGCTACACCGCTGCTAAGCTCGCCACGACTGCTATAGTATCTTCGTGGTACCTTCTATGGTATGTATCTTCGTGCAGTGGAATATTTTAGATAGGTTCGTAAAGTACTCATCTGTCTTTCTTGGTAGCTAACTATTCACCATAGGTTAGTTATTAGGAAGCAGGTTAAGATTATGGGAATTACTTCAGCGTAAGGAATCCTAACCTATGATGAATGGTTGGTTAGCTTTCAATAAAACAGTTAAGAACAAGATAAGACCATTAAGAACAAGGAACTTCCCCTCCATCCCCCGATCATACAGTTTCCCCAACACTATCAAAAATAATTCCACTTTACGAATATACATACGCTCAGGATTGAGAGTGAGACGACTCTCTACTCTTGGGCAGTATCAGAGGCTTAGTTATCATCATAGTATAAACCATTACAATACGGTACTATCTCAGCAAAAGCTCTTAGAGCCAGAATTATGAATTTCTTGAAAGTAATACATAATAAATGAGATCAATTCAGTATTATTTAGTATCGTATTCGATAGTTACTGGTACTATTTCAAGTCAATTTTTTTTAAGCATCTAGATCCACCTCTGAATTAACTAAGTTATCAAGATAATTATTTGGGGTAACACATATTTTATGAGAATATTGTAATTTTTTCGAACTATGCTCCTGAACCTAATTTAACCTTTTGATAACACTAACCTATGCTAGTGGGTAGCCAACAACCTTGAAACCTGAAACCAGACATTTCTAAGTTACCCAATTAGTAGGTAAAACTGAGAGGCGAGTCAAAGCTGTTGACTGGCAAAGCTAAAGAGGCCCCTCAATCCAAAAAATTAATATAAACCTTAATAATAATCATTGCCCCACAATAAAAACGTGATAAATTATTAATCAATTATATCAACAGACAATAGTTCATAAAATAGTTAGAAAATAGATAATAGCCTATGGTAAACTATTGATCCATAGGATAGTTTTTGCTGGAAAGTTGTAGCAGTATCAGGTAGGTACTTAACAAATATCATAATTTTTTAAAAATTCTTACTAACATAGGCCCAAGATTGAAAATCTTACCCACGGAATCAAATGATCGAGGTTGTTCTTGTATCTCGGACATGTTACGTTTCCTGAAAGCCCTAGAGGCGGAGAAACTGAACCACAGATAGGACAAAATCCAGGTACACCATGAATTATTTCGCCTTCAGACATTTTTTCTAGAAGCTGGAATATTAGAATGCAAATTGTATAACTCACAGTGAATTAATTGTAATAGTCACAGTGACTATTTGTCTCAAGAGATAAGCAAAACAATTGCCCCGGGGAAAGTCACTAAGTCAGTGGATGGGGGAAGACAATACAAACAACCCCTCAGTCAGCACCCAAGTTTGGAAGAATCGGTCTGCGGTGTGTTCGGGTTGTTTGGTTAGAAATTGAAACTGAAACTAGAATGGAAGATGTGAAGAAGGAAAGCTTCAATGAGAAATATCAATACATTGCAATTTGATTTTATTGTTCTTGAATTCAATTTTATATTTCCTTTAACCTTAATTATTATACCAACGGATATTTTATCTTATCAAATTAAGCCGCCTCCTGTCTGCAATTTTGGCAATGCTGATAGTACGATACGATACAGTAACCACTGGTTCAAAAGGTGCTGCCTGGTGAAAATGCTTTGAAGAATCGATGCTTTCACTATCGAGTATCGATTTATCATATATTTGGTGAGAATGTAGACTAGTGGCGCGCTCAAGTGAGAGACAGAATGAACGATCGGAATGGATTGAAGTACCGCCCGAATATGAGAATGAAATGAAATTTAATACTATTATTCCATTATTATTTAACAAACTGGGTTTCCTTTGAATAAATAAAATATATTAATTATTTTTTTAGATCATTCCTCATTTGTGTCTGAAATATTTAATCAACAGATTGCTATTATTTAAGGATACTCTTAAGGTCAATTCCCACATTGACGACAACGACACGACGACGACATTCTCATTTTGTTCTGCGCTTGCGTCACCAGCCCATGCTCTGATTGGTCCATGTCTATCTTTGTTTACAAATGATGGCTCTCAAGTCTCAAAATTGCAGTACTGGTATGACTTGAAAAAGTTTGTATTATAATTTTATTTACTGATTATTATATTTATACTGTCGTACTAATATTATTAATATTAATTGACAATTGATTCCGAACAGCGAACATTCAAACTTCGTACCTAGTCACTTAACCTAGAAATTCGGCTGGTCAGAAGTTCTAAAAGGATGGACCAATCAGAGCGCGGGCTGGTGACGCATGTGCAGAACGAAATGAGAATGTCGTCGTCGTGTCGTCGTCAATGTGGGAATTGACCTTTAGGGCCTGGTCACATACGATTGGGGTTTGCTTTACTTCACTTCACTAGCTACTTTGATTTACTTCACTCCACTTAGAGGAAAGAGCAATCGTAGCTCTTTGCTTGTGAAAAGCTATCTTTGCTATCTGATAATCAAACTACAGCTATAATATACTCATTACTCAATGGGCCCTATATAGAGGGACACTAGAATTATATTTCTAGTTTAACTGAATCTCAACTAAGTATCTAGAGCTGCTTCAGGCTTACAACTAATTAACTTTCATAATCCAACTTATGAAAAAGAAATCTAACTTACCTATTGAAAAAGCGCGCTTTTTATGTTTATTTTACGTTATAATTTTATGAATAAATATAACTAGTAGTTCTGTGAACAGAACTAACTGGTTTTCCTTTGCAAACATAAAATATATCAATTATTTTTTCAGATCATTCCTCATTTGTGTCTTTGAAATTTTTAATCAACAGATTGCTATTATTTATTAAGGTAACTCTTTATAAATACTCTCTATATAGAGAAGAAACATGGAAGTGGATTACTTGTAGGATAGAGCACTCTGTGCCGATTTCCACTCTGTACAGTCAAGACTCTATTCCACGTATAATCAGATTCATTTAATTTGACGCTTGGCATTGGATAGATAGAGAGATATTATTTCTTTGCCGTCGTACTCTACTGTCATCAGCAACGTCAATAATATCTCTCCATATATCTATCTAATACCAAGCATTAAATGAAATGAATCTGATTATAGTTCCTGTACGGTCAAGCTGTGAGGTCTCAACATCAGGTCTCTCACTTAGCAAGATTACTAGACAAAAGGTTCAACCATCGCTTATGCTATTTCTGTCCACAAGCCGTTGGAGTGGGGGGACTGCATCGATGACGTACGCTGAATCACAACTTCAGTCCAAATGCCCCAGTCCAGCACGTACTCAGTGCAAATTATGATTGCTATTCATCGGTTTATGATTGCAATTCATTGGTTTTATCGAGAAGAAGAAGAAGAAGCCCTAAAATATGTTGCAGGATATTTTTATTTTATAAAGAGACTTTTTTCATTTTTATTTTTATTCATAAAGAGACTGATGCCCAGTTCAAAGAATCTATGTAATTGAACAGTGATTGGATTGAATCTCTGAATAGATGAAGGGGGTTTAACATGTCCTACTGATGAATTTTCGAGAATAATACATCAAGCAAATGACATATTCATGAGGATTCATGGGAATACAGTTTCAAACAACAGTAGGGTGATTAAAAGCTATTTAAAAATTCTAAAGAAAACATTCCCCCAAGTGAATGACAGAAGAAATTTGCTCGTACAGGTACTAGGTATAATATCAATTATTTCATGAATGCTCTTTTAATCCATAGTAGTACCACAGTATAATAAATACAATGTATAAATAAATGTATATAAATGTATTTATTAGACTGTGGAAGTACCTCATTGTAACGTGTTCAAATTCTATCAATTAATAATAGAAACAATTCACATTCTCATCCAACATTGAATAAGGACTTGAATTCATTGAGTGCTCTATATTCAATTCCAAAATATTAAATTATTTTATTTTAATAAAGTTTCACTCTTTAAAAAATATTCTTATAGTTTTAAATGTAATAGTTTTAACATTTATAATATTTAATAAATTTTTATCAAATTTCTTATCACATTCTACTTTTCATTAAAATAATGTAGCCTAATATCTACAAAATCAATAAAATTGTATTATTAACAAATATCAAATATATATAGAATTCCAGAGGAGAAGAATGAGATACCGGTATATACTATATTTTTTCAATAATCAATATGTTATGTTATAATGAGGCTCTACTATTTCATGAATTCTTTGAATTGAAATTTTCTGAGATTTATTTGTGTACTACTCTGCTTTTTTGCTTGATTGCAAGGTATCACTACAATATTTGCATGGATTGAGATAGAATGATATAGTTTTCAATCTATTTACATTGATTTTAATAATATTTAGATAGGCCTATAGATTAATCAGTAGGCCAATACTTGAATTGAAAGGTCAAGATGATAAAGCATTTTTCATTTTGAGAATTCATATTCATCTTACATTTCAGCAATTGAAGGTTCATAACGTGATGAGACCAGGAGTTTATTTCATTGAAATTTAGAAGTCTTGTAAAACAGACAAAAACTGGGACAAGCTAGACTTTCAAATGTATTCTTCTGTAAGCCGTGCTATTCATGTCTAGCTTGGAGTGTGTCTGCCTTTTTGCTGTCTTATAGGACTTATAAATTCCTATGAAAAAGACCGCTGATTGGTTCGAAACTTCAGATAAATTAAGTAGTATCTTACCATTCAAGTAGATGAAATTATTGGATTCGGTTAATCATTTTAAGAGTTTTAAAGCACAATTCTTGCGAGCTTCAGTAACAAGGTGTCTTTATTCATTTATAATGATTGAGCGATATTCAAATCGTACTAAATATCCAGACATATTTTTTGAGTCTCTTACTTGTCATACTTGAATTTTTCTGAAAGTTTCATTGTTTCAAGTTTAGTGTTGGGACGCATTCATATCAGAAGTTGGTTGTATCTTAAGCGCTTGCTAATAATTGCTTACTTTGAATTAGAAGTACCATACATAAAAATAGTTTGTACTGAATCAAATGTGCACGTTCTCGTAGACAGCAGTAGCAAGCGCTTGAAACCAGCTTTATTTATTTACCAGCTTTCTTGCAACCTTTTAGAGATGATCAGGATACCAACGGTAATAATAATGTTTTTGATGTTTCGACTAAATTAGAACACACTATCTAGTTAATTGAGGAATAATAATTATCCCTATAATTATTAAGAATTATTTTCAATAGTTGTTTGCTTTTAGACTTGATTTTTTGAGATAGTTTCACTTATAAACAGTGGAAGTTCACATGTTTTGACAGTTCCAGGTGCAAGAAGGCTTTTGTACACGACAAAATTTCCATCACATTATTACTGCCAATAGAATGACTTCGAACTGAATTGGTGAGACACCCACANTGTTATCAGGAAAGTAATGTTCAATCATGTATGTAATGAGTTTGGCCTTCTCCCCTGTGGCAAGCAGAAGATGCAAAAAAGAGAAGAAAGTTGATGAATTAGAGTAAGAGGAAAAAGTTATGATTTTTTCTATTAGATTAGACTGATATATTGTTATTAATGTCAATTATACCCTCATTTGATTGTTATTAGGAAAGTAATGTTCAATCATTTATGTAATGAGTTTGGCCTTCTCAACTCTGGCAAGCACAAGATGCAAGAAAGAGAATAAAGTTGATGAATTAGAGTAAGAGGGAAAAATTATGATTATTTCTTTTAGATTAGACTGATATATTGTTATTAATGTCAATTATACCCTCATATGATTGTTATTAGGAATGTAATGTTCAATCATTCATGCAATGAGTATGGCCTTCTCGCCTCTGGCTAGCAGAAGATGCAAGAAAGAGAATAAAGTTGATGAATTAGAGTAAGAGGAAAAAGTTATGATTTTTTCTATTAGATTGGACTGATATATTGTTATTAATGTCAATTATATCTCATTCGATTGTTATTAGGAAAGTAATGTTCAATCATTTATGTAATGAGTTTGGCCTCCTCCCCTCTGGCAAGCAGAAGATGCAAGAAAGAGAATAAAGTTGATGAATTAGAGTAAGAGGAAAATGTTATGATTTTTTCTATTAGATTAGACTGATATATTGTTATTAATGTCAATTATACCCTCATTTAATTGTTATTAGGAAAGTAATGTTCAATCATTCATGTAATGAGTTTGGCCTTCTCCCTCTGGCGAGCAGAAGATGCAAGAAAGGGAATAAAGTTGATGAATTAGAGTGAGAGAAGTTATGATTTTTTCTATTAGATTGGACTGATATATTGTTATTGATGTCAATTATACCCTCATTTGATTGTTATTGGGAAAGTAATGTTCAATTATTTATGTAATGAGTTTGGCCTTCTCACCCTCTGGCAAGCAGAAGATGCAAGAAAGAGAAGAAAGTTGATGAATTAGAGTAAGAGGAAAAAGTTATGATTTTTTCTATTAGATTAGACTGATATATTGTTATTAATGTCAATTATACCCTCATATTGATTGTTATTAGGAAGTAATGTTCAATCATTTATGTAATGAGTTTGGCCTTCTCCTCTGGCAAGCAGAAGATGCAAGAAGAGAATAAAGTTGATGAATTAGAGTAAGAGGAAAAGTTATGATTTTTCTATTAGATTAGACTGATATATTGTTATTGATGTCAATTATACCCTCATTTGATTGTTATTAGGAAAGTAATGTTCAATCATTTATGTAATGAGTTTGGCCTTCTCCTCTGGCAAGCAGAAGATGCAAGAAAGAGAATAAAGTTGATGAATTAGAGTAAGAGGAAAAAGTTATGATTTTTCTATTAGATTAGACTAATCTATTGTTATTAATGTCAATTATACCCTCATTTGATTGTTATTGGGGAAGTAATGTTCAATCATTTATGTAATGAGTTTGGCCTTCTCAACTCTGGCAAGCAGAAGATGCAAGAAAGAGAATAAAGTTGATGAATTAGAGTAAGAGGAAAAAGTTATGATTTTTTCTATTAGATTAGACTGATATATTGTTATTATTGTCAATTATACCCTCATTTGATTGTTATTAGGAAAGTAATGTTCAATCATTTATGTAATGAGTTTGGCCTTCTCACCTCTGACAAGCAGAAGATGCAAGAAAGAGAATAAAGTTGATGAATTAGAGTAAGTGTAAAAAGTTATGATTGTTTCTATTAGATTAGACTGATATATTGTTATTAATGTCAATTATACCCTCATTTGATTGTAATTAGGAAAGTAATGTTCAATCATTTATGTAATGAGTTTGGCCTTCTCTCTCTGGCGAGCAGAAGATGCAAGAAAGAGAATAAAGTTGATGAATTAGAGTAAGAGGAAAAAGTTATGATTTTTCTATTAGATTAGACTGATATATTGTTATTAATGTCAATTATACCCTCATTTGATTGTTATTAGGAAAGTAATGTTCAATCATTTATGTAATGAGTTTGGCCTTCTCCCTCTGGCAAGCAGAAGATGCAAGAAAGAGAATAAAGTTGATGAACTAGAGTAAGAGGAAAAAGTTATGATTTTTTCTATTAGATTAGACTGATTTATTGTTATTGATGTCAATTATACCCTCATTTGATTGTTATTGGGAAAGTAATGTTCAATCATTGATGTAATGAGTTTGGCCTTCTCCCTCTGGCAAGCAGAAGATGCAAGAGAGAATAAAGTTGATGAATTAGAGTAAGAGGAAAACGTTATGATTTTTTCTATTGGATTAGACTGATATATTGTTATTAATGTCAATTATACCCTCATTTGATTGTTATTAGGGAAGTAATGTTCAATCATTTATGTAATGTGTTTGGCCTTCTCCCCTCTGGTGAGCAGAAGATGCAAGAAAGAGAATAAAATGGTGAATTAGAGTAAGAGGAAAAAGTTATGATTTTTTCTATTGGATTAGACTGATATACTGTTATTAATGTCAATTTTACCCTCATTTGATTGTTATTGGGGATGTGATGTTCAATCATTTATGTAATGAGTTTGGCCTCCTGCCCTCTGGCAAGCAGAAGATGCAAGAAAGAGAATAAAGTTGATGAACTAGAGTAAGAGGAAAAAGTTATGATTTTTTCTATTAGATTAGACTGATATATTGTTATTAATGTCAATTATACCCTCATTTGATTGTTATTAGGAAAGTAATGTTCAATCATTTATGTAATGAGTTTGGCCTTCTCCTCTGGCAAGCAGAAGATGCAAGAAAGAGAATAAAGTTGATGAATTAGATTAAGAGGAAAAGTTATGATTTTTCTATTAGATTGGACTGATATATTGTTATTAATGTCAATTATACCTCATTTGATTGTTATTAGGAAAGTTATGATTTTTCATTATGTTTTTTCTCCTCTGCAAGAAAGAGAATAAAGTTGATGAATTAGAGTAAGAGGAAAAGTTATGATTTTTCTATTAGATTAGACTGATATATTGTTATTAATGTCAATTATACCCTCATTTGATTGTTATTAGGAAGTAATGTTCAATCATTTATGTAATGAGTTTGGCCTTCTCCCTCTGGCAAGCAGAAGATGCAAAGAGAATAAAGTTGATGAATTAGAGTAAGAGGAAAAGTTATGATTTTTCTATTAGATTGGACTGATATATTGTTATTAATGTCAATTATACCCTCATTTGATTGTTATTAGGAAAGTAATGTTCAATCAGTTATGTAATGAGTTTGGCTTTCTTCCCTGTGGCAAGGAGTAGATGGAAGAAAGAGAAGTAAGATAAAGAATTGGAGTAAGAGGAAATAGTTATTATTTGTTCTTTTATATTAGACTGATATATTGTTATTGATGTCAATTATACCCTCATATTATTGTTATTGAAGTAATGTTCAATCATTTATGTAATGAGTTTGGCCTCCTCCCCACTGGCAAGCAGAAGATGCAAGAAAGAGAATAAAGTTGATGAATGGGAGTAAGAAGAAAAAGTTATGATTTTTCTATTGGATTAGACTGATATATTGTTATTAATGTCAATTTTACCCTCATTTGATTGTTATTAGGATGTAATGTTCAATCATTTATGTAATGAGTTTGGCCTCCTGCCCTCTGGCAAGCAGAAGATGCAAGAAAGAGAATAAAGTTGATGAACTAGAGTGAGAGGAAAAGTTATGATTTTTCTATTAGATTAGACTGATATATTGTTATTAATGTCAATTATACCCTCATTTGATTGTTATTAAGAAAGTAATGTTCAATCATTCATGTAATGAGTTTGGCCTTCTCCCCTCTGGCAAGCAGAAGATGCAAGAAAGAGAATAAAGTTGATGAATTAGAGTAAGAGGAAAAAGTTATGATTTTTTCTATTAGATTGGACTGATATATTGCTATTAATGTCAATTATACCCTCATTTGATTGTTATTAGGAAAGTAATGTTCAATCATTGATGTAATGAGTTTGGCCTTCTCCCCTCTGGCAAGCAGAAGATGCAAGAAAGAGAATAAAGTTGATGAATTAGAGTAAGAGGAAAAAGTTATGATTTTTTCTATTGGATTAGACTGATATATTGTTATTAATGTCAATTTTACCCTCATTTGATTGTTATTGGGGATGTAATGTTCAATCATTTATGTAATGAGTTTGGCCTCCTGCCCTCTGGCAAGTAGAAGATGCAAGAAAGAGAATAAGGTTGATGAACTAGAGCGAGAGGAAGAAGTTCTCATTTTTTCTATTAGATTAGACTCATATATTGTTATTAATGTCAATTATACCCTCATTTGATTGTTATGAGAAGTAATGTTCAATCATTTATGTAATGAGTTTGGCCTTCTCAACTCTGGCAAGCAGAAGATGCAAGAAAGAGAATAAAGTTGATGAATTGGAGTAAGAGGAAAAGTTATGATTTTTCTATTAGATTAGACTGATATATTGTTATTATTGTCAATTATACCCTCATTTGATTGTTATTAGGAGAGTAATGTTCAATCATTTATGTAATGAGTTTGGCCTCCTCCCCTCTGACAAGCAGAAGATGCAAGAAAGAGAATAAAGTTGATGTATTAGAGTAAGAGGAAAAAGTTATGATTTTTCTATTAGATTAGACTGATTTATTGTTATTAATGTAAATTATACCCTCAAATGAGTGTTATTAGGGAAGTAATGTTCAATCATTTATGTAATGAGTTTGGCCTGCACACCTCTGGGGGGCAGAAGATAAAAGAAAGAGAATAAAGTTGATGAATTAGAGTAAGAGGAAAAGTTATGATTTTTTCTATTAGATTAGACTGATAAATTGTTATTAATGTCAATTTTACCCTTATTTGATTGTTATTAGAAAGTAATGTTCAATCATTTATGTGATGAGTTTGGCCTTCTCCTCTGGAGCAGAAGATGCAAGAAAGAGAATAAAGTTGATGAATTAGAGTAAGAGGAAGAAGTTATGATTTTTCTATTAGATTGACTGATATATTGTTATTGATGTCAATTATACCCTCATTTGATTGTTATTGGGAAAGTAATGTTCAATCATTTATGTAATGAGTTTGGCCTTTCTCCTCACTGGCAAGCAGAAGATTCAAGAAAGAGAATAAAGTTGATGAATCAGAGTACGACGCAAACGTTCTGATTTTTTCTATTAGCTTAGACTGCTATCTTGTTATTAATGTCAATTCTCCCCTCATTTGATTGTTATTAGGAAAGTAATGTTCAATCATTTATGTAATGAGTTTGGCCTTCTCCTCTGGTGAGCAGAAGATGCAAGAAAGAGAATAAAGTTGATGAATTAGAGTAAGAGGAAAAGTTATGATTTTTCTATTAGATTAGACTGATATATTGTTATTAATGTCAATTTTACCCTCATTTGATTGTTATTGGGGATGTAATGTTCAATCATTTATGTAATGAGTTTGGCCTCCTGCCTCTGGCAAGCAGAAGATGCAAGAAAGAGAATAAAGTTGATGAATTAGAGTGAGAGGAAAAGTTATGATTTTTCTATTAGATTAGACTGATATATTGTTATTAATGTCAATTATACCCTCATTTGATTGTTATTAGGAAAGTAATGTTCAATCATTTATGTAATGAGTTTGGCCTTCTCCTCTGGCAAGCAGAAGATGCAAGAAAGAGAATAAAGTTGATGAATTAGAGTAAGAGGAAAAGTTATGATTTTTCTATTAGATTAGACTGATATATTGTTATTAATGTCAATTATACCCTCATTTGATTGTTATTAGGAAAGTAATGTTCAATCATTTATGTAATGAGTTTGGCCTACTCCTCTGGCGAGCAGAAGATGCAAGAAAGAGAATAAAGTTGATGAATTAGAGTAAGAGGAAAAGTTATGATTTTTCTATTAGATTAGACTGATAAATTGTTATTAATGTCAATTATACCCTCATTTGATTGTTATTAGGAAAGTAATGTTCAATCATTTATGTGATGAGTTTGGCCTTCTCCTCTGGCAAGCAGAAGATGCAAGAAAGAGAATAAAGTTGATGAATTAGAGTAAGAGGAAAAGTTATGATTTTTCTATTAGATTAGACTGATATATTGTTATTAATGTCAATTATACCCTCATTTGATTGTTATTAGGAAAGTAATGTTCAATCATTTATGTAATGAGTTTGGCCTCCTCCCCTCTGGCAAGCAGAAGATGCAAGAAAGAGGATAAAGTTGATGAACTAGAGTAAGAGGAAAAAGTTATGATTTTTTCTATTAGATAAGACTGATAAATTGTTATTAATGTCAATTATACCCTCATTTGATTGTTATTAGGAAAGTAATGTTCAATCATTGATGTAATGAACATGACCTTCTCCCCACCGGCAAGCAGAAGATGCAAGAAAGAGAATAAAGTTGATGAATTAGAGTAAGAGGAGAAAGTTATGATTTTTTCTTCATTATTCTCTTGCAAGAAAGAGAATAAAGTTGATGAATTAGAGTAAGAGGAGAAAGTTATGATTTTTCTATTAGATTAGACTGATATATTGTTATTAATGTCAATTATACCCTCATTTGATTGTTATTAGGAAAGTAATGTTCAATCATCTATGTAATGAGTTTGGCCTATTCCGCTCCGGCGAGCAGAAGATGCAAGAAAGAGAATAAAGTTGTTGAATTAGAGTAAGAGGAAAAAGTTATGATTTTTTCTATTAGATTGGACTGATATATTGTTATTGATGTAAATTATTATTCCCTCATTTGATTGTTATTGGGAAAGTAATGTTCAATCATTTATGTAATGAGTTTGGCCTTCTCCCCTCTGGCAAGCAGAAGATGCAAGAAAGAGAATAAAGTTGTTGAATTAGAGTAAGAGGAAAAAGTTATTATTTTTTCAATTAGATTAGACTGATATATTGTTATTGATGTCAATTATACCCTTATATTATTGTTATTGGGGAAGTAATGTTCAATCATTTATGTAATGAGTTTGGCCTTCTCCCCTCACTGGCAAGCAGAAGATGCAAGAAAGAGAATAAAGTTGATGAATTAGAGTAAGAGGAAAAAGTTATGATTTTTTCTATTGGATTAGACTGATATATTGTTATTAATGTCAATTTTACCCTCATTTGATTGTTATTAGGGATGTAATGTTCAATCATTGATGTAATGAGTTTGGCCTCCTGCCCTCTGGCAAGCAGAAGATGCAAGAAAGAGAATAAAGTTGATGAACTAGAGTGAGAGGAAAAGTTATGATTTTTCTATTAGATTAGACTGATATATTGTTATTAGTGTCAATTATACCCTCATTTGATTGTTATTAGGAAAGTAATGTTCAATCATTCATGTAATGAGTTTGGCCTTCTCCCCTCTGGCAAGCAGAAGATGCAAGAAAGAGAATAAAGTTCATGAATTAGAGTAAGAGGAAGAAGTTATGGGTTTTTCTATTAGATTGGACTAATATATTGTTATTAATATCAATAACACCATCATTTGATTGTTATTAGGGAAGTAATGTTCAATCATTTATGTAATGAGTTTGGCCTTCTCCCCTCTGGCAAGCAGAAGATGGAAGAAAGAGAATAAAGTTGATGAACTAGAGTAAGAGGAAGAGGTTATGATTTTTTCTGTTAGATTAAGGTGATATATTGGTATTAATGTCAATTATACCCTCATTTGATTGTTATTGGGGATGTAATGTTCAATCATTTTTGTAATGAGTTTGGCCTCCTGCCCTCTGGCAAGTAGAAGATGCAAGAAAGAGAATAAAGTTGATGAACTAGAGTGAGAGGAAAAGTTATGATTTTTCTATTAGATTAGACTGATATATTGTTATTAATGTCAATTATACCCCCATTATTTGACTGTTAGTAGCAAAGTAATGTTTAATCATTCATGTTACGAGCTCGGCCTTCTCGCCTCTGGCAAGCAGAAGACGCAAGCAAGAGAATAAAGTTGATAAATAAGAGTAAGTGGAAAAAGTTATGATTTTATCTATTAGATTAGACTGATATATTGTTATTTATGTCAATTATACCCTCATTTGATTGTTATTAGGGAAGTAGTGTTCGGTGGTTTATGTGATGAGTTGGGCCTTGTCCTCTGTGGCGAGCAGGAGATGCAATAGAGAGGATAAAGTTGGTGAACTAGAGTGAGAGGGAAAAGTTATGATTTTTTCTATTAGATTAGACTGATATATTGTTATTAATGTCAATTATACCCTCATTTGATTGTTATTGGGGAAGTAATGTTCAATCATTTATGTAATGAGTTTGGCCTTCTCAACTCTGACAAGCAGAAGATGCAAGAAAGAGAATAAAGTTGAGGGATGAGAGTAAGAGGAAAAAGTTATGATTTTTCTATTAGATTACCCTGATATATTGTTATTATTGTCAATTATACCCTCATTTGATTGTTATTAGGAAAGTAATGTTCAATCATTTATGTAATGAGTTTGGCCTTCTCACCTCTGACAAGCAGAAGATGCAAAAAGAGAATAAAGTTGATGAATTAGAGTAAGAGGAAAAGTTATGATTTTTTCTATAAGATTAGACTGATATATTGTTATTAATGTCAATTATATCCTCATTTGATTGTTACAAGGAAAGCAATGTTCACTCATTTCTGTAATGAGTTCGGCCTTCTGCCCCCTGGGGAGCAGAAGATGCACGAAAGAGAATAAAGTTGATGAATTAGAGTAAGAGGAAAAGTTATGATTTTTCTATGAGATTAGACGGATATATTGCTATTAATGTCAATTATACCCTCATGTGATGGTTATTAGGAAAGTAATGTTCAATCATTTATGTGATGAGTTTGGCCTACTCCCCTCTGGCGAGCAGAAGATGCAAGAAAGAGAATAAAGTTGATGAATTAGAGTAAGAGGAAGAAGCGATAATTTTTTCTATTAGATTGGACTGATATATTGTTATTGATGTCAATTATACCCTCATTTGATTGTTATTGGGAAAGTAATGTTCAATCATTGATGTTATGAGTTTGGCCTTCTCCCCTCACTGGCAAGCAGAAGATTCAAGAAAGAGAATAAAGTTGATGAATTAGAGTAAGAGGAAAACGTTATGATTTTTTCTATTGGATTAGACTGATATATTGTTATTAATGTCAATTATACCCTCATTTGATTGTTATTAGGAAAGTAATGTTCAATCATTTATGTAATGTGTTTGGCCTTCTCCCCTCTGGTGAGCAGAAGATGCAAGAAAGAGAATAAAGTTGATGAATTAGAGTAAGAGGAAAAAGTTATGATTTTTTCTATTGGATTAGACTGATATATTGTTATTAATGTCAATTTTACCCTCATTTGATTGTTATTGGGGATGTAATGTTCAATCATTTATGTAATGAGTTTGGCCTCCTGCCCTCTGGCAAGCAGAAGATGCAAGAAAGAGAATAAAGTTGATGAACTAGAGTGAGAGGAAAAAGTTATGATTTTTTCTATTAGATTAGACTGATATATTGTTATTCATGTCAATTATACCCTCATTTGATTGTTATTAGGAAAGTAATGTTCAATCATTTATGTAATGAGTTTGGCCTTCTCCCCTCTGGCAAGCAGAAGATGCAAGAAAGAGAATAAAGTTGATGAACTGGAGTGAGAGGAAAATGTTATGATTTTTCTATTAGATTAGACTGATATATTGTTATTAATGTCAATTATACCCTCATTTGATTGTTATTAGGAAAGTAATGTTCAATCATTTATGTAATGAGTTTGGCCTTCTCTGGCGAGCAGAAGATGCAAGAAAGAGAATAAAGTTGATGAATTAGAGTAAGAGGAAAAGTTATGATTTTTCTATTAGATTAGACTGATATATTGTTATTAATGTCAATTATACCCTCATTTGATTGTTATTAGGAAAGTAATGTTCAATCATTTATGTAATGAGTTTGGCCTTCTCCCTCTGGCAAGCAGAAGATGCAAGAAAGAGAATAAAGTTGATGAATTAGAGTAAGAGGAAAAGTTATGATTTTTCTATTAGATTAGACTGATATATTGTTATTAATGTCAATTATACCCTCATTTGATTGTTATTAGGAAAGTAATGTTCAATCATTTATGTAATGAGTTTGGCCTTCTCCTCTGGCAAGCAGAAGATGCAAGAAAGAGAATAAAGTTGATGAATTAGAGTAAGAGGAAAAAGTTATGATTTTTCTATTAGATTAGACTGATATATTGTTATTAATGTCAATTATACCCTCATTTGATTGTTATTAGGAAAGTAATGTTCAATCATTTATGTAATGAGTTTGGCCTTCTCCCTCTGGCAAGCAGAAGATGCAAGAAAGAGGATAAAGTTGATGAATTAGAGTAAGAGGAAAAGTTATGATTTTTCTATTAGATTAGACTGATATATTGTTATTAATGTCAATTATACCATCATATGATTGTTATTAGGAAAGTAATGTTCAATCATTTATGTAATGAGTTTGGCCTTCTCAACTCTGGCAAGCAGAAGATGCAAGAAAGAGAATAAAGTTGATGAATTGGAGTAAGAGGAAGAAGTTATGATTTTTTCCATTAGATTAGACTGATATATTGTTATTAATGTCAATTATACCCTCATATGATTGTTATTAGGAAAGTAATGTTCAATCATTTATGTAATGAGTTTGGCCTTCTCCCCTCTGGCGAGCAGAAGATGCAAGAAAGGGAATAAAGTTGATGAATTAGAGTGAGAGGAAAAAGTTATGATTTTTTCTATTAGATTGGACTGATATATTGTTATTGATGTCAATTATACCCTCATTTGATTGTTATTGGGAAAGTAATGTTCAATTATTTATGAAATGAGTTTGGNGCCTTCTCACCCTCTGGCTAGCAGANCAAGAAAGAGAAGAGAGTTGATGAATTAGAGTAAGAGGAAAAGTTATGATTTTTTCTATTAGATTAGACTGATATATTGTTATTAATGTCAATTATACCCTCATTTGATTGTTATTAGGAAAGTAATGTTCAATCATTTATGTAATTTGGCCTTCTCCCTCTGGTGAGCAGAAGATGCAAGAAAGAGAATAAAGTTGATGAATTAGAGTAAGAGGAAAAGTTATGATTTTTCTATTAGATTAGACTGATATATTGTTATTAATGTCAATTTTACCCTCATTTGATTGTTATTGGGATGTAATGTTCAATCATTTATGTAATGAGTTTGGCCTTCTGCCCTCTGGCAAGCAGAAGATGCAAGAAAGAGAATAAAGTTGATGAACTAGAGTGAGGAAAAAGTTATGATTTTTCTATTAGATTAGACTGATATATTGTTATTAATGTCAATTATACCCTCATTTGATTGTTATTAGGAAAGTAATGTTCAATCATTTATGTAATGAGTTTGGCCTTCTCCTCTGGAGCAGAAGATGCAAGAAAGAGAATAAAGTTGATGAATTAGAGTAAGAGGAAAAGTTATGATTTTTCTATTAGATTGGACTGATATATTGTTATTAATGTCAATTATACCCTCATTTGATTGTTATTAGGAAAGTAATGTTCAATCATTTATGTAATGAGTTTGGCCTTCTTCCTCACTGGCAAGCAGAAGATGCAAGAAAGAGAATAAAGTTGATGAATTAGAGTAAGAGGAAAAGTTATGATTTTTCTATTAGATTAGACTGATATATTGTTATTAATGTCAATTATACCTCATTTGATTGTTATTAGGAAAGTAATGTTCAATCATTGATGTTATGAGTTTGGCCTTCTCCCCTCACTGGCAAGCAGAAGAGTCAAGAAAGAGAATAAAGTTGATGAATTAGAGTAAGAGGAAAACGTTATGATTTTTTCTATTAGATTAGACTGATATATTGTTATTAATGTCAATTATCCCCTCATTTGATTGTTATAAGGAAAGTAATGTTCACTCCTTTATGTAATGAGTTTCGCCTCCTCCCCTCTGGCAAGCAGAAGATGCAAGAAAGTGAATAACGTTGATGAACTAGAGTGAGAGGAAAAAGTTATGATTTTTCTATTAGATTAGACTGATATATTGTTATTAATGTCAATTATACCCTCATTTGATTGTTATTAGGAAAGTAATGTTCAATCATTTATGTAATGAGTTTGGCCTTCTCCCTCTGGCAAGCAGAAGATGCAAGAAAGAGAATAAAGTTGATGAATTAGAGTAAGAGGAAAAGTTATGATTTTTCTATTAGATTAGACTGATATATTGTTATTAATGTCAATTATACCCTCATTTGATTGTTATTAGGAAAGTAATGTTCAATCATTTATGTAATGAGTTTGGCCTTCTCCCCTCTGGCAAGCAGAAAATGCAAGAAAGAGGATAAAGTTGATGAACTAGAGTGAGAGGAAAAAGTTATGATTTTTTCTATTAGATTAGACTGATATATTGTTATTAATGTCAATTATACCCTCATTTGATTGTTATTGGGGAAGTAATGTTCAATCATTTATGTAATGAGTTTGGCCTTCTCAACTCTGGCAAGCAGAAGATGCAAGAAAGAGAATAAAGTTGATGAATTAGAGTAAGAGGAAAAAGTTATGATTTTTCTATTAGATTAGACTGATATATTGTTATTAATGTCAATTATACCCTCATTTGATTGTAATTAGGGAAGTAATGTTCAATCATTTATGTTATGAGTTTGGCCTTCTCACCTCTGGCAAGCAGAAGATGCAAGAAAGAGGATAAAGTTGATGAATTAGAGTAAGAGGTAAAAGTTATGATTCTTTCTATTAGATTAGACTGATATATTGTTATTAATGTCAATTATACCCTCATTTGATTGTTATTAGGAAAGTAATGTTCAATCATTTATGTAATGAGTTTGGCCTTCTCCCCTCTGGCAAGCAGAAGATGCAAGAAAGAGAATAAAGTTGATGAATTAGAGTAAGAGGAAAAGTTATGATTTTTCTATTAGATTAGACTGATATATTGTTATTAATGTCAATTATACCCTCATTTGATTGTTATTAGGAAAGTAATGTTCAATCATTTATGTAATGAGTTTGGCCTCTCTCCTCTGGCAAGCAGAAGATGCAAGAAAGAGAATAAAGTTGATGAATTAGAGTAAGAGGAAAAGTTATGATTTTTCTATTAGATTGGACTGATATATTGTTATTGATGTCAATTATACCCTCATTTGATTGTTATTGGGAAAGTAATGTTCAATCATTTATGTAATGAGTTTGGCCTTCTCCTCACTGGCAAGCAGAAGATGCAAGAAAGAGAATAAAGTTGATGAATTAGAGTAAGAGGAAAACGTTATGA
Organism: Laodelphax striatellus; assembly: GCA_017141395.1. NCBI lineage: Eukaryota > Metazoa > Arthropoda > Insecta > Hemiptera > Delphacidae > Laodelphax > Laodelphax striatellus. The sequence goes on along the minus strand of CM029531.1, from coordinate 3,492,461 downwards.
TTTTTCTATTAGATTAGACTGATATATTGTTATTAATGTCAATTATACCCTCATTTGATTGTTATTAGGAAAGTAATGTTCAATCATTTATGTAATGAGTTTGGCCTTCTCCCTCTGGTGAGCAGAAGATGCAAGAAAGAGAATAAAGTTGATGAATTAGAGTAAGAGGAAAAGTTATGATTTTTCTATTAGATTAGACTGATATATTGTTATTAATGTCAATTATACCCTCATTTGATTGTTATTAGGGATGTAATGTTCAATCATTTATGTAATGAGTTTGGCCTTCTCCTCTGGCAAGCAGAAGATGCAAGAAAGAGAATAAAGTTGATGAACTAGAGTGAGAGGAAAAGTTATGATTTTTCTATTAGATTAGACTGATATATTGTTATTAATGTCAATTATACCCTCATTTGATTGTTATTAGGAAAGTAATGTTCAATCATTTATGTAATGAGTTTGGCCTCCCTCTGGCGAGCAGAAGATGCAAGAAAGAGAATAAAGTTGATGAATTAGAGTAAGAGGAAAAGTTATGATTTTTCTATTAGATTGGACTGATATATTGTTATTAATGTCAATTATACCCTCATTTGATTGTTATTAGGAAAGTAATGTTCAATCATTTATGTAATGAGTTTGGCCTTCTTCCTCCTGGCAAGCAGAAGATGCAAGGAAGAGAATAAAAATGATGAATTGGAGTAAGAGGAAAAAGTTATGATTTTTTCTATTAGATAAGACTGATATATTGTTATTAATGTCAATTATACCCTCATATGATTGTTATCAGGAAAGTAGTGTTCAATCATTTATGTAATGAGTTTGGCCTTCTCCCCTCTGGCGAGCAGAAGATGCAAGAAAGAGAATAAAGTTGATTAATTAGAGTAAGAGGAAAAGCTATGATTTTTTCTATTAGATTAGACTGATATATTGTTATAAATGTCAATTATACCCTCATTCGATTGTTATTAGGAAAGTAATGTTCAATCATTTATGTAATGAGATTGGCCTTCTCCCCTCTGGGGAGCAGAAGATGCAAGAAAGAGAATAAAGTTGATGAATTAGAGTAAGAGGAAAAAGTTATGATTTTTTCTATTAGATTAGACTGATATATTGTTATTAATGTCAATTATACCCTCATATGATTGTTATTAGGAAAGTAATTTTCAATCATTTATGTTATGAGTTTGGCCTTCTTGCCTATGGCAAGCAGAAGATGCAAGAAAGAGAATAAAGTTGATGAACTAGAGTAGGAGGGAAAAGTTATGATTTTTTTCTATTAGATTAGACTGATATATTGTTATTAATGTCAATTATCCCCTCATTTGATTGTTATTGGGAAAGTAATGTTCAATCATTTATGTAATGAGTTTGGCCTTCTTCCTCCTGGCAAGCAGAAGATGCAAGAAAGAGAATAAAGTTGATGAATTAGAGTAAGAGGAAAAAGTTATGATTTTTCTATTAGATTAGAATTATATATTGTTATTGATGTCAATTATACCCTCATATGATTGTTATTAGGAAAGTAATGTTCAATCATTTATGTCATGAGTTTGGCCTACTCCCCTCTTGCAAGCAGGAGATGGAAGAAAGAGAAGAAAGTTGATGAATTAGAAGAGGAGGAAAAAGTTATGATTTTTTCTATAAGATTAGACTGATATATTGTTATTAATGTCAATTATACACTCATGTGATTGTTATTGGGAAAGTAATGTTCAATCATTTATGTAATGAGTTTTGCCTTCTAAACTCTGGCAAGCAGAAGATGCAAGAAAGAGAATAAAGCTGATGAATCGGAGTAAGAGAGAAAAGCTATGATTTTTTCTATTAGATTAGACTGATATATTGTTATTAATGTCAATTATACCCTCATTTGATTGTTATTAGGAAAGTAATGTTCAATCATTTATGTAATGAGTTTGGCCTTCTCCCCTCTGGCGAGCAGAAGATGCAAGAAAGAGAATAAAGTTGATGAATTAGAGTAAGAGGAAAAAGTTATGATTTTTTCTATTAGATTAGACTGATATATTGTTATTAATGTCAATTATACCCTCATTTGATTGTTATTAGGAAAGTAATGTTCAATCATTTATGTAATGAGTTTGGCCTTCTCCTCTGGCGAGCAGAAGATGCAAGAAATAGAATAAAGTTGATGAATTAGAGTAAGAGGAAAAGTTATGATTTTTCTATTAGATTGGACTGATATATTGTTATTAATGTCAATTATACCCTCATTTGATTGTTATTAGGAAAGTAATGTTCAATCATTTATGTAATGAGTTTGGCCTTCTCTCACTGGCAAGCAGAAGATGCAAGAAAGAGAATAAAGTTGATGAATTAGAGTAAGAGGAAAAAGGTATGATTTTGTCTATTAGATTAGACTGATATATTGTTATTAATGTCAATTATACCCTTGTTTGATTGTTATTAGGAAAGTAATGTTCAATCATTTATGTAATGAGTTTGGCCTTCTCCTCTGGCGAGCAGAAGATGCAAGAAAGAGAATAAAGTTGATGAATTAGAGTAATAGGAAAAGTTATGATTCTACTATTAGATTAGACTGATATATTGTTATTAATGTCAATTATACCCTCATATGATTGTTATTAGGAAAGTAATGTTCAATCATTTATGTAATGAGTTTGGCCTTCTCCCCTCTGGCAAGCAGAAGATGCAAGAAAGAGAATAAAGTTGATGAACTAGAGTAAGAGGAAAAAGTTATGATTTTTTCTATTAGATTAGACTGATATATTGTTATTAATGTCAATTATACCCTCATTTGATTGTTATTAGGGAAGTAATATTCAATCATTTATGTAATGAGTTTGGCCTCCTCCCCACTGGCAAGCAGAAGATGCAAGAAAGGTAATAATGTTGATGAATTAGAGTAAGAGGAAAAAGTTATGATTTTTTCTATTAGATTAGACTGATATATTGTTATTAATGTCAATTATACCCTCATTTGATTGTTATTAGGGAAGTAATGTTCAATCATTTATGTAATGAGTTTGGCCTTCTCCCCTCTGGTGAGCAGAAGATGCAAGAAAGAGAATAAAGTTGACGAATTAGAGTAAGAGGAAAAGTTATAATTTTTGCTATTAGATTAGACTGATATATTGTTATTAATGTCAATTATACCCTCATTTGATTGTTATTAGGAAAGTAATGTTCAATCATTTATGTAATGAGTTTGGCCTTCTCCCCTCTGGCAAGCAGAAGATGCAAGAAAGAGAATAAAGTTGATGAACTAGAGTGAGAGGAAAATGTTATGATTTTTTCTATTAGATTAGACTGATATATTGTTATTAATGTCAATTATACCCTCATTTGATTGTTATTAGGAAAGTAATGTTCAATCATTTATGTAATGAGTTTGGCCTTCTCCCCTCTGGCAAGCAGAAGATGCAAGAAAGAGAATAAAGTTGATGAATTAGAGTAAGAGGAAAAGTTATGATTTTTCTATTAGATTAGACTGATATATTGTTATTAATGTCAATTATACCCTCATTTGATTGTTATTAGGAAAGTAATGTTCAATCATTTATGTAATGAGTTTGGCCTTCTCCTCTGGCAAGCAGAAGATGCAAGAAAGAGAATAAAGTTGATGAATTAGAGTAAGAGGAAAAGTTATGATTTTTTCTATTAGATTAGACTGATATATTGTTATTAATGTCAATTATACCCTCATTTGATTGTTATTAGGAAAGTAATGTTCAATCATTTATGTAATGAGTTTGGCCTTCTCCTCTGGCAAGCAGAAGATGCAAGAAAGAGAATAAAGTTGATGAATTAGAGTAAGAGGAAAAAGTTATGATTTTTCTATTAGATTAGACTGATATATTGTTATTAATGTCAATTATACCCTCATTTGATTGTTATTAGGAAAGTAATGTTCAATCATTTATGTAATGAGTTTGGCCTCCCTCTGGCAAGCAGAAGATGCAAGAAAGAGAATAAAGTTGATGAACTAGAGTAAGAGGAAAAGTTATGATTTTTCTATTAGATTAGACTGATATATTGTTATTAATGTCAATTATACCCTCATTTGATTGTTATTAGGAAAGTAATGTTCAATCATTTATGTAATGAGTTTGGCCTTCTCCTCTGGCAAGCAGAAGATGCAAGAAAGAGAATAAAGTTGATGAATTAGAGTAAGAGGAAAAGTTATGATTTTTCTATTAGATTAGACTGATATATTGTTATTAATGTCAATTATACCCTCATTTGATTGTTATTAGGGATGTAATGTTCAATCATTTATGTAATGAGTTTGGCCTTCTGCCCTCTGGCAAGAAGATGCAAGAAAGAGAATAAAGTTGATGAACTAGAGTGAGAGGAAAAGTTATGATTTTTCTATTAGATTAGACTGATATATTGTTATTAATGTCAATTATACCTCATTTGATTGTTATTAGGAAAGTAATGTTCAATCATTTATGTAATGAGTTTGGCCTTCTCCTCTGGCAAGCAGAAGATGCAAGAAAGAGAATAAAGTTGATGAATTAGAGTAAGAGGAAAAGTTATGATTTTTCTATTAGATTAGACTGATATATTGTTATTAATGTCAATTATACCCTCATTTGATTGTTATTAGGAAAGTAATGTTCAATCATTTATGTAATGAGTTTGGCCTCCTCCCCTCTGGCAAGCAGAAGATGCAAGAAAGAGGATAAAGTTGATGAACTAGAGTGAGAGGAAAAGTTATGATTTTTCTATTAGATTAGACTGATATATTGTTATTAATGTCAATTATACCCTCATTTGATTGTTATTAGGAAAGTAATGTTCAATCATTTATGTAATGAGTTTGGCCTTCTCTCAACTCTGGCAAGCAGAAGATGCAAGAAAGAGAATAAAGTTGATGAATTAGAGTAAGAGGAAAAGTTATGATTTTTCTATTAGATTAGACTGATATATTGTTATTAATGTCAATTATACCCTCATTTGATTGTTATTAGGAAAGTAATGTTCAATCATTTATGTAATGAGTTTGGCCTTCTCACGTATGGCAAGCAGAAGATGCAAGGAGGAGAATAAAATTGATTAATTAGAGTTAGAGGAAAAAGTTATGATTTTTCTATTAGATTAGACTGATATATTGTTATTAATGTCAATTATACCCTCATTTGATTGTTATTAGGAAAGTAATGTTCAATCATTTATGTAATGAGTTTGGCCTTCTCCTCTGGCGAGCAGAAGATGCAAGAAAGAGAATAAAGTTGATGAATTAGAGTAAGAGGAAAAGTTATGATTTTTTCTATTAGATTAGACTGATATATTGTTATTAATGTCAATTATACCTCATTTGATTGTTATTAGGAAAGTAATGTTCAATCATTTATGTAATGAGTTTGGCCTTCTCCTCTGGCAGCAGAAGATGCAAGAAAGAGAATAAAGTTGATGAATTAGAGTAAGAGGAAAAGTTATGATTTTTCTATTAGATTGGACTGATATATTGTTATTAATGTCAATTATACCCTCATTTGATTGTTATTAGAAAGTAATGTTCAATCATTTATGTAATGAGTTTGGCCTTCTCCTCACTGGCAAGCAGAAGATGCAAGAAAGAGAATAAAGTTGATGAATTAGAGTAAGAGGAAAAGTTATGATTTTTCTATTAGATTAGACTGATATATTGTTATTAATGTCAATTATACCCTCATTTGATTGTTATTAGGAAAGTAATGTTCAATCATTTATGTAATGAGTTTGGCCTTCTCCCTCTGGCGAGCAGAAGATGCAAGAAAGAGAATAAAGTTGATGAATTAGAGTAAGAGGAAAAGTTATGATTTTTCTATTAGATTAGACTGATATATTGTTATTAATGTAAATTATACCCTCATTTGATTGTTATTAGGAAAGTAATATTCAATCATTTATGTAATGAGTTTGGCCTCCTCCCCACTGGCAAGCAGAAGATGCAAGAAAGAGAATAAAGTTGATGAACTAGAGTGAGAGGGAAATGTTATGATTTTTTCTATTAGATTAGACTGATATATTGTTATTAATGTCAATTATACCCTCATTCGATTGTTATTATGGAAGTAATATTCAATCATTTATGTAATGAGTTTGGCCTTCTCCTCTGGCGAGCAGAAGATGCAAGAAAGAGAATAAAGTTGATGAATTAGAGTAAGAGGAAAAGTTATGATTTTTCTATTAGATTAGACTGATCTATTGTTATTAATGTCAATTATACCCTCATTTGATTGTTATTAGGAAAGTAATGTTCAATCATTTATGTAATGAGTTTGGCCTTCTCCCCTCTGGCAAGCAGAAGATGCAAGAAAGAGAATAAAGTTGATGAATTAGAGTAAGAGGAAAAGTATGATTTTTCTATTAGATTAGACTGATATATCGTTATTAACGTCAATTATACCCTCATATGATTGTTATTAGGGCAGTAATATCCAATCACTAATGTAATAAGTTCGGCCTTCTCCCCCCTGGGAGGCAGAAGATGCAAGAAAGAGAATAAAGTTGCTGAATTAGAGTAAGAGGAAAACGTTATGATTTTTTCTATCAGATTAGACTGATATATTGTTATTAATGTCAATTATACACTCATTTGATTTTTATCAGGGAAGTAATGTCCAATCATTTATATCATGAGTGTGGCCTCATCCCCTCTTGCGAGCAGAAGATGCCAGAAAGAAAATAAAGTCGATGTATTTGAGTTAGAGGCCTAATTTATGATTTTTTCTATTAGATTAGACTGAGATATTGTTATTAATGTCAATTTTACCCTCATTTGATTGTTATTGGGGAAGTAATGTTCAATCATTTATGTAATGAGTTTGGCCTTCTCCTCTGGCAAGCAGAAGATGCAAGAAAGAGAATAAAGTTGATGAACTAGAGTGAGGAAAAGTTATGATTTTTCTATTACATCAGACTGATATATTGTTATCAATGTCAATTATACCCTCATTTGATTGTTACTAGGAAAGTAATGTTCAATCATTTATGTAATGAGTTTGGCCTTCTCCCCTCTGGCTAGCAGAAGATGCAAGAAAGAGAATAAAGTTGATGAATTAGAGTAAGAGGGAAAAATATTGATTTTTTCTATAAGATTAGACTGATGTATTGTTATTAATGTCAATTATACCCTCATTCGATTGTTATTTGGAAAGTAATGTTCAATCATTTATGTAATGAGTTTGGCCTTCTCCCCTCTGGTGAGCAGAAGATGCAAGATTGAGAATAAAGTTGATGAATTGGAGTAAGAGGGAAAAGTTATGATTTTTTCTATTACATCAGACTGATATATTGTTATTAATGTCAATTATACCCTCATTTGATTGTTATTAGGAAAGTAATGTTCAATCATTTATGTAATGAGTTTGGCCTTCTCCCTCTGGCAAGCAGAAGATGCAAGAAAGAGAATAAAGTTGATGAATTAGAGTAAGAGGAAAAAGTTATGATTTTTCTATTAGATTAGACTGATATATTGTTATTAATGTCAATTATACCCTCATTTGATTGTTATTAGGAGAGTAATGTTCAATCATTTATGTAATGAGTTTGGCCTCCTCTGGCAAGCAGAAGATGCAAGAAAGAGAATAAAGTTGATGAATTAGAGTAAGAGGAAAAGTTATGATTTTTCTATTAGATTAGACTGATATATTGTTATTAATGTCAATTATACCCTCATTTGATTGTTATTAGGAAAGTAATGTTCAATCATTTATGTAATGAGTTTGGCCTTCTCCTCTGGCGAGCAGAAGATGCAAGAAAGAGAATAAAGTTGATGAATTAGAGTAAGAGGAAAAAGTTATGATTTTTCTATTAGATTAGACTGATATATTGTTATTAATGTCAATTATACCCTCATTTGATTGTTATTAGGAAAGTAATGTTCAATCATTTATGTAATGAGTTTGGCCTTCTCCTCTGGCGAGCAGAAGATGCAAGAAAGAGAATAAAGTTGATGAATTAGAGTAAGAGGAAAAGTTATGATTTTTCTATTAGATTAGACTGATATATTGTTATTAATGTCAATTATACCCTCATTTGATTGTTATTAGGAAAGTAATGTTCAATCATTTATGTAATGAGTTTGGCCTTCTCCTCTGGCAAGCAGAAGATGCAAGAAAGAGAATAAAGTTGATGAATTAGAGTAAGAGGAAAAAGTTATGATTTTTCTATTAGATTAGACTGATATATTGTTATTAATGTCAATTATACCCTCATTTGATTGTTATTAGGAAAGTAATGTTCAATCATTTATGTAATGAGTTTGGCCTTCCTCTGGTGAGCAGAAGATGCAAGAAAGAGAATAAAGTTGATGAATTAGAGTAAGAGGAAAAGTTATGATTTTTCTATTAGATTAGACTGATATATTGTTATTAATGTCAATTATACCCTCATTTGATTGTTATTAGGAAGTAATGTTCAATCATTTATGTAATGAGTTTGGCCTCCTCCTCTGGCAAGCAGAAGATGCAAGAAAGAGAATAAAGTTGATGAACTAGAGTGAGAGGAAAAGTTATGATTTTTCTATTAGATTAGACTGATATATTGTTATTAATGTCAATTATACCTCATTTGATTGTTATTAGGAAAGTAATGTTCAATCATTTATGTAATGAGTTTGGCCTTCTCCTCTGGCAAGCAGAAGATGCAAGAAAGAGAATAAAGTTGATGAATTAGAGTAAGAGGAAAAAGTTATGATTTTTCTATTAGATTAGACTGATATATTGTTATTAATGTCAATTATACCCTCATTTGATTGTTATTAGGAAAGTAATGTTCAATCATTTATGTAATGAGTTTGGCCTTCTCCCTCTGGCGAGCAGAAGATGCAAGAAAGAGAATAAAGTTGATGAATTAGAGTAAGAGGAAAAGTTATGATTTTTCTATTAGATTAGACTGATATATTGTTATTAATTTCAATTATACCCTCATTTGATTGTTATTAGGAAAGTAATGTTCAATCATCTATGTAATGAGCTTGGCCTTCTCCCCCTAGCAAGCTGAAAATGCAAGATAGAGAATAAAATTGATGTATTAGAGTAGGAGAAAAAAGTTATGATTTTTCTATTAGATTAGACTGATATATTGTTATTAATGTCAATTATACCCTCATTTGATTGTTATTAGGAAAGTAATGTTCAATCATTTATGTAATGAGTTTGGCCTTCTCCTCTGGCAAGCAGAAGATGCAAGAAAGAGAATAAAGTTGATGAACTAGAGAAAGAAGAGAAAGTTATGATTTATTCTATTAAATTAGACTGATATATTGTTATTAATATCAATTATACCCTCATTTGATTGTTATTAGGAAAGTAATGTTCAATCATTTATGTAATGAGTTTGGCCTTCTCCTCTGGCAAGCAGAAGATGCAAGAAAGAGAATAAAGTTGATGAATTAGAGTAAGAGGAAAAGTTATGACTTTTTCTATTAGATTAGACTGGTATATTGTTATTGATGTCAATTATACCCTCATATGATTGTTATTAGGGAAGTAATGTTCAATCATTTATGTAATGAGTTTGGCCTTCTCCCCTCTGGCAAGCAGAAGATGCAAGAAAGAGAATAAAGTTGATGAACTAGAGTGAGAGGAAAAAGTTATGATTTTTTCTATTAGATTAGACTGATATATTGTTATTAATGTCAATTATACCCTCATTTGATTGTTATTAGGAGAGTAATGTTCAATCATTTATGTAATGAGTTTGGCCTTCTCCTCTCTGGCAAGCAGAAGATGCAAGAAAGAGAATAAAGTTGATGAATTAGAGTAATGGGAGAAAGTTATGATTTTTTCAATTAGATTAGACTGATATATTGTTATTAATGTCAATTATACCCTCATTCGATTGTTATTAGGAAAGTAATGTTCAATCATTTATGTAATGAGTTTGGCCTCCTCCCCTCTGGCAAGCAGAAGATGCAAGAAAGGTGATAATTTTGATGAATTAGAGTAAGAGGAAAGAGTTATGATTTATTCCATTAGATTAGACTGATATATTGTTATTAATGTCAATTATACCCTCATTTGATTGTTATTAGGGAAGTAATATTCAATCATTTATGTAATGAGTTTGGCCTCCTCCCCACTGGCAAGCAGAAGATGCAAGAAAGGTAATAATGTTGATGAATTAGAGTAAGAGGAAGAAGTTATGCTTTTTCTATTAGATTAGACTGATATATTGTTATTAATGTCAATTATATCCTCATTTGATTGTTATTAGGAAAGTAATGTTCAATCATTTATGTAATGAGTTTGGCCTTCTCCCCTCTGGCAAGCAGAAGATGCAAGAAAGAGAATAAAGTTGATGAATTAGAGTAAGAGGAAAAAGTTATGATTTTTTCTATTAGATTAGACTGATATATTGTTATTAATGTCAATTATACCCTCATTTGATTGTTATTAGGAAAGTAATGTTCAATCATTTATGTAATGAGTTTGGCCTTCTCCCCTCTGGCGAGCAGAAGATGCAAGAAAGAGAATAAAGTTGATGAATTAGAGTAAGAGGAAAAAGTTATGATTTTTTCTATTAGATTAGACTGATATATTGTTATTAATGTCAATTATACCCTCATTCGATTGTTATTAGGAAAGTAATGTTCAATCATTTATGTAATGAGTTTGGCCTTCTCCCCTCTGGGGAGCAGAAGATGCAAGAAAGAGAATAAAGTTGATGAATTAGAGTAAGAGGAAAAAGTTATAATTTTTCTATTAGATTGGACTGATATATTGTTATTAATGTCAATTATACCCTCATGTGATTGTTATTAGTAAAGTAATGTTCAATCTTTTATGTAATGAGTTTGGCCTCCTGCCCTCTGGCAAGCAGAAAATGCAAGAAAGAGAAAAAAATTGATGAATTAGAGTAAGAGGAAAAAGTTATGATTTTTCTATTAGATTAGACTGATATATTGTTATTAATGTCAATTATACCCTCATTTGATTGTTATTAGGAAAGTAATGTTCAATCATTTATGTAATGAGTTTGGCCTTCTCCCTCTGGTGAGCAGAAGATGCAAGAAAGAGAATAAAGTTGATGAATTAGAGTAAGAGGAAAAGTTATGATTTTTCTATTAGATTGGACTGATATATTGTTATCAATGTCAATTATACCCACATATGATTGTTATTAGGAAAGTAATGTTCAATCATTTATGTAATGAGTTTGGCCTTCTCCTCTATGGCGAGCACAAGATGCAAGAAAGAGAATAAAGTCGATGAACTAGAGTGAGAGGGAAAAGTTATGACTTTTTCTATTAGATTAGACTGGTATATTGTTATTGATGTCAATTATACCCTCATATGATTGTTATTAGGGAAGTAATGTTCAATCATTTATGTAATGAGTTTGGCCTTCTCCCCTCTGGCAAGCAGAAGATGCAAGAAAGAGAATAAAGTTGATGAATAAGAGTAAGTGGAAAAAGTTATGATTTTTTCTATTAGATTAGACTGATATATTGTTATTAAAGTCAATTATACCCTCATTTGATTGTTATTAGGGAAGTAATGTTCAATCATTTATGTAATGAGTTTGGCCTTCTCCCCTCTGGCGAGCAGAAGATGCAAGAAAGAGAATAAAGTTGATGAATTAGAGTAAGAGGAAAAAGTTATGATTTTTTCTATTAGATTAGACTGATATATTGTTATTGATGTCAATTATACCCTCATTCGATTGTTATTAGGAAAGTAATGTTCAATCATTTATGTGATGAGTTTGGCCTTCTCCCCTCTGGGGAGCAGAAGATGCAAGAAAGAGTATAAAGTTGATGAATTAGAGTAAGAGGTAAAAGTTATGATTTTTTCTATTAGATTAGACTGATATATTGTTATCAATGTCAATTATATCCTCATTTGATTGTTATAAGGATAGTAATGTTCAATCATTCATGTAATGAGTTTGGCCTTCTCCCCTCTGGGGAGCAGAAGATGCAAGAAAGAGAATAAAGTTGATGAATTAGAGTAAGAGAAAAAAGTTATGATCTTTTCTATTAGATTAGACTGATATATCGTTATTAATGTCAATTATACCCTCATTCGATTGTTATGAGCTAAGTAATGTTCAACCATTTATGTAATGAGTTTGGCCTTCCCACCTCTGGGGAGCAGAAGATGCAAGAAAGAGAATAAAGTTGATAAATTAGAGTAAGAGGAAAAAGTTATTTTTTTTTTCTATTTGATTAGACTGATATATTGTTATAAATGTCAATTATACCCTCATTTGATTGTTATTGGGGAAGTAATGTTCAATCATCTATGTAATGAGTTTGGCCTCCCCCCTCTGGCAAGCACAAGATGCAAGAAAGAGAATAAAGTTGATGAACTAGAGTGAGAGGAGAAAGTTATTTTTTATTCCATTAGACTAGACTGATATATTGTTATTAATGTCACTTATACCCTCATTTGATTGTTATCAGGAAAGCAATGTTCAATCATTCATGTAATGAGTTTGTCCTTCTCCTCTGGCAAGCAGAAGATGCAAGAAAGAGAATAAAGTTGATGAAGTAGATTAAGATGAAAAAGTTATGTTTTTTTTCTATTAGATTGGACTGATATATTGTTATTAATGTCAATTATACCCTCATATGATTGTTATTAGGAAAGTAATGTCCAATCATTTATGTAATGAGTTTGGCCTTCTCCTCTGGCAAGCAGAAGATGCAAGAAAGAGAATAAAGTTGATGAATTAGAGTAAGAGGAAAAAGTTATGATTTTTTCTTAAGTTGATGAATTAGAGTAAGAGGAAAAGTTATGATTTTTCTATTAGATTGGACTGATATATTGTTATTAATGTCAATTATACCCTCATTTGATTGTTATTGGAAAGTAATGTTCAATCATTTATGTAATGAGTTTGGCCTTCTCCTCTGGCAAGCAGAAGATGCAAGAAAGAGAATAAAGTTGATGAATTAGAGTAAGAGGAAAAGTTATGATTTTTTCTATTAGATTAGACTGATATATTGTTATTAATGTCAATTATACCTCATATGATTGTTATTAGGAAGTAATGTTCAATCATTTATGTAATGAGTTTGGCCTTCTCCCTCTGGCAAGCAGAAGATGCAAGAAAGAGAATAAAGTTGATGAATTAGAGTAAGAGGAAAAGTTATGATTTTTCTATTAGATTAGACTGATATATTGTTATTAATGTCAATTATACCCTCATTTGATTGTTATTAGGAAAGTAATGTTCAATCATTTATGTAATGAGTTTGGCCTTCTCCTCTGGCAAGCAGAAGATGCAAGAAAGAGAATAAAGTTGATGAATTAGAGTAAGAGGAAAAGTTATGATTTTTCTATTAGATTAGACTGATATATTGTTATTGATGTCAATTATACCCTCATTTGATTGTTATTAGGAAAGTAATGTTCAATCATTTATGTAATGAGTTTGGCCTTCCTCACTGGCAAGCAGAAGATGCAAGAAAGAGAATAAAGTTGATGAATTAGAGTAAGAGGAAAAGTTATGATTTTTCTATTAGATTAGACTGATATATTGTTATTAATGTCAATTATACCCTCATTTGATTGTTATTAGGAAAGTAATGTTCAATCATTTATGTAATGAGTTTGGCCTTCTCCTCTGGCAAGCAGAAGATGCAAGAAAGAGAATAAAGTTGATGAATTAGAGTAAGAGGAAAAGTTATGATTTTTCTATTAGATTAGACTGATATATTGTTATTAATGTCAATTATACCCTCATTTGATTGTTATTGGGGATGTAATGTTCAATCATTTATGTAATGAGTTTGGCCTCCCTCTGGCAAGCAGAAGATGCAAGAAAGAGAATAAAGTTGATGAACTAGAGTGAGAGGAAAAGTTATGATTTTTCTATTAGATTAGACTGATATATTGTTATTAATGTCAATTATACCCTCATTTGATTGTTATTGGAAAGTAATGTTCAATCATTTATGTAATGAGTTTGGCCTTCTCCTCTGGCAAGCAGAAGATGCAAGAAAGAGAATAAAGTTGATGAATTAGAGTAAGAGGAAAAGTTATGATTTTTCTATTAGATTAGACTGATATATTGTTATTAATGTCAATTATACCCTCATTTGATTGTTATTAGGAAAGTAATGTTCAATCATTTATGTAATGAGTTTGGCCTTCTCACCTCTGGCAAGCAGAAGATGCAAGAAAGAGAATAAAGTTGATGAATTAGAGTAAGAGGAAAAATGTATGATTTTTCTATTAGATTAGACTGATATATTGTTATTAATGTCAATTATACCCTCATTTGATTGTTATTAGGAAAGTAATGTTCAATCATTTATGTAATGAGTTTGGCCTTCTCCTCTGGCAAGCAGAAGATGCAAGAAAGAGAATAAAGTTGATGAATTAGAGTAAGAGGAAAAGTTATGATTTTTCTATTAGATTAGACTGATATATTGTTATTAATGTCAATTATACCCTCATTTGATTGTTATTAGGAAAGTAATGTTCAATCATTTATGTAATGAGTTTGGCCTTCTCCTCTGGCGAGCAGAAGATGCAAGAAAGAGAATAAAGTTGATGAATTAGAGTAAGAGGAAAAGTTATGATTTTTCTATTAGATTGGACTGATATATTGTTATTGATGTCAATTATACCCTCATTTGATTGTTATTGAGAAAGTAATGTTCAATCATTGATGTAATGAGTTTGGCCTTCTCCCCTCACTGGCTTGCAGAAGATTCAAGAAAGTGAATAAAGTTGATGAATTAGAGTAAGAGGAAAACGTTATGATTTTTTCTATTGGATTAGACTGATATATTGTTATTAATGTCAATTATACCCTCATTTGATTGTTATTAGGAAAGTAATGTTCAATCATTTAAGTAATGTGTTTGGCTTTGTCCCCTCCGGCGAGCAGAAGATGCAAGAAAGCGTATAAACTTGATGAATTAGAGTAAGAGGAAAAAGTTATGATTTTTTCTATTGGATTAGACTGATATATTGTTATTAATGTCAATTTTACCCTCATTTGATTGTTATTGGGGATGTAATGTTCAATCATTTATGTAATGAGTTTGGCCTCCTGCCCTCTGGCAAGCAGAAGATGCAAGAAAGAGAATAAAGTTGATGAACTAGAGTGAGAGGAAAAAGTTATGATTTTTTCTATTAGATTAGACTGATATATTGTTATTAATGTCAATTATACCCTCATTTGATTGTTATTAGGAAAGTAATGTTCAATCATTTATGTAATGAGTTTGGCCTTCTCCCCTCTGGCAAGCAGAAGATGCAAGAAAGAGAATAAAGTTGATGAATTAGAGTAAGTGGAAAAAGTGTATGATTTTTTCTATTAGATTAGACTGATATATTGTTATTAATGTCAATTATACCCTCATTTGATTGTTATTAGGAAAGTAATGTTCAATCATTTATGTAATGAGTTTGGCCTACTCCCCTCTGGCGAGCAGAAGATGCAAGAAGAGAATAAAGTTGATGAATTAGAGTAAGAGGAAAAGTTATGATTTTTCTATTAGATTAGACTGATATATTGTTATTGATGTCAATTATACCCTCATTTGATTGTTATTATGAAAGTAATGTTCAATCATTTATGTGATGAGTTTGGCCTCCTGCCCTCTGGCAAGCAGAAGATGCAAGAAAGAGAATAAAGTTGATGAATTAGAGTAAGAGGAAAAAGTTATGATTTTTTCTATTAGATTGGACTGATATATTGTTATTGATGTCAATTATACCCTCATTTGATTGTTATTGGGAAAGTAATGTTCAATCATTGATGTTATGAGTTTGGCCTTCTCCCCTCACTGGCAAGCAGAAGATTAAAAAAAGAGAAAAATGTTGATGAAATAGAATAAGAGGAAAAAGTTATGATTTTTTCTATTGGATTAGACTGATATATTGTTATTAATGTCAATTATACCCTCATTTGATTGTTATTAGGAAAGTAATGTTCAATCATTTATGTAATGTGTTTGGCCTTCTCCCCTCTGGTGAGCAGAAGATGCAAGAAAGAGAATAAAGTTGATGAATTAGAGTAAGAGGAAAAGTTATGATTTTTTCTGTTGGATTAGACTGATATATTATTATTAATGTCAATTTTACCCTCATTTGATTGTTATTGGGGATGTAATGTTCAATCATTTATGTAATGAGTTTGGCCTCCTGCCCTCTGGCAAGCAGAAGATGCAAGAAAGAGAATAAAGTTGATGAACTAGAGTGAGAGGAAAAGTTATGATTTTTCTATTAGATTAGACTGATATATTGTTATTAATGTCAATTATACCCTCATTTGATTGTTATTAGGAAAGTAATGTTCAATCATTTATGTAATGAGTTTGGCCTTCTCCCTCTGGCAAGCAGAAGATGCAAGAAAGAGAATAGAGTTGATGAATTGGAGTAAGGGGAGAAAGTTATGATTTTTCTATTAGATTGGACTGATATATTGTTATTAATGTCAATTATACCCTCATTTGATTGTTATTAGGAAAGTAATGTTCAATCATTTATGTAATGAGTTTGGCCTTCTCCTCTGGCAAGCAGAAGATGCAAGAAAGAGAATAAAGTTGATGAATTAGAGTAAGAGGAAAAGTTATGATTTTTCGAATAAAGTTGATGAATTAGAGTAAGAGGAAAAGTTATGATTTTTCTATTAGATTGGACTGATATATTGTTATTGATGTCAATTATACCCTCATTTGATTGTTATTGGAAAGTAATGTTCAATCATTTATGTAATGAGTTTGGCCTTCTCCCTCTGGCAAGCAGAAGATGCAAGAAAGAGAATAAAGTTGATGAATTAGAGTAAGAGGAAAAGTTATGATTTTTCTATTAGATTAGACTGATATATTGTTATTGATGTCAATTATACCCTCATATTATTGGGGAAGTAATGTTCAATCATTTATGTAATGAGTTTGGCCTTCTCTCTGGCAAGCAGAAGATGCAAGAAAGAGAATAATGTTGATGAATTAGAGTAGGAGGAAAAAGTTATGATTTTTCCTATTAGATAAGACTGATATATTGTTATTAATGTCAATTATACCCTCATATGATTGTTATTAGGAAGGTAATGTTCAATCATGTAATGAGTTTGGCCTTCTCCCCTGTGGCAAGCAGAAGATGCAAGAAAGAGAAGGAAGTTGATGAATTGGAGTAAGAGAAGAAAGTTATGATTTTTTCTATTAGATTAGACTGATATATTGTTATTAATGTCAATTATACCTCATTTGATTGTTATTAGGAAAGTAATGTTCAATCATTTATGTAATGAGTTTGGCCTTCTCCCTCTGGCAAGCAGAAGATGCAAGAAAGAGAATAAAGTTGATGAATTAGAGTAAGAGGAAAAAGTTATGATTTTTCTTACAGAATAAAGTTGATGAATTAGAGTAAGAGGAAAAGTTATGATTTTTCTATTAGATTAGACTGATATATTGTTATTAATGTCAATTATACCCTCATTTGATTGTTATTGGAAAAGTAATGTTCAATCATTTATGTAATGAGTTTGGCCTCTCCTCTGGCAAGCAGAAGATGCAAGAAAGAGAATAAAGTTGATGAATTAGAGTAAGAGGAAAAAGTTATGATTTTTCTATTAGATTAGACTGATATATTGTTATTAATGTCAATTATACCCTCATTTGATTGTTATTAGGAAAGTAATGTTCAATCATTTATGTAATGAGTTTGGCCTTCTCCTCTGGCAAGCAGAAGATGCAAGAAAGAGAATAAAGTTGATGAATTAGAGTAAGAGGAAAAGTTATGATTTTTTCTATTAGATTAGACTGATATATTGTTATTAATGTCAATTATACCCTCATTTGATTGTTATTAGGAAAGTAATGTTCAATCATTTATGTAATGAGTTTGGCCTTCTCCCTCTGGCAAGCAGAAGATGCAAGAAAGAGAATAAAGTTGATGAATTAGAGTGGAAAAAGTTATTATTTTTTCTATTAGATTAGACTGATATTTTGTTATTAATGTCAATTATACCCTCATTTGATTGTTATTAGGAAAGTAATGTTCAATCATTTATGTAATGAGTTTGGCCTTCTCCTCTGGCAAGCAGAAGATGCAAGAAAGAGAATAAAGTTGATGAATTAGAGTAAGAGGAAAAAGTTATGATTTTTCTATTAGATTAGACTGATATATTGTTATTAATGTCAATTATACCCTCATTTGATTGTTATTAGGAAAGTAATGTTCAATCATTTATGTAATGAGTTTGGCCTTCTCCCTCTGGCGAGCAGAAGATGCAAGAAAGAGAATAAAGTTGATGAATTAGAGTAAGAGGAAAAGTTATGATTTTTCTATTAGATTGGACTGATATATTGTTATTAATGTCAATTATACCCTCATTTGATTGTTATTAGGAAGTAATGTTCAATCATTTATGTAATGAGTTTGGCCTCCTCTCTGGCAAGCAGAAGATGCAAGAAAGAGAATAAAGTTGATGAATTAGAGTAAGAGGAAAAAGTTATGATTTTTCTATTAGATTAGACTGATATATTGTTATTAATGTCAATTATACCCTCATTTGATTGTTATTAGGAAGTAATGTTCAATCATTTATGTAATGAGTTTGGCCTTCTCCTCTGGCAAGCAGAAGATGCAAGAAAGAGAATAAAGTTGATGAATTAGAGTAAGAGGAAAAGTTATGATTTTTCTATTAGATTAGACTGATATATTGTTATTAATGTCAATTATACCCTCATTTGATTGTTATTAGGAAAGTAATGTTCAATCATTTATGTAATGAGTTTGGCCTTCTCCCTCTGGCAAGCAGAAGATGCAAGAAAGAGAATAAAGTTGATGAATTAGAGTAAGAGGAAAAATGTATGATTTTTCTATTAGATTAGACTGATATATTGTTATTAATGTCAATTATACCCTCATTTGATTGTTATTAGGAAAGTAATGTTCAATCATTTATGTAATGAGTTTGGCCTTCTCCCCTCTGGCAAGCAGAAGATGCAAGAAGAGAATAAAGTTGATGAATTAGAGTAAGAGGAAAAGTTATGATTTTTCTATTAGATTAGACTGATATATTGTTATTAATGTCAATTATACCCTCATTTGATTGTTATTAGGAAAGTAATGTTCAATCATTTATGTAATGAGTTTGGCCTCTCCTCTGGCGAGCAGAAGATGCAAGAAAGAGAATAAAGTTGATGAATTAGGTAAGAGGAAAAGTTATGATTTTTTCTATTAGATTAGACTGATATTGTTATTAATGTCAATTATACCCTCATATTGATTGTTATTAGGAGTAATGTTCAATCATTTATGTAATGGGTTTGGCCTCTCTGCAGAAGATGCAAGAAAGAGAATAAAGTTGATGAATTAGAGTAAGAGGAAAAGTTATGATTTTTCTATTAGATTGGACTGATATATTGTTATTAATGTCAATTATACCCTCATTTGATTGTTATTAGGAAAGTAATGTTCAATCATTTATGTAATGAGTTTGGCCTTCTCCCTCCTGGCAAGCAGAAGATGCAAGAAAGAGAATAAAGTTGATGAATTAGAGTAAGAGGAAAAGTTATGATTTTTCTATTAGATTAGACTGATATATTGTTATTAATGTCAATTATACCCTCATTTGATTGTTATTAGGAAAGTAATGTTCAATCATTTATGTAATGAGTTTGGCCTTCTCCCTCTGGCGAGCAGAAGATGCAAGAAAGAGAATAAAGTTGATGAATTAGAGTAAGAGGAAAAGTTATGATTTTTCTATTGGATTAGACTGATATATTGTTATTAATGTCAATTATACCCTCATTTGATTGTTATTGGGAAGTAATGTTCAATCATTTATGTAATGAGTTTGGCCTTCTGCCCTCTGGCAAGCAGAAGATGCAAGAAAGAGAATAAAGTTGATGAATTAGAGTAAGAGGAAAAGTTATGATTTTTCTATTAGATTAGACTGATATATTGTTATTAATGTCAATTATACCCTCATTTGATTGTTATTAGGAAAGTAATGTTCAATCATTTATGTAATGAGTTTGGCCTTCTCCCTCTGGCAAGCAGAAGATGCAAGAAAGAGAATAAAGTTGATGAATTAGAGTAAGAGGAGAAAGTTATGATTTTTCTATTAGATTAGACTGATATATTGTTATTAATGTCAATTATACCCTCATTTGATTGTTATTAGGAAAGTAATGTTCAATCATTTATGTAATGAGTTTGGCCTTCTCCTCTGGCAAGCAGAAGATGCAAGAAGAGAATAAAGTTGATGAATTAGAGTAAGAGGAAAAAGTTATGAACTTTTCTATTAGTTCAGACTGATATATTGTTATTAATGTCAATTTTACCCTCATTTGATTGTTATTAGGAAAGTAATGTTCAATCATTTATGTAATGAGTTTGGCCTACTCCCCTCTGGCAAGCAGAAGATTCAAGAAAGAGAATAAAGTTGATGAATTAGAGTAAGCGGAAAACGATCTGATTATTTATATTAGATTAGACTGATATCTTGTTATTGATGTCAATTATAAACTCATTTGATTGTTATAGGGAACGTAATGTTCAATACTACATGTTATGAGTTTGGCCTTCTACCCTCACTGGCAAGCAGAAGATGCAAGAAGAGAATAAAGTTGATGAATTAGAGTAAGAGGAAAAGTTATGATTTTTCTATTAGATTAGACGGATATATTGTTATTAATGTCAATTATACCCGCATTTGATTGTTAGTAGGAAAGTAATGTTCAATCATTTATGTAATGTGTTTGGCCTTCTCCCCTCTGGGGAGCAGAAGATGCAAGAAAGAGAATAAAGTTGATGAATTAGAGTAAGAGGAAAAGTTATGATTTTTTCTATTAGATTAGACTGATATATTGTTATTAATGTCAATTATACCCTCATTTGATTGTTATTAGGAAGTAATGTTCAATCATTTATGTAATGAGTTTGGCCTTCCCTCTGGCAAGCAGAAGATGCAAGAAAGAGAATAAAGTTGATGAATTAGAGTGAGAGGAAAAAGTTATGATTTTTCTATTAGATTAGACTGATATATTGTTATTAATGTCAATTATACCCTCATTTGATTGTTATTAGGAAAGTAATGTTCAATCATTTATGTAATGAGTTTGGCCTTCTCCCTCTGGCAAGCAGAAGATGCAAGAAAGAGAATAAAGTTGATGAATTAGAGTAAGAGGAGAAAGTTATGATTTTTCTATTAGATTGGACTGATATATTGCTATTAATGTCAATTATACCCTCATTTGTTTGTTATTAGGAAAGTATTGTTCAATCATTTCTGTAATGAGTTTGGCCTTCTCCCTGCTGGCGAGCAGAAGTTGCAAGTAAGAGAAAAAATTTGATGAATTAGAGTAAGAGGAAAAGTTATGATGAATTAGAGTAAGAGGAAAAGTTATGATTTTTCTATTAGATTGGACTGATATATTGTTATTGATGTCAATTATACCCTCATTTGATTGTTATTAGGAAAGTAATGTTCAATCATGTATGTAATGAGTTTGGCCTTCTCCCCTCTGGCAAGCAGAAGATGGAAGAAAGAGAAGAAAGTTGACGAATTAGAGTAAGAGGAAAAAGTTATGATGTTTTCCATTAGATCAGACTGATATATTGTTATTAATGTCAATTATACCCTCATATGATTGTTATTAGGGAAGTAATGTTCAATCATTTATGTAATGAGTTTGGCCTTCTCACCTCTGGCAAGCAGAAGATGCAAGAAAGAGAATAAAGTTGATGAATTAGAGTAAGAGGAAAAAGTTATGATTTTTTCTATTAGATTAGACTGATATATTGTTGTTAATGTCAATTATACCCTCATTTGATTGTTATTAGGAAAGTAATGTTCAATCATTTATGTAATGAGTTTGGCCTTCTCCTCTGGCAGCAGAAGATGCAAGAGAGAGAATAAAGTTGATGAATTAGAGTAAGAGGAGAAAGTTATGATTTTTTCTATTAGATTAGACTGATATATTGTTATTAATGTCAATTATACCCTCATTTGATTGTTATTAGGAAAGTAATGTTCAATCATTTATGTAATGAGTTTGGCCTTCTCCCCTCTGGCAAGCAGAAGATGCAAGAAAGAGAATAAAGTTGATGAATTAGAGTAAGAGGAAAAAGTTATGATTTTTTTTATTGATGAATTAGAGTAAGAGGAAAAGTTATGATTTTTCTATTAGATTAGACTGATATATTGTTATTAATGTCAATTATACCCTCATTTGATTGTTATTAGGAAAGTAATGTTCAATCATTTATGTAATGAGTTTGGCCTTCTCCCTCTGGCAAGCAGAAGATGCAAGAAAGAGAATAAAGTTGATGAATTAGAGTAAGAGGAAAAGTTATGATTTTTCTATTAGATTAGACTGATATATTGTTATTAATGTCAATTATACCCTCATTTGATTGTTATTAGAAAGTAATGTTCAATCATTTATGTAATGAGTTTGGCCTTCTCCTCTGGCAAGCAGAAGATGCAAGAAAGAGAATAAAGTTGATGAATTAGAGTAAGAGGAAAAGTTATGATTTTTTCTATTAGATTAGACTGATATATTGTTATTAATGTCAATTATACCCTCATTTGATTGTTATTAGGAAAGTAATGTTCAATCATTTATGTAATGAGTTTGGCCTTCTCTCCTGTGAGCAGAAGATGCAAGAAAGAGAATAAAGTTGATGAATTAGAGTAAGAGGAAAAGTTATGATTTTTCTATTAGATTAGACTGATATATTGTTATTAATGTCAATTATACCTCATTTGATTGTTATTAGGAAAGTAATGTTCAATCATTTATGTAATGAGTTTGGCCTTCTCCTCTGGCAAGCAGAAGATGCAAGAAAGAGAATAAAGTTGATGAATTAGAGTAAGAGGAAAAGTTATGATTTTTCTATTAGATTAGACTGATATATTGTTATTAATGTCAATTATACCCTCATATGATTGTTATTGGAAGTAATGTTCAATCATTTATGTAATGAGTTTGGCCTCCTCCTCTGGCAAGCAGAAGATGCAAGAAAGAGAATAAAGTTGATGAATTAGAGTAAGAGGAAAAGTTATGATTTTTCTATTAGATTAGACTGATATATTGTTATTAATGTCAATTATACCCTCATTTGATTGTTATTAGGAAAGTAATGTTCAATCATTTATGTAATGAGTTTGGCCTTCTCCCTCTGGCAAGCAGAAGATGCAAGAAAGAGAATAAAGTTGATGAATTAGAGTAAGAGGAAAAGTTATGATTTTTCTATTAGATTGAACTGATATATTGTTATTAATGTCAATTATACCCTCATTTGATTGTTATTAGGAAAGTAATGTTCAATCATTTATGTAATGAGTTTGGCCTTCTCCTCTGGCAAGCAGAAGATGCAAGAAAGAGAATAAAGTTGATGAATTAGAGTAAGAGGAGAAAGTTATGATTTTTTCTTATCTCAAGAAAGAGAATAAAGTTGATGAATTAGAGTAAGAGGAAAAAGTTATAATTTTTCTATTAGATTAGACTGATATATTGTTATTAATGTCAATTATACCCTCATTTGATTGTTATTAGGAAAGTAATGTTCAATCATTTATGTAATGAGTTTGGCCTACTCCTCTGGCGAGCAGAAGATGCAAGAAAGAGAATAAAGTTGATGAATTAGAGTAAGAGGAAAAAGTTATGATTTTTCTATTAGATTAGACTGATATATTGTTATTAATGTCAATTATACCCTCATTTGATTGTTATTAGGAAAGTAATGTTCAATCATTTATGTAATGAGTTTGGCCTTCTCCTCACTGGCAAGCAGAAGATGCAAGAAAGAGAATAAAGTTGATGAATTAGAGTAAGAGGAAAAGTTATGATTTTTCTATTAGATTAGACTGATATATTGTTATTAATGTCAATTATACCCTCATTTGATTGTTATTAGGAAAGTAATGTTCAATCATTTATGTAATGAGTTTGGCCTTCTCCCTCTGGCAAGCAGAAGATGCAAGAAAGAGAATAAAGTTGATGAATTAGAGTAAGAGGAAAAGTTATGATTTTTCTATTAGATTGGACTGATATATTGTTATCAATGTCAATTATACCCACATATGATTGTTATTAGGAAAGTAATATTCAATCATTTATGTAATGAGTTTGGCCTTCTCAACTCTGGCGAGCAGAGGATGCAGGAAAGAGCATAAAGTTGATGAATTAGAGTAAGAGGAGAAAGTTATGATTTTTCAAGAAGAAAGTTGATGAATTAGAGTAAGAGGAAAAAGTTATGATTTTTTCTATTAGATTAGACTGATATATTGTTATTAATGTCAATTATACCCACATATGATTGTTATTAGGAAAGTAATGTTCAATCATTTATGTAATGAGTTTGGCCTTCTCCCCTCTGGCTAGCAGAAGATGCAAGAAAGGGAATAACGTTTATAAATTAGAGTAAGAGGAAGAGGTTATGATTTTTTCTATTAGATTAGACTTATATATTGTTATTAATATTAATAACACCATCATTTGATTGTTATTAGGAAAGTAATGTTCAATCATTTATGTAATGAGTTTGGCCTTCTCCCCTCTGGCAAGCAGAAGATGGAAGAAAGAGAAGAAAGTTGATGAATTAGAGTAACAGGAGAAAGTGATGATTTTTCTTACCAAGAAAGAGAATAAAGTTGATGAATTAGAGTAAGAGGGAAAAGTTATGATTTTTATTATTAGATTAGACTGTAATATTGTTATCAATGTCAATTATACCCTCATTTGATTGTTATTAGGAAAGTAATGTTCAATCATTTATGTAATGAGTTTGGCCTTCTCCCGTCTGGCAAGCAGAAGATGCAAGAAAGAGGAGAAAGTTGATGAATTAGAGTAAGAGGAAGAAGTTATGATTTTCTCTATTAGATTAGACTGATATATTGTTATTAATGTCAATTACACCATCATTTGATTGTTATTAGGAATGTAATGTTGAATCTTTTATGTAATGAGTTTGGCCTCCTCCCCTCTGGCAAGCAGAAGATGCAAAAAACACCAGAAAGTAGATGAATTAGAGTGAGAGGAAAAAGTTATGATTTTTTCTATTAGATTAGACTGCAATATTGTTATTAATGTCAATTATACCCTCATTTGATTGTTATTAGGAAAGTAATGTTCAATCATTCATGTAATGAGTTTGGCCTTCTCGCCTCTGGCAAGCAGATGATGCAAGAAAGAGAAGAAAGTTGATGAATCAAAGGAAGAGGAGTAAGTTATGTTTTGTCCTATTAGATTGGACTAATATATTGGTATTAATGTCAATTATACCCTCATTTGATTGTTATTAGGAAAGTAATGTTCAATCATTTATGTAATGAGTTTGGCCTTCTCCCCTCTGGCAAGCAGAAGATGCAAGAAAGAGAATAAAGTTGATGAATTAGAGTAAGAGCAAAAAGTTATGATTTTTCTTTTTTTTATTCTCTTGCAAGAAAGAGAATAAAGTTGATAAATTACAGGAAGAGGAGATAGTTACGATCTTTTCTATTAGAGTAGACTGATATATTGTTCTTACTGTCAATTATACCCTCATTTGATTGTTATTGGGAAAGTAATGTTCAATCATTTACGTAATGAGTTTGTCCTTCTCCCCTCTGGCAAGCAGAAGATGAAAGAAAGAGAAGAAAGTTGATAAATTAGAGTAAGAGGAAAAAGTTATTTTGTTTTCTATTAGAAAAGACTGATATATTTTTATTAATGGCAATGATACCCGCATGTTATGGTTATGAGGAAAGTAATGTTCATGCTTTCGTGTAAGGAGGTTGGCCTCCTCCCATCTGGCAAGCAGAAGATGCAAGAAAGAGAATAAAGTTGATGAATTAGAGTGAGAGGGAAAAGTTAGGATTTTTTCTATTAGAAGAGACTGATATATCGTTATTAATGGCGATGATACCCGCATATGATTGTTATAAGGGAAGGAATGTTCAATCAATTATGTAATGAGTTTGGCCTGCTCACCTCTGGCAAGCAGAAGATGCAAGAAAGAGAATAAAGTTGATGAATTAGAGTAAGAGGAAAAGTTATGATTTTTCTATTAGATTGGACTGATATATTGTTATTAATATCAATTATACCCTCATTTGATTGTTATTAGGAAAGTAATGTTCAATCATTTATGTAATGAGTTTGGCCTTCTCCCTCTGGCAAGCAGAAGATGCCAGAAAGAGAATAAAGTTGATGAATTAGAGTAAGAGGAGAAAGTTATGATTTTTCTTATTTTTTTATTCTCTTGCAAGAAAGAGAATAAAGTTGATGAATTAGAGTAAGAGGAGAAAGTTATGATTTTTCTATTAGATTAGACTGATATATTGTTATTAATGTCAATTATACCTCATTTGATTGTTATTAGGAAAGTAATGTTCAATCATCTATGTAATGAGTTTGGCCTTCTCCTCCGGCGAGCAGAAGATGCAAGAAAGAGAATAAAGTTGATGAATTAGAGTAAGAGGAACAAGTTATGATTTTTTCTATTTGATTAGACTGTTACATTGTTATTACTGTCAATTATACCCTTATATTATTGTTATTGGGGAAGTAATGTTCAATCATTTATGTAATGAGTTTGGCCTCCTCCCCTCTGGCAAGCAGAAGATGCAAGAAAGAGAATAAAGTTGATGAATTAGAGTAAGAGGAAAAAGTTATGATTTTTTCTATTAGATTAGACTGATATATTGTTATTGATGTCAATTATACCCTCATTTGATTGTTATTAGGAAAGTAATGTTCAATCATTTATGTAATGAGTTTGGCCTTCTCCCCTCTGGCTAGCAGAAGATGCAAGAAAGAGAATAAAGTTGATGAATTAGAGTAAGAGGAAAAAGTTATGATTTTTTCTATTAGATTAGACTGATATATTGTTATTAATGTCAATTATACCCTCATTTGATTGTTATTAGGGAAGTAATGTTCAATCATTTATGTAATGAGTTTGACCTTCTCCCCTCTGGCAAGCAGAAGATGCAAGAAAGAGAATAAAGTTGATGAATTAGAGTAAGAGGAAAAAGTTATGATTTTTTCTATTAGATTAGACTGATATATTGTTATTAATGTCAATTATACCCTCATTTGATTGTTATTGGGGAAGTAATGTTCAATCATTTATGTAATGAGTTTGGCTTCCTCCCCTCTGGCAAGCAGAAGATGCAAGAAAGAGAATAAGGTTGATGAATTAGAGTAAGAGGAAAAAGTTATGATTTTTTCTATTAGATTAGACTGATATATTGTTATTAATGTCAATTATACCCTCATTTGATTGTTATTAGGAAAGTAATGTTCAATCATTTATGTAATGAGTTTGGCCTTCTCCCCTCTGGCAAGCAGAAGATGCAAGAAAGAGAATAAAGTTGATGAATTAGAGTAAGGGGAAGAAGTTATGATTTTTTTATTGATTAGACTGATATATTGTTATTAATGTCAATTATACCCTCATTTGATTGTTATTAGGAAAGTAATGTTCAATCATTTATGTAATGAGTTTGGCCTACTCCCCTCTGGCGAGCAGAAGATGCAAGAAAGAGAATAAAGTTGATGAATTAGAGTAAGAGGAAAAAGTTATGATTCCACACTCAAAATAGCGGTCGCGGTGGCTAAGGGTTTATAAGCCTAACCCCAATTAAAAAAAAATATATATATATAGCTTCGAGCTTAGTAATAATAAAATAATGATGCTTTGTACTATATTTAACAATATTTCCAATGTAAAATCAAATGATAGAGTACATTACTCTCCTTTCCTTCTCGTTTTTATCGAAAAGTTTTAAAGATTTTAATGAAGCCCAATTAAAAAAAAAATGGTTAAAAGTGTTGAATAATTTAATTTTTAAACTGTTTGGATTTATAACTACTATTTCCTTCTTCAATTTACTAGCGTTTGCTTCTCTGTTAGTTCAATGATGAATTCCTCCCCTGCACACGGACAAATAATCCATGCAAGGAGTACCTGTGCTTTCCTTACTTTCACTGTAACTTCTAGTAAGTGAAATAAGTTTTCCAATTTAAACTTATTTGCGAGAAAGTTATTAATTGATGAATTTCGGAAATTTGAATTTTTGAGCGATAGTTTTACCTGACTTAGTTGATATTCTCATGTTAAGACTTCTGGACGTAGCCTGCGTCTGTGTAGATGTCGGGCAAAGGAATTTGTTCTCCTGAGCAATCAGCTTCAGACCAAGAAAGGTGTGTCTGTCAACACCCAAGCCTTGTATACTACCTGCAAATTGAATCGGAAAAAAAGCAATAAGAATGATAATAAGTTTAATTTTAGATTCTAAGTTTAGCGCTGAGTGCGTACCGGTTAGTCACACAGGCGCCAGACCCTAGTATTAGTCAGCGCTTTAATCACACACCGTAATTCACATGATTTGCTAATGAGCGGCTTCACACACCGATGCAATGACTAATCGGTGAGTGTTGCTTCATAAGCAACTATGTGAAGTACTGTGACTAAACGTGACTAATCTCGTCTTGTCTTGTCTTGACTAACCGGTGTACGCCTAGCCTTATGCTCTTCATAGAAATGTGCGAACTATGAAGAGTACGGTACTAATTATGAAAGCTTCTTGAAAGATGTGCTCATCAGGGAATGCTTATGTACAGCTGAAGACTTTTCTCAATTGAATTTTAGTTTAGCAGCCTTGAGCTGAACATGCACCAGTTGGTCAAGACAAGACAAGACCAAGTTTGGTCACGGTACTTCACATAGGTGCTTGTGAAGCAACACACACCGATTGGTCATTGCATCGGTGTGTGCTGCCTCATAAGCGTATGTCAGTACTGTGTTAATCTCGTCTTGTCTTGTCTTGACTAACTGTGTACATCTAGCAACAGAGTCTGGTACTAGTACTGAAAGCTTGAAAGATGTGCTCATGTGAGGAATGTATATGAGCGGCTGACAGACTTTCTCAATTGAATTTTAGTTTAGCAGCCTTAGGCTGAGCGTACACCGGTTAGTCGAGACAAGACAAGACGAAGTTAGTCACCGCATTACTTCACATAGTTGCTTATGAAGCAACACACACCGGTGGTCATTGCATCGGTGTGTGCTGGCCTCATGAGCAACTATGTGAATTGCTGAGACTAAACGTGAAACTAATCTTGTCTTGTCTTGTCCTGACTAACCGGTGTACGCCTAGCCTAATTATGAATTGGAGTTGTTGCAACATGTTTCATGCTTTTTGTTAATAAACTTTTGATTCTGACCAAGAGTATCGTTGCTAAAATAACGTGTTTAAACGTAGAGGAAACACTTTTACATTCATCTTCTGACTTGTCAAGTTTGTCTCGTGTCTACCACTTTCCGCTCTAGCCACTAGACAAATTCAGCATTTTATTAGTATTTTATGAAGAAATGGAAATTCAATTTCAAGCAGCAGCTATACAATTTAATAATGCGAGCTAAGTATAATGAATATATAGTATATGTATACTATGCATGTAACTACAAGCGGCAAGCCCGTATACTATACCCCTTATTAATAGTACAGGGTTATCATAAAAGAATGGTGCAGAAGATTGAATTTTATAGAAACCAGCGTTCAAGCCAAACAACATAAATTAGACAGGAATCATGAGCTGATCCGCGTCAAATGTTTGTCGAAAAACCGCCCCAATTCTCTTGAAACCGCACCATTCTTTTATGATAACCCGGTATGGTATAGTATAGTATACTATATTCGTACCTGTGTGAATATAGTTGCGATGACCTTCGACGGCCGCCTTGAGCGCGCGCGCACCTTTTCGAGCAGGCGACGCCATCGCGCTGATCATGGTGCGAGCAGAACTCGATCGACTCAGACCGAGGCACGGGCAGATCGTCTCCGTTCGGCCTCCGACGAACATTCGTGTCATCGCCGACTCGTAGTGTGCGCCCTGGCTCTTTGTAGATTCTGCCACCAAACATAGAATTATTATAACGGGATTCTTTTAAATTGATCAGAAAACTTGCTGACTGCGTCGAAGTGAACTGGCGTACATCAATCAGCTGTTTTCTGACAATTTAAAAGAATCTGCTGCTAATCCAAATGATATTAGATTCAAAATAATGTATGGCAGGATTCTTTTAAATTGTCAGAAAACAGCTGATTGATGCTTATGCTCGTTTGCTGACGTTGAATCAACTGTTTTCTGACGAGTTGAGAAAGAATCCTGCTATATTTGATGTATGTTGAATTCATAATTATAGCAGGAGCCGAATTAACTTTATCATAAATCAGCTGATCCGGTAACTGAATTAAACAGTGATTTCGACACAATAATCAAAGGAGGCAGAAAGTCTTAAAGAACCTTTAAAGTCTTTAAAAATACCTTTAAAGAAGACCCTTTCAAATAATAACTTTTTGAAGACCTTTTCAATAATCTGCGAGATTCAGCATTTGTAGGTTAAATATTGTGATATTATACTTTGAGACAGCTGATTTCTGACAAATTGAATTGGATCCTGCTATACAATATATTGGGTACAGCCAGCAGAATTGAAACTAGAGCGTTAGCTGTGATTTTATTTAATAAATGCTTGTAAATTAATAATAAATGGGAAAAATAATTATAAATATAATAGCCTAATGACAGAGACGGAGCCGTGTAAAATATCCACATCCCCATGGGGTTGACAAACTAAAAATCTATCTCTTCATAATGAACAATTCACAAACGAAAAATAATAAAACAACCACCAGATACAATTTCTCCAATAAACCAAACATAGAATTTAATCGTACATTCCGTAACACGTGAAGTACTAAATAAGTGGAATATAAAATAATATCCATGATCCAAAATGTCAATCTCAACTAAAATTTTCTTTTAGTTCTAATTAAATATTATTGAGTTATGGTAAATGATCGACAACTATTAATCATTATACATATATAATTAATCAAAATTACACCCTAAGCTGTAGGTCCATTTATCTCTCATCATCTTCAGCTTCCCATTACCCACGCACAAACTTAGACCTCATGTGGGCATCATCCCTATGAAAGTCTACTCTGAGGAAGAGATTGCTTACACTATGGATCATCTAATTTTATCACCACAGAAATCAGTCTTTTTAATAAATTCAAAAATGAGAAAAAAAAATCGTTTTTCAACTCATACTATCCTGGATTACACACCTGTAAAAGGCATGCACTGCATAGCCATCTGTGGGGAACTGTCCGGACTCAACTTTGCTGGGTTCACAAAATTCTTGCCAAAGTGTTTGAATTTGAGAACATGTGCCGTATCACAGTCTTCTACCAATCCTGAAATAAAAATGATCATTATAAAATAAATTTCAAATTTTTATTCATTTTTATCAAATCTAAGTACATTCATGTCGGGTCGGTCTCCGATTGAAATTATAAATAATATATGTCTACTCATTTTATAGTGTAGCCATTATACTGTGCAATCTAACATCATTCTAACAATTAAAATCAAACATTATTCTTATACCTTAGCTGAACGTGTGTGTACAGGTATAAGGTTTTAAACACAGGTCTTAGTTCGGTCATTGGTGAAAAATATACAAAAATGCATTGTAAACACTGCAAGGAAAACTGTAAAAACACGCCGATTTCTAAGCGTAATTTTGGGAGGAATCTCAAACACTTTTCAACCAGATTATTTCAACCGCTGCCCTTAATTAGTTCTCGAGAGAAACGCACAAAAATCCGCTGGGAAACCGCAGAATACGGGCGTATCTTTCGGGATGTTTTCAAAAATCCTTTCTTAGTGCGCGTCTAAGGTTCCACTAAAAGGCTAGAGCGTACACCAGTTAGTCAAGACAAGACGAGATCAATCACAAGTGCTTCACATAGTTTGCTTATGGAAGCAACACCACTGCCTAGCTGCTCTAGCACAGAGAACAGATTAGACTGATAAAAAGGTATATCAAAACGATTCAACAGAACTTAGAGAGTATCGCTTCTCTATGCTTATAGTCTATGTTTCAAGAGGAACAATTAACAGATAAAGTGATGTGTAAGTGCTCGAGAAAGTGCTGTTGTACGCGTCAGGATTGCGGATCTTTTTGATCATGACCAGTCGTTTGACGTTCACAAGGGATCAGTCTTGGATCATGCCATGACAGATCGCCCATCACTACGGTCATCAGATCTTGCTGGCAATTTTAGGAGGAGGAGGAGATTTGATCGATTGGGATGGAGGAAGGGACGAGGAAGGACGTGCAAAGGAAGGAATTCTTGCAGATCATACTGCACTAGGCAGATCTTCCCCCACCTCCACTACGGTCATCAGTCTTGTGGCCGCTCTGCGAAAGGAAACATTTTAAGGAGGAGAGGAAGAAGGAAGGAAGAAGGAAGGAGAGGGAAGGAGGAAGGAAGGAGAGGAGGAAGGAAGGAGGAGAGAAGAAGAAGGAGGAGAGAAGGAAGGAAGAAGAAGAAGAAGAAGAAGAAGAAGAAGAAGGAAGAAGGAAGAAGAAGAAGAAGGAGAAAGAAGGAAGGGAGGAAGGAAGGAGAGGAAGAGAAGGAGGAGAAGGAGAGGAGAGGAAGGAGGAGGAGGGAAGGAAGAGAGGAGGAAGAGAGGAGGAGGAGGAAGAGGAGAGGAGGAGGAGGAGAGAGGAGGAAGGAAGGAGGAGAGGGAGGAGGAAGGGAAGGAAGGAAGGAGGAGGAAGGAAGGAGAGAAGGGGAGGAAGGAAGGAAGGAAGAGGAAGGAGAGAAGAGGAGAGGAGGAGGAGGAGGGAAGAGGAGGAGGAGGAGAGGAAGAGAAGAGGAAGAAGGAAGAGGAAGAGGAGGAAGAGAGGAGGAGAGGAAGGAGGAAGGAGAGGAGAGGAGGAAGAGGAAGAGGAAGGAGAAGAGAAGGAAGAAGAGAGGAAGAAGGAAGAGGAGAGAAGAAGGAAGGAGAGAGAGAAGAAGGAGAGAGAAGAAGGAGGAAGGGAGGAGGGAGGAGGAGGAGGGAGGAGAGGAGGGAAGGAAGGGAAGGAGGAGGGAGAGGAAGGGAGGAGAAGAGAGGAGGAGGGAGGGAGGAGGAAGGAGGAAGGAGGAGGGAGGAAGGAAGGAAGGAGAGGAAGGGAGGAAGGAAGGGAGGAAGGGAAGGAAGGAAGGAGGGAGGAAGGAGGGAGGAGGGAGGAAGGAAGGAAGGAAGGAAGGAGAAGGAAGGAAGGAGAGGAAGGAAGGAAGGAAGGAAGGAGAGAAGAAGGAAGGAGAAGGAAGGAAGGAGAAGAGAAGAGGAAGAAGAGAGGGCTCTATCGCCTTGAGGCTGGTTTATTGCAAAACTGGAATTTCCATCAAATTCCATTCAATTTTTGCCGTTTTAATGACAGTGAGTTCCTATTCTTCTATGGAATAGCACAGCCATAAGACGCCTTACTGCATTTTAACGCTTTCACTGAATATAGGCTACTGTATAGCAGGATTCAATTCAACTTGTCATAAATCAGCTGATCCAGTAATAATTAAAGAGTGATTTCGACACAATAATTATAAGGCTTGAAAGTCTTAAAGACCTTTAAAGTCTTTAAAAGACCTTTTTAAAGAAGACCTTCCAAAGAATAACTTTTTAAATGACCTTTTCAATAATCTGTGAGATTCAGCATTTGTAGGTTAAGTATTGTGATCATACGCTCGTCAATCAGCTGATTTATGACAAGTTAATTGCATCCTGCTATAGTAATTAATGCTGTAATAAACAACTTACAAGTGTTTGACAATGTGATCCATCATGACAGCAATGGGCTGTCCCTCGGCAGGACTGTGTTCATACGTCAGTCCAACGTGTCCTTCTTCGCCAATTATAAACTGTAAATTGAACGAAAATAATATAAATTACAATTAAAATAATCTTTCAATCACTCTCATTTATCACTTTTCAAATGCAGAGAATGCTAAGAATTATTCAAATGCAGTATTGTGAGTAATATTTACATAAGATGTACCAAAAAAACTGGAATGCAAATCTCATATTCAATCGCGTAGAGTTTCAAACGAAATTTTCAAAGTTTCAAACGACTATTCAAATGAAATGTTTTTGTAGACTATCAGTTAGAATCTCTTGAAAACAAGTTTAAACAACTTAGGCTAGGCGTACACAGGTTAGCCAAGACAAGACTAGATTAGTCACGTTTAGTCACAGTAATTCACATAGTTGCTTATGAAGCCTAACAAGCTCCACCGATTTACATGACAGTAAACATTTACAAACCGTGTGTGTACTGCTCGCAAACAACTATGTGAAATATACTGTGACTAAACGTGATAATGTTTTGTATTGTACTTTCTCTTCATACTAAATCAATGTACGTTAAGCTATTTCTAACTGTAACAACAATTAAGCCAGTTAAACTATAGTCTGTTCATGAACTTTAGCTGATTACCAAAGTAAAACCCGATACAAAAGTC
Organism: Laodelphax striatellus; assembly: GCA_017141395.1. Taxonomy (NCBI): domain Eukaryota; kingdom Metazoa; phylum Arthropoda; class Insecta; order Hemiptera; family Delphacidae; genus Laodelphax; species Laodelphax striatellus. The sequence continues at coordinate 3,458,219 of CM029531.1, read as the reverse complement.
TAGATATAGCAGTTGATTTGCTGCAGAACTTTAAATTGTCAGAAACAGCTGATCTGATGTACGTGATTCCTCGACCTTTACTAACGTGTAAATCAGGTGTTTTCTGAAATCATCAAAACAGTTGTGAATCATCGCTTCTATATCAGGCACAATGCAAACAGCTTGTCTCAGCTAGTGGCAGTCAGCTGAGGTATCAGAAGGTAATCGCTGTGAAACAAAGATGTTTCGACAGAATCTTCACAATATTTCTAACCTATACATGAATTGCATAGAATTGAAAAGGTCTTATATAAAGTTATTTCTTGTGTTATCATAGAAAGGTTCAATGGACTGCGAAGGTCTTTAAGTTTTTGAGGTATTTATAGAAACCAGCGGTTAATTATTGCCGAAACAACCCTGACAAATTAGACAGGAATCCTGCCATAGGATTGAACAGTACTGATCAGCAGCGGCAGTCAAATGTTTGTCAGAAATTAAAGCAGTCGTCAACAAAGATGAAGAATCTTTTTGAAACCTTTACCATTCCTATTTATGAATTATAACTCTGTTATATAAATATTATGAACACCATCATTCACCTGTATAGTTTTGTCGTACCAGCGGTTGCCGCCATTGTGGCTACTACCGCCGCCGTGCATGCACAGTTGGCCGCAGTCGTTCATGTCGCGGTTCGGGTCGCGGCCGCAGTCCGCCCGCTGGTCGCCCGGACGATACTTGTCGTCGAAACACAAAACGAACAGCGACTCGGCTATCGCCTGCAGCGAACGCACGTTCTCCGCATCTGTCCGACAAAAGACGCACGACGTTTTAGACGTGCCAATAATGGCAGCTTTCACACTTAACGACACGATTTGTCGGTCAAAGTCAGTAGATATTAATAATGATCAAAATGAAAACACAATGATTTTTTCAATTCTACTATTAATAAATTACCATTATAATATTATTGATTATAATGGAACAGTTCTACAATCTTAGTAGTGGCTCTTTAGATATCAATAAAGCTGTAATCACATATCAAATTTAAAAATTGACAAAAGTATAATTGGCGGGAATAAAAAATACTCCAATACAATGTTTTGGACCCCGTCCCAACAATGACCACCACACTGTTATTATGGGTTCTATACCTTTTACGAATGGAAATTATACTGTAATTCGTTATAATTCATTTATTTCACTGCATTTTTACAATTAGTAATACAAATAAATACATTAATATAATGATTGGAACATTACAATATTGGTAACACAAATACATACCATAAGCATAATAGTTGAACATAGATAATAATAATAAACATATATGAAAAAAACCACAGTGCATCCCTCTTTAGAAGCTGAACCTGTATTTAGGGATATCTCGCTCTCTAATTAAGTCAACTTAATTTATAATACAAGCGCAATTTTGAGGTATCAAACAATAAAGTAAATTTTTATACAATAGTCAGTGTACTTTTCTACAAAGATAGGATTATGAATCTTTAACAATAAATTACACAGAAAAAATAAGTAATAAAAAAAACAAGCCTAGATTTGAATGAAGACAGCAAAAAAATTATAAATAATATCACACCTCTATTAAACGTTTTTCTTCATAGGAAGCGATTAAGTCTATTCTTAAACAAATTATTAACTGGATGCATCTATTATATCTAGTTGCAGTTTATTGAAAAGTCGTGGTCCCATAGCAAAAGCATGTGAGGAAACCACTCTACTTCTTGAAGGGTTCTTTTAATTTTATTATGAGGAATTTGACGAGTGGAATATACATGTTCATCCATAACTGGAAACTCTGAACGTCTTAAATACACAAACTTCAAAAAGATTTATTTCAAATAGAATTGTCAACACTAAAAACGCCAAATTCTCTATACAATGCTTCAGTTGGATATCTTATGGGTCTCTTTAAACATATTTTTGTATTCTTTTATAAAGAGAATTATGAGAAGGTTATAAAAATTGAACTCCCTAGCTTCCCCAGGATACAATACCATAGCAGATAATTGACTGTACTCAGTGCCAAGAATACCACCGTTAATGGTGATAGAGTAGGAAGGACATTCCTGCATTGGACAGATTTATAAATTGGCCTTTTCTAAGTTTCTGAACAGATGTATGAAATGTGCGAGAAGAGCTCCACCGTAAATGTATGATCCAGTACTACACGGTAAATATTTTATTTCATTTTCTTTCTCTAATGTAGGACCATCCACTGCTTGTAGTATGGACTGGTACAATTTATATTATATGTGATATAGTTTACAGTCAGTGGCTATTATCTGGAGGCAATCCAGAGGACGACAAAGAAAAGGGAAGAAATCTAGTTTTGGTAATATTCAAATGTAGAAGACTATTCTTTAACCAGGATGCTTGATAACATCAAAGCCAATTTATTAGCTCTCTGGAAAGTAATTGGCCAAGTTTCCCCAAATCCTATAGTAAACTGTGTCATCCGCAAAAGAGTACAAGGACTGTGAAAGAGTACTGTATAATGGTCACCTCTTGAACAAAAGAAAGATGTTTATACAAAAGAAGTTGTGTTTTGAGCTAACGCATGTTATACATGAATATAAAGATTTTATTCTCGGTCAAAGAAAGATACATACGCAAAATAAATTGAAGACCGGCAAATAATATTATTGATATTATCATATTATATAATATAATATTATTCTCTCCTTGTTATTGTTGTTTTAATCAAATAAATTAATGATAAAACTTTCAACTGTTATTTTTGTTATCAAATAAATGAATAATAAACTTTCAAAAAGTATACTGCCTAGTAAAAGGCTTGCTATTGTGTACTACCGTTATCCTGAATCATAAGACTTCTAAAATTTATGGAACAGAACTTTGTTAAGTAGGAAGGGTCAAGTAGACAAGAAAACTAAAATTTATTCGTAGCATCAATGTTCAGTCCTGATAACATCGATGTTCTAGTTAAAAACATTCTATTTATTGAATATGAACATTTTAAAAATATTTCAAGATTTTGAGACCGTTACATCAATGTTTTTTACACCATCGATGTTCACAGCTCGATACAGCGATGTATCGAAATTTTACGATAACTAATTTACAGTCAGTTTTGAAACTTACATCCGTCTTCAGACGAGAACTCCTTTGACTTTCCACTGCAACCTTCTGGGTGGGAAGGGAAAGGAATGGTATTAGGAAGGAAGTCAAGGATTAAGGATTACAACTCAAAATACATTGATTTCACACCTGCGGAGTTCAAGGATTGAGGATTTAGAACCAAAATACTTTGATTTCAAACATGAAACTCATGTGGATTCAAAGAAACGTTATTTGTTTTAGCTCAAGATGTTTTCACCTTGACTTTTTTGTTCGACATTCAGTTGGTAAGTTTCCTATCAAAGTTGAGTTCTAATCCTCGAAAATAAAACACATTAAACTTTACATAATAAAGTAATAAAAATAAACTTTACACCAATGAAAGTACCAATTCATCTTGTATGAGATACGTCATGTTCTATTAAGAAACATTTCTCTACTAAAAAGCCTACACAATCTGTGTGATCTTCAACAAGACCTCCTGAATTTTTAATGAACAAAATTTAATAAGGCTCGTTTATTCTACTAAGGCATCTAGACTGGAAATCAATTATTGTCGTTACAGCTTTTTATCATGCTCAAAGAGTATATTATAGTATTTCATCCATAATACAATATTAATCATAGTGAATAGATAATAAATTATACAATTTTATTACTGTAAAAAGCTGCAATAATTAGGTAATACATTGTCAGTCCAGGTGGTAACTTAGCAAAGTGCTTCAACATTTTACTTGTGTGAGGTGTTCATACTTCAAACAAATAGTGATGTAGTATCTCTTCACATAATAATAAAGAAATCAGTCTAATCTAAGTTACCTAAGTCATCTCGATAAACAAATCAGATGGCCACTCTCGCATAATCACCCCTCTCATTACCCACGCACAAGCCTAGAGCTCATGTGGGCATCATCCTCAGAAAAAGAAAAAAAGATAAAAATCAATAAAACAAGATCATACATTTATCAGAATGTAACCTTTAGTAAAATATGGTGGATTATATTTGGAGATTAAGTGTGATTTGAATACTAAACTAACTCACTGTCAGTGATTAGAGCATATGCGTCACTCCACGAGTCGCAATCGTTTGTAATATTCAAAAACAATCAAGCAAGCTCATACATGTATCAAAATGTAACCCAACCTTGAGTAAAATATGGTGGATTATATTTGAAGATTAAAAGTGTGATTTGAATAATGAAATGACTTACTGCCAGTGAGTAGCGCATAAGCGTCACTCCATGAGTCACGATCGTTTGAAGTGAGAATGCCGATCGGCTCAGCCGGCTTACGACTCAGCTCCAAAATGCGCTTGAAACTCTGCGCCAACTGTTTACTGTCGACTGCAGTGCCCTCTGCAGTCACAACGTCCAACTTGAACGCCTTCAAACAATAAACACGATTGATTAACAAGAACGTTATAATCTAGTAATAACAACTGAAAATTGAACACTGAGATAGTAACTAGACATGGATGATTTCAAAAGCTCTGGTTTACCAGAGATTGATAATGGTGTAACAACCGAAACCGGTATCTCGATTTAATAATAAATCAGTGGTTTGACAACATCTTGTCTTTTCATTTATTATGGATAACTACCACAATATCACCTTCACAACTACTCAAAGAGTGATTTCAAAAGCGTCAATGCATCATCCAAAAACATACTGGAACAAAATGTAAAAATAAATGGAATGAAAATATGTTGTCTTCTTTTCAAAATGTAAAACTCGTTTTGATGGTTTATTGAAGAAATAAATCAATAAATTGAAAAAATTCACTATATTGAAATCACATATATTAAGTTTTTCTTCTGTAATTGACAGATAGCAAAGTACAATTCAAATGTAGCTTACACCGAAAAGCATTCCTGCGTATAAACCTCATCCTTTGTTTTATTCATTTACTTCTTGCGAAAAAAAATCTGTAAGTTTTTGATCGTTTCCAATTCTACAATCATCTACTATCTAATCTCTAATAAAGTAATATTTTCTCCACTCTTCTTCTTTTATGTGCTTTACGTTTGTGCAAACGTTCACATTTTCCGATATTTCTCTTATATCTTCGATATTTTAAAAGTTGAAGTAACCAAAAAATGATGAAATACTACTTTTTAAAGCAAATAATCGTACTTTTCCAGTTTGATGTGGTTAGAATATCACCTAACCTCACTTTTCTGAACATAGAATCTGTCCACACATGGCAACTCGTTCACTCGACGACCAGCATGTCGAATCGCAGAGCGACTCAGTTGCGCGGCGATGGAGTTTCCTACTCTGGAATCGCCTGGTCTGAGCGTCATCATTTGAAAACACTTGCTGCGTCGCTGAGTTGCCGAGCGATGAGTTGCTTTTCGATTTGAAGTTTCCAGGTGTGAGTAGTGCCTAAGGCTAGGCGTACACCGGTTAGTCAAGACAAGACGAGATTAGTCACGTTTAGTCACAGTACTTCACATAGTTGCTTATGAAGCAACACACACCGATTAGTCATTGCATCGGTGTGTGCTGCTTCATTAGCAGCTATGTTAATTACTGTGACTAATCTCGTCTTGTCTTCTCTTGACTTACCGGTGAACGCCTAGCCTAAGTGTCACGGATTCACTTTGGACGTAGAAGCATCTCATAAAAAAGACGCGATGTTCGAGATCCTCCATCTTGGAAAATGATATTTCCAACTATTCTTCACACCATATAACTTCATTATGAATACAATAATATTTAATTTAATTTCCCAGGTGCCACCTCCCTCTACTTTCCATGTAGGCTACTACCCAATACAAAAAACATGCGTTTCCCGGTAATCACACTTTAGAATGAACTCACGTGGTTTTTGTGCATGACAACAATGTGCCTGGAATTCGGATAATATTCTAGTTTATCGCCCGGCTTATTGGGAATGCGACAAGTTCCAAACACTTTCTTATACTGAGACATGTCCAGCGGGGCTTTGCCATACATTTCTTGTTTTATTTTATTCCTGAAAAAAAAACAGAACAGAATGATGAAACCAATATTAGCTATAAATATAGAAAGTGTTGGGCACAGAATAACGAATATAGCAGGATTCTTTTAACTTGTCAGAAAAGAGCTGATTTAACGTTAGTAAACGAGCGCACATCAATCAGCTGTTTTCTGACAATTTAAAAGAATCCTGCTGTACTTCTGGAGGTTTTTACATCAAATAGTCTCTATCACCTCAAACTATGACATAGAAAAGAAGTAAGCAAAGATTGAAACAAGTCTGCTTGATGAAAATCAATGCTTATTATTTGTATTGTATTTCCCAACTCCAAATACATTATAACCACACATCGGTGTTTCATATACATATATTAATTGACATACTGATTGACATATATTGAATTGACTATGTTTATGCATACACTTATCTTCTCCGCCAGCGCCTCAACTTTTATGAATGAGTTTAGAAAATATTAATGAAAAGAATTGATTGAAAATTTACATTAATGTTCAAGAATAATTTTTCAGTTTACAGTAGTTTTCCCCAACGGAGAACCACAGGGTGTCCCACCCAGGTTGAATCAGCCATAGACCATAGATACTACAAAAAATGTCCAGTAAACTTTCCTCCTATCGACCTTCGTTTTCGAGATAATTATATTTTGAAAACATGCTAACTTAGCCTACTGCCATTAAATACTCAATAACTCCATTGAATACCTGTGTTACAATATTTGCGATTAAATGTGATTATTTGAGTAAAAATGTTATTAAATGTGAATTTGAATCTAAAATTTTAAAATTCTTTAGTGAGTAAAAAAGAGCATGAAAACTATCTAATCTTATGTAAATAAAGCTAAGGAATTCAATAAAACTAGTTAAAAGTTTCTATCTATAATGTTTTTTTAAAATATTTGCGTACTTCTTGTACTGAGTATTTAATGGCAGTAAGTTAGCATATTTTCAAAATACTAGAAAATCGATATATCTCGAAAACGAAGGTCGATAGGAAAAAAGTTTACTGAACATTTTTTGTTGGAAATGTCATGTAGAATCTATGGTTAACGGCTGATACAACCTTGGTGGGACACCCTGTATAGAAGAAGGTGGTAGGTTTCACGAGCATAATATTAAGCTGATTTTTAGTTGTCACTAATGTTATTCAAAATTATTCAATCATCTCAATTATTACAAAATCAATTTCTTTTCAACAATTGAATAGATTTTTGTTCAAAGTATTGGCGATAACATCATCACGCTAACTGGCTACTACGTTTTCAGGTATCGACTTCTTTTAGACATCGAGGTTTTCCTATGATCGATTGAATGAAAGTCGATTGTTACTTACTGGTCGATGCTGAGCTTGAAATCGACAGCGGCGGCCACCACTTGTGAGGCGTAGCGAATGCGGTCGTCAGCATTTTTGAAGGTCTGCTTGGGAAAGACGAGACCCGGACTGGAGAAGTAGACAACCGGCGCACGAAACTCCAGGTAGGCCACTTTCAGCCACCAGTCTGCCAACTGAACAAAGCGAAATCACGCTCATCAACTATTTTTGGCAAGGGTTTTTTCAAATTTATTCAAGAACAACAATCAAGCAAATCACAATCATAAGTCATCGCCCTTATGAACCTCTAGGGTCTGTGATTGGGACGATAATTTCAGATTTAAAACTTGACTTTTTATAGTATTAAGCCCGGTCTAGACGCTACGATAAGTTTGTCAAACTTAAGTCGTTCAAACTAGTTGGAAGCAAAGTCGTAGCGTGTAGATGGCAAAATTAAGAGTCCAACTTAAGTCGTATGGAAAGAGGTATGACTTTTTAATAAGTCGTAGCGTGTAGACGCGATGCAACTCATCCAACTTTTGACAAACTTATCGTAGCGTCTAGACCGGGCTTAAGATTTGTCAATTACCCAATTCTCTGTGTTCTCTGCTCGTTTCACTAGAAGTTCTTGCAGTTTTGCGCCAACGCCTTCCGAGAACTTTTTCACTTTTCCTTCGGTCTCTCGGAATTCATCGTCGTTCAGGAACGGCTTAACAGTCCTGAGAAAAAAAACAAATTACAGGTAGATTTAGCCAGATATATACAGAGCCCTCACCACATATAAAAGAGCCACATACTCACATAATATATAAACATAGGCCCTATCCATTATCAACAATAGTGATCAGATTTATCTTGACCCTCAGAAAGTTCTTCTGAGATTAATAGCACATTGAACAGAATAAGGCTACACCGGTTAGTCAAGAGAAGACAAGACGAGATTGGTCACATTTAGTCACAGTAATTCACGTAGTTGCTTATGAAGCAGCACACACCGATGCAATGACTAATCGGTGTGTGTTGCTTCATAAGCAACTATGTGAAGTACTGTGACTAAACGTGACTAATCTCATCTTGTCTTGACTAACCGGTGTACGCCTAGCCTTAGTAATAGATGTTTTATCGTACAATAAAATTTGTGACCAGAAAACAAGGGGCCGATCTTAGCGACATCTCTTAGAACTCTGAGTGACTGGAAATCGTAACTGTGAATTGAAGGAACTGGCAACTAGCGATGAGACAGTAAATGAGAGTGAGTGAGCGATCGATTCAGAGAGTGACCGCATGGCACTGAACTACATGGCCGATTACATTTTAGAGCACACAAAACCGGATCAAAGCTCCCTATTCCTTGAACAATCTACTAGAGAGTATTGTTTATCTATGTTAATAGTTTACCTAAAAACTTATCACAGTGATTTGTTAAGATAACTTAAGGTCTTTCTGAAATATATAAGTGGAATGCTCCCTATCTTGAAGCCTGTCTTCTGAGACATTGTACAATCAAATAAATAAATGACAATATTACTTACTTTAGATACCTGGTGAGTGTGTCTTTTAATGGTGGCACAGGCAGTTTTGGTAGAGCATTTGCGCTGAAATTGCGGGCAAGAATTTGCTGGCTAGAATGGCACAGTGTCTTCAAGTATGAATGATATCGGAACATTTCACCCTGAAACAGGAATAAAATTGAAAAATTAATTGAATTTGTGTTTTTAAAGTTACTGAGGTATTGAATACAGTACAATTGTGACAGGATTGACAAGATTTGAGGTTATCCTTTGATTTGAATGATTAAATTTCCGTAAACATAAACTGGAGACTTATGATAGCACAGTAGCTACAGGTCGTTCAAAACACTTTTATAAAACTTTACCTGAATTAATTTGACAATTTTCCCAAGCAACAATGATTTCAGTAGTATATAGATCCCGGTTGCTAAAACAACACAAATTTTCCAAGAAAATGAAATTTAGATGGTGAACATGTTGCACAGATGACACTTGACTAAGAGGTGAACACAATGTTTAAGACTTACTGGTTTTAAATTAGTATCAAAGTATGTGCTACAAATGCCAAGAGATCTCTGGCTTCCAACCAGAAGTTAATCAGTCGAGTCCCAGATTAACAAAATGTGTCTTTATTCTGCAAGTTGTGAGAGGAAGAGTAGCCTACTTGAATTTGAACCACCGCACGTAAATTATTGTAGGATGAATATTATAGATTTAAAGATTATTTCAGATATTTGTCAACACAAAATAACGTTTTTCTTGTATAGCTATGATGATGCAGAATTATTCAGCTCTTCTTCAGTTGTCACTGACTGTCAGACATCAGCTGTAAAAGTAAACATCAACAGAACCCGGTGGCAATCTAACCTTAGATATTTCCTCCGTTGATGATAATGACTTGATAGAATACATTTCAGACACTTTTACATAATTTAAATTATTTCAAATACTAATTATTTGAATTCATGGATGAATACTTATCAAATTTTGCCCAGCACGGCGAATTTAATCCCCAAAACAGACATAAATGAGTTGACAAAAAAGAACAAGAAATATCAATTTTGACTGTATCGACTTCATATCGATATTCCGATCATCGATCTCTCACTTGTCAAAATCGATATTCGACTTCGAGATTGAGCCAAATTTCAAATTTGCGGCTTTGCGTGTCTGATGTGCATGTCCTACAACAATAAACTTGGATTTTATAATCGTGATTAATGAGGAATAATAATGTTCTAATTTACCGAATTTCCATTGTTGGAGGTAAAAATATAATCAATCTTCATTATAAAAGCTTTTATAATGTTGGTCTGAACAAGAAAAATTTGCTTTTTGTTCTGAAACATAAAGCAAAGATTGAATCCCCCTTACACCTTCTCACTTATATTGGGCTGATTTCATCTAACTCACTATAATCTTTTTTGCACTCAGTATCATCAATCATCATTATTCAATCAATATCATGTTAATCAACGTTACAAACAATAGATATCGGTGTGTTTAATCTTTGACATAAATAATAATTAATAACATTTTGGAAAATTAGTGGCAATTTTCATCTGAGAAGTAGACAATTGCCCTGCTTTCTGCAAGGCATAAGTTTCAAGAGAGAATCATACCTTGAACTTTTAATCACGCCTTTGAATAGGCATATTATTTGTCATGTTTTGTGACAACATGAATAGGCTACTTCCATTTTTATAGAGTATCAAGGTAAGTATATAATATCTATTACCGTCGAAAAGAATTATTGTTCTTGTTAAATTTTATTATTCTCTAATATTGACTGAAAAAAATTAAAAATATTATGAAGACGTCAAATAGGGGGGTTTCAAGTGCAATACTGTAATAAAGTAAGTACAGAATCTGAAAGAATAATTTTATATTATAACTGTACAAAATAAACTATTATAGCATACAATTATCCTATGATTATTGAAATACAGTAGGTACTGTATTTCAATTTTTTACAATATTAATGAAAGATGGCAAATTTGAAAATGATCCAAAGTTTAATTAATCGGAAAAAATAGAATAGAAGGATTTTGTGATGCAATACAGTGTATAATCAGATTCATTTAATTTGACGCTTGGCAATAGATAGATAGAGAGATATTATTTCTTTGTCATCGTACTCCGGTTATCAGAAACGTCAAGAAATGATATTTCTCTCTATCTAATGCCAAGTGTAAAATTAAATGAATCTGATACTATTCAGAAGCAGGTACCATTTAACTTATATTGCTTTCAGTTCATGAAATATCATGAAAAATTTACATATTATTTACATTTCAATCGAGTTCGAAGGTGTGTTATTCTATAATAGCTCTCTATATTGATTATCTCATTAATTAATTGTAAAATAATACACTATTCTTTATGGATTTAACACATTACCGGCCTCGCATTAACAGGAAGAAAAAATTGTGCAAGTCTTTCATTGTGAAATAAAACACTATTTATCATTATTGAATAGACAACAATATTGTTGTTTTATTTCATTCACTATTCTTTTTAATTAAATTCACTGTTCATCATTGAAGTTTTTGTTAATTTATACTGAAGTCCATTAATTGAAAATGACAATTCACTCTTTTTTCAAATTAAGATTGAATGATACAGTACTACCGTTCATTTTCTAATTGATTCTTGATCACAGTACATTCTAAAATGTTACATTTATTTTCAAATCGTAGTTGAATCCGGTCGAAGCTGATACTTCCATGGAATTACTCAGAAATAAGAAGATTTCTTTGTTTCAAATGGAAAAACAACTACGTTTGGATAATCCACGGTCGAGAAAAGATCAGCACAATTTGAAAAATGATCATCGACATTTCTACTTCGATCAATTGCAGCCACTGATTTTGATCAATTTGATTCTGGCTAGACAACCTTATAGCAGAAACACATCAGGTATGAGGTCGAAATCGCTTCCCGGTGGTTCGGAACCCACCTGAAGCTGTAAGGCAATTCATCTCTCATCAAAGTCAATATGAGTTAGCTAATCTATATACTTTGATTTAAACTGATTTAGGATCGGCCTAGAGCGGTCCATTACTGAGGCCAAGCGGGGCTCAATCCTAAAGCAGTTTTAATCAGAGCCAATATACTTTGTATTCTTTGTATGAATAAAAGTAAACAATCCAATCTAAGCATACGTCATATAACTAATAAAACTGCACTGTTTCATGCAGATAAAACGTAATAAAATTATCATATTGCATCCGAAATTCATATTGTTGAAAAATTAAGAACCTACCTACATATATTTGTGAAATATAGAGTAATTTTATTGATCTCATTGGTAACTATTGTAATGTATATAATTTAAGCAGAAATATTTCGGTATCACATGGATAAAGTGATCATATAAGGCTATCATTATATTCCACATTATACCAAGGAACAAGGCGTGTTCCAATAGCTCATTTTCAGCAAACAAAATATTGTGCCTTTATGTATTAGGATTATAGTAGCAGGTAGAATTAAAGGCATTCAATAAAAATGATGTCTTTATGTAAGTTTATAGGTGGATGATTTTACACTAAAAAAAATTTTTTATTTATATTTGCATTTGCTCTCCAATGCAATTCAAATTGAGTTTCTTTCTAGAACTTTTGCTGTGGTGATGCACACATAAGCTTGTGCGTGGGTAATGGAAAGGATGATGATAGATAGATAGATAGATAGATATGACTTTATTTTTCCATTACATAAGTTCTGTAGATGAAGTTGAGGCATAATGGGTGAGAGATTCTTCTTCTTCTTCTTCTTCTTCCTCTTCTTCTTCTTCTTCTTCTTCTTCTTCTTCTTCTTCTTCCTCTTCTTCCTCTTACTCCTCTTCCTCTTCTTCTTCTTCCTCTTCTTCTTCCCCTTCACCTCCTTCTTACTCTTCCTCTTCTCTTCATAATACTCTTCTTCTTCTTCTTCCTCCCTTCTTCTTCTTCTTCTTCCTCTTCATTTTCCTCCTCTTCTCCTTCTTCCTCATCCTCTTCTTCTTCTTCCTCTTCGTCTTCTTCCTCTTCTTCTTCCTCTTCTCCTCCTTCTTTCTTCTTCCTCTTCTTCTTACCTTCTTCTCCTTCTTCTTCCTCTTCTTCTTCTTCTTCTTCTTCCTCGTCTTCTCCTTCTTCTTCCTCCACTTTCTCCTCTTCTTCTTCTTCTTCTTCTTCTTCTTCTTCTTCCTTCTCCTTCTTCTTCCTCTTCTTCTTCTTCTTCTTCTTCCTCGTCTTCTTCTTCTTCTTCTTCCTCTTTTCTCTTCTTCTTCTTCTTCTTCTTCTTCTTCTTCTTCTTCTTCTTCTTCTTCTCTATTCTTCTTCTTCTTCTTCTTCTTCTTTATCCTCTTCTTCTTCTTCTTCTTCCTCGTCTTCTTCCACATTCATCTCCTTCTTCCTCTTCCTCTTCTCTTCATAATGGGTGAGAGATTATTCTTCTTTGGCATCTTCCTCCTTCTTCTTCTTCTTCTTTCTCGTCTTTTTCCTCGTCTATCTCCTTTCCTCTTCTTCTTCCTGCTTCTCTTCTTATATTCGTCTTCTTCCTCTTCTTCTTCTTCTTCTCATCATTCTTTCTTCCTCCCTTCAACTTCTTCCCCTTCTTTTCCTTCTTCGTCTTCTCTTATTTCTTCTTCTTATCGTGTTCACTTATTCCTCCTCTTTCTCAACATTCTTCTTATTTCTTCTTCTCCTGTTCATTGCTTTACCCTCGTAACTATCTTCTTCTTCTTCTTCTCCATCTTTTTCTTATTCCTCTTCTTCTTCTTCTTCCTCGTCATCTTCTTCTTCTTCTTCCTCTTTATCTTCCTCATATTCCTTATTCTTCTTCTTCTTCTTCTAGCTGTTCTTCTTATCTTCTTCATTGTTCTTCTTCTATTACCTTGACTTCTTCCTATTCTTTATTGTATAAAATGTCTTCTTCTTATTCTTCTTCTCAACACTCTTCATTCCTCTTCTTCTTCTTCTTTATACAGCTTCATATTCCTCTTCTTATATATTCTTCTTCACCTATTTATACTTGCTTATTCGTCTTCTTCTTCTTCTCATATATTAACTATTATTTATTTATTTTAATTCTTCTTCTTATTCTTTATTCTTTATTTAACACAATATTTACAACTTTAGCTATTATTTCTTCTTATATTTCATAACTTGACTTCTTATTCTTCCTCTATTCACTATTCCTCTTCTTCTCGTAGCACTCTTCTTATTCCTTCTTCTTCCACTTCTTCTTCTTTATTACTCTTCTTCTGCCTCTTCTTCTTCTTCTTCTTCTGTATGCTTCCTTCTCATCTTATTCAACTATTTTATCGTACTTTTTTCCTTCTATTTCTTCTTCTTCTTCTTCTTCTTCTTCTTGCATCTTCTTCCTGTTCATCTTCTTCTTCTCAAATTATCTTCGTCTTGTACTTGACTTCTTCTTCCTCTTGCTTCCTATTCGTCTTATTCTTCTTCTTCTTTAACTATTTAACTTTGTAGCTTCCCTTTGCTTCTTCACTTAACTGTGTTCCCTCTTCATGCCCTCTTCTTCTTCTTCTTCTTTCTTCCTTTAACTTCTTTAACTTCTCAGCCTTATCTATCTGTACACTCCAACCTTCTTCTTTAGCTCGTCTTCTTCTTCTTTATCTTCTTCTATTTAATACCTTCTTCTTCTATCTTCTTCTTCTTCTTCTTCTTCTTCTTCTTACTTCTTCTTCTTCTTCTTCTTCTTCTTCTTCTTAACTTCTTCTATCTTCTTCTTCTTCTTCTTCTTCTTCTTCTTCTTCTTCTTCTTACTTCTTCTTCTTCTTCTCCATCTTCTTTCACTTCTTCTTCATTCTTTGTAACTTATTCTTCTTCTTCTTCTTCTTCTTCTTCTCCTTCTTTTTCAGAAATCTTCTTAACCCACAAATGATTAGAGATTACTGGATCTACATCTTTAGGTGGGTTTGGGTTCCTTCTTGTACGTACTTTTACGATCATGAGAGTTGAAAGACCTACAAGTCCTACATCCTTGATTCATTTTATACTTTGTTTTGCAGGCAAATTCGAGCTGAACTTCATCTCGCTTAGCAGATGACACCATGGTAACTCTTGTTCTATAGCGGCGAGCTGTGGATGACCAGTTGTGGCAGGTCGCAGGGTGGTTGTCCATGAACCATGGCCGTCGTTGTGGAAACAGCTGGCTTTAGCGCCACAAGCAGCTATAACGTCACTATCTACATGATTCTGCCTTTCTCGTTCCTGTTCGCTCAACTAGTCGTACTCCTGCTCCAACTGGATAGTTTGCAAAGCGCTTCATATTGTGTTTCTGAGATCGGTGGAAGCTTAATTTGGTGAGATCACTTCATTACAGGAAACCTTGAAAATGGTTTTCATTAGTAGAGGAATTAGTGGTAGGGTTCCGTGGGCGAGTACACTATCTTGTAGACCTCCCAATGAAAATTCATAGTAGAAGGTGATTGATGAGTTGAGTACTTGTTTTTAAGTACCAGTAGTAGAGTAGTAAGTTAGTATGTTGAGTTAGTATGTAGTTGCTCTACTACTTTCTAATGAAAAGCTCCGGGCCTAGGCGAGAGGAATCTATCCAAAAGGAATAGCCTTAAACAATTTATTTGTTATACCTTGGATAAATTGGGAAGGAATTCATCAAGAAAGGAGAAAATAAATAAATAATTTTTTCATTTCCCCTTGGATAATTCCCTCTTCAGTTGGTTTCCCTTGAATAGTTTGGCCTACCTATTACACAGAACTTGAGACACAAGGTGAATTCAGATAAGTCAGAACTGCCTTTAGTTGTGCAGTTCCACATTTTGAACCCAGTTATAAAGGAGACTTACTTTTGTTTGTTTGTTTGGTCCGAGCTTTGACCTTCGAGAACATAATTATCCCACTCCACGCACACACTGTCTCACCTCTTATCAGAATCACCCTGTATATTAATATAGGACATTATGCAACTAAAGGTAAGCCATGGTGTCCTAGCAGCTTGAAAAAACGCAGGCTTTGAGCAGGATATTAGTATAGGTGAGAATATTACACGTACAGGGCTCAATCTGGACATCTGGTCTTTTCTAGTCTTGACTTTCAACTTCATCATTCAAAAAATATTGACCAAAATAAGCTGAGCAAGCCCGAATTTCATTCAGCAAGAGTGGTGATTTCTGTTAAATTGCTAATAGCACAGTAAAATAATTAGAGCACATTTTGGAAATAGGGTAGCCGGTTTCTTTTTTAAATAATGTTTGTGATAGTCCTGGAATAATCGAAAACTTGGATATAGCATCCCAGAACTATCAAATGCATTGGTAAAAATAAACTACCCAATTCATGCAAAGGTATACCCTTTTTTTTTATTAACAATATTAATTTGCTAACTATGAATGGGTCTCAATACCTATTATTTTAAAATTCCATTTTAATCCAATGTAGACCCTTTTATTATGACAATATTTTGTTAGACTGTGAAACCTATTGAATTTAGAATTTATATTAGAAATTAACGACAATTCACTCTCTAGTGACCTTTTCAATGAATTTACTGTTTGACAGATTGACGTAAAAAATGTAGTAGGCCTAATCAACATGAAAAATAATAAATTTTTTCTTCAGATTATTAATTAATTTTATATTCACTTAAACACTTATTCACATACCCACTTAAATAAATTTTCATGTTTCTAATATATATAGAGTGTTTCAGAACTCCCTACCAATACTCTAGGGCATTGTTCCTGGTCAAAAACCATATCTAAATATCATATTCAAATTGTCCAAAAGTCCTTAGTCACTCACACAGCTGCCATTTTGTTTTAGATTTATTAATCTTATTTGTTAAGATTGGATCAATATTTACTGAGATATGGCAGCTTTAGTGATAGGTGAGCGCTGGAGGTTACTTGCACCCATTTTTACTGTCTTTAAAATTCACACAAAATGATCTAAAATCGCTTTAAAATAAAATACAAAGCAGACGGAGACTGTTGCATTTTTGTAACAGACTTTATCCGCAACCCCATGATGCACTGCAACCGGCCGCCAGCGCTCACCTACCACTAAAGCTGCCATATCTCAGTCAATATAGGTCCAATCTTGACAAATAAGGTTTTAATCCATTGTAATTAAATTTACTAAAAAGTTATTCTTGTAAAAGTTTAGTATTATCAACGGATTTCGAGTTATTCAAAAAACAAAATTTTTAATGGCCGCCATTTTGTCTCTAAATCTTGCATATCTCACTCAATATTGGTCTAATCTTAACCAATAAGGCTTTAATCGATTTGTAATTAAATTAACTAAAAGCTATTTTTCTAAAATTTTCGTAATATCAACGGTTTCCGAGTTATTCAAGAAACAAAATTTTAAATGGCCGCCATTTTTTTTATGGATTTGAAAAATTGTCATAATTTTTTTGTAGCTTTGTCTAGTTGTCATAAATGTTGGTGCAAAGTTTCAATTCCATATGTTTCACCATTATTGAGATAAAAAATAATAAGTGAAAAACCAAAATGGCAGCTGTGTGAGTGACTAAGGACTTTTGGACAATTTAAATATGATATTTAGATATGGTTTTTGACCAGGAACAATGCCCTAGAGTATTGGTAGGGAGTTCTGAAACACCCTGTATATATATTATTTTTTTAAATCTTTCGTTTGTAGTTTAAGGCTAGGCGTACACCGGTTAGTCAAGACAATACAAGACTAGTCACGTTTAGTCACAGTACTTCACATATACTTTCTTATATGAAGCAACACACACCGATCAGTCATTTCATCCATGTGCTGATTCATAAGCAACTATGTGAATGATTACCCTGTGACTAATCTTGTCTTGTTTTGTCTTGACTAACTCAGTGTACGCCTAGCCTTAGTGTAGCTTCAGATGTTATATAATTTTTATTATTGAACTTACAAAACAAAAATATAATTACTTACATTACCACGCTCAGACTATTGAGGTCTTTTTGAGATATTAGTCTTCCTATTCATCTATAGTTCTATACAGTATCTGATATTTTCTGTATTGTTTATTCTGTTCTGTTTGTTCAATTTATTGAATTTGTTCGTCTTTTGGAAAAATAAAAATTTATATCTTCCTATTGTACTGTATCTTATATTTTCTGTATTGTTTATTGTGTTCTTTTGCTTAATTTATTGAATTTATGTTCATTTTCGGATGAATGAAAATTGATTGATTTGATTTCAGGATATGCACGTGTCGGTGACAGGAGTTGAAATCAGGCTAGCCAACTATGCGCGACTAATCGGGGTCTACAGTGGCCAGCCTGGTTGTGTCAGCAGTCTTGGACGTGTTTGAGCCGTACTTCATTCTGTCGCACCTGCACTGGACCGACGTGCTGCCGTTTATGTTCATCACGCTGGACTTCCTTTGTTTGACGGCTTCCTGGGCGTTCTCCTGCTACTACATAGGGCAAGCATGCCTCTCGATTCAGGCTAGCTTGGAGCCCAGTGTGTGTGTGTGTGTGTGTGTGTGTGTGTGTGTGTGTGTGTGTGTGTGTGTGTGTGTGTGTGTGTGTGTGTGTGTGTGTGTGTGCAGTGCTTGAAAATGCTTGAATCTTTACTGGATAGACTCAAGCTTCTGCTGCTGTAGTGGATCAATTTTCCTCATGCACCCGTGCAAAATATAAAAGCCTGGCATTCCTTCATAAGCCTGGTTTGCCTGGTTCTTCTAATTGACCATCGGTTTCATGATAGAGGGCTTAAAATTGAAGGTACAAGCAAAATGTAGCACAAGGAAGTTTGTGACTCATTGTATGGGTGAAAGTTGACCACACCTACCTTTTCTCTCAAAATAAAATCTGCTTTTCACCCTTACACAAATATTTATGTGTAAAAAACTATAAAAACTTTTTTATATCTATGAAGAATACAATTCTCTTTGAACTTTATTTACTAAAATTAAAATTAATCCCCCTATGGATGCTGGAAAAAATTCCAAAGAAAAATGAAATTGATAAGTGATAATAATTGATCGAAATCACATCAAAGCTCACCTAACATTATTATTAAATCAATATAATAGTTACTTTATTTATATTTTAAAAAATGCACAGTTGAGGGCACCATCATTTATATCGTATGTAATGTTGCTCTATAATGACGCATCCTCAAAAGTGCAATTATTGATATCATAATTAAATGAGAAAAGAGGTAAATCAATATTTAGGATAGAAGTTAAGAGTCATACAAAATTCTTCACTTTACTCCACATAGTAGCCTCACCCACACATTTGTGTCACAATTCCTAGGACAATGAAACTCTCCAATCCAAGTATAGTATTTGCCTCACAGTTGTGCCTCTCCAGTATTGTTTGGATTGATATATTTTCTGTGCCAGTAATGACTGTTGTATTTCACTGTAAATAATTAATGCCACTACAATACATTATTGGACACGAATTGAATGCATTCTTTATCCGAGATGACGGAAGCTCTTCATCAGGAGCAGGCAATAGCATTAATTATTTACAGTGAAATTCAAGTCGTTACTTCAACTGAATTTTCTACAAGTATTTCGTCATGGAAAACAACATCGAAGATAGCTTTTATAATTCAGGGTAAGCCCAACGATTTTTCAATTAATGTTTGAAGAGATTTAGATGGAATTTATACTTTTCTGTGTTCAGACGTCTCCAAGCCATCAACTGTGTTCCAGTTTTCAGCGACTCCGAGCAGTAGTGCACCTGCCCCTGATATTATTTCCTCTCTTAGGGTCGAAACGCGTGTGCAATGTTCATATATAGGCTGTTTTGGTAAGCCTCAGAACTCCTCACCAATACCTCTAGGGCATTGTTCCCTGTAAGTGGAAAACACGTTAAATATCACAATTTGGAAATCCTCCGTCCAGAAGTCCTTAAACACTCACACAGCTGCTCATTTTGTTTTTTCCTTGACTTATTTTTTATCTCAACAATGAGTGAAACATATGGGAAATTGAAAACTTTGCACCAACAACATTTATGACAACTATAGACGAAAGCCATAAAAAATTACGACAATTTTTCAAATCCATAAAACAAAAATGAAGGCCATTTAAAATTTGTTTCTTGAATAACTCGAAAACCGGTTGATGTTTTCATTACGAAAATTTTAGAGGAATAACTTTTTAGTATAAATCAATTACAAATTCCTATTAAAACCTTATTTGTTGAAAGAGATTGGGACCAATATTGAGTGGAGATATGGCGCAGCTTTAGCGGACAAAATGGCGGCCACTAATAAAAATCCTTTTGTTTCTTGAATAACTCCTGAAAAACCGTTGATAATACGAAAATTTTACAGGAAATAACCCTTTTAGTAAATTCAATTACAAATCGATTAAAACCCTATTTTTGGTCAAGATTGGACCATTGATTGACTGGGAGATATGGCAGCTTTTAGTGACAAAATGACTCAGGGGATGATTTAAAATTTTGTACTTGCTGAATAACTCGAAAACTGTTGGATTATAACGAAAATTTGTACAGGAATAATTTTATTGGTAAATTTAATTACAAAATCGAGTAAAAACCTGATGGTTGAGCTGGATTAAATATTTTACCGAGATATGTAAGGCTTTAGTGAGTGACAGGCGTGAGCCGCTGGAGGCTGGTTGCAGTGCAATCACTATCATCACCTCATCACTGTGTTGCCATATCTCAGTCAATATGTTGGTCCAACTCTTGGCAAAATGAGGTTTTGAATCTATTTGTAACTCAACGCAATTACTGAAAGTTAATCTTGTAAAATTTTTAGTATTATCAACG
This sequence comes from Laodelphax striatellus, assembly GCA_017141395.1. NCBI lineage: Eukaryota > Metazoa > Arthropoda > Insecta > Hemiptera > Delphacidae > Laodelphax > Laodelphax striatellus. The sequence continues at coordinate 3,437,602 of CM029531.1, read as the reverse complement.
GTTCAGTTATTCGAAGAAAGAAACGTGGGAAAATTTTAGAATGGCACCTTGTTTTATGATTTGAAAAATTGCTCATAATTTTTGTAGCTGTGTTCAGTTGTCACAAATGTTGGTGCAAAGTCTCAATTTCATATGTTTCTCTCACCATTATTGAGATGTAAAATAATAAGCAAGTGAAAAACAAAATGGCAGTCTGTGTGGAAAGTGACCTCAGGACTTTTGACAATTTAAATATGATATTTCAGATATGGCCTTTGACTTGCGGAACAAATGCCCTAGAGGCCGGTGTAGAGCCCTCTGAAACATCCTGTATAGCAATTCATTTTCTTTTTTCAATTTTCCTTTCTCCAGACATGTTACAACCGCAGTAGCCGCCGATTTAGCACCATAGATGCACACCGCACACTTTGGCTGGAACTGTGTCAAGTCTATGACGACTACTGCTCGTCGCAAGAGTACCGCATACTCACGCTTCTGCTACTGATGCTGGTCTGCTTAGTGATCAGCAGCTATGTAGTGGTCAGTGCGCTCTACGCGAGCAGCAGTGGAGGCCACTCTACTGTTGCCATCGTCTCGTTCGCCGTGCCGCTACTCTATGCCATCTGCCAGCTCATTGTTATCTGCGAGTGTGGACATCGTGCCTCGATTAAGGTGATTAGTTCATGGACACTCTGTATAGTGCAGAGTGCAGCCACTAGATGATCAGTCGACAGGTTTTCAGTGATATATTCTCTAAAATTTTAGGTGAAGGACAAAGCTCATTTTTATTGCCATAAATAATTTTTGTATCAGCCAGAAACAACAATACAGAATGAGTAACTCTATAACTATAACGTAATCAGATGATTTAATGTGAATTTATCATTTATTATTTCATTTTCATTTCATTTATTCACACACAATTTCCACAAACAATACAACATATAAATACAATACAAAAGTGGTTGGGTGACCTTATCAGTAATCGTGTTGAGGCACCATAAAAGATAAATTATTAAGATTCATCCATTAAGACAAATCAGTTATTCCGCCCAATCTGGGTTCGTATCGCAGTAGATCTCACTGCGGTGTGAAAAAAGCTTTAAAATAAATATCATAATTATTATCATTCATTATCATACTTTCTTTTCATCAAGCTTTTTGATCTTTTTCCTCTTTTTCATTCAGAGGAATCCCTCCAGCGGTCCGCTGCAAGTTTAATCTTACGTGCTGATTGTATATTCTCATTCATTTAATTTTTGTTTTGTTTATTATTTTCCAGCACAATAGTGCCGGTTGGTTTTTCTGACATTTTTGTTCATAGTATATATGCCCAGTATTTGTATATCTTGTATTGAGAATAAAAATTCAATTCAATTCACCTAAAATTTTAGAAATCAAGCACTAAACAACCTGTTATGAACACAGAACAGTATTTGGAGAAGGTGTTCTAGTAAGAGGCGGTTTCCAGTGAAGTTTACGGTATTTCCATGTAACGGAGTCATTTTCATTTTTCTAAATTTTGTTAATTAAATTAATTTTAGGTTTCTAGTTAATTAAGGCAAAAATTCAACTAATAAAAATAATTTGAGGTACATCCAGTAGATAAAAGTTTCATACTTTTCGCAGGTTTCATACTATTTGTCTATAGTGAGACAAATTATGAGTAAAATGATTACTTTCACTATCGTTTTTGTATAGTGCTTGAAACATTATCTTCAAAGTTATTAATTGAAAACAGCATCGTATTATTATCACGCTTACTTGGTACAGTATGTTTTTTTTTTGACGCGGAGAGACCCTCTCTGCTGGTGTTGCGCTTCGCCGAAATATGCAATGTTCCCCAATGATTTGGGAATAAATTATGGTAAGCCTGCAGCATTGTATGTTATACAATATGGTATTGCTAAAATTAATTAAATCAGGAAATTTGTATTGTTTTTTTCAGATTGGTTCCGATTTTTGTAAAAAGCTCGACTGGATTCAATCTAGTAACTTCACTTCACAGCAATGGCATGAAGTATGTTTTAATGTTTAGCACTAGTGCGTTCACAAAGGAAGCTGTGTCTAGTTTTGTTACATTGGCAAAAAGCGGCCTTGCTGTAAATAGCGTGCAATGAACAGTTATTCATAGATTGTATCAAGTATAGATACTTGTATCAAGATTCCTGCATCAAGTGTGCCGTTCATACACTACAGTAACAAAGCGCTTGAACAAAGTACCTCATACAGTAATTTGCTTCAGAAACTCACTCATCATCTACCTCTAGGGTATTGTTCCTGGTCAAAACCATATCTTGAATATCATATTTAAATTTGTCCAAAAGTCCTTAGTCACCTTCACACAGCTGTTATTTTGTTTTTTCACTTATTATTTTTATCCTCAATAATGGTGGGAAACATATGGAATTGAAACTTAAAATTGAGTTCAACATTCATGACAACGAGACGTAAAGCTATGCAAAAATTGTGACACTTTTTCGAATCCATAAAACAAAATAGCGGCCATTTAAAATTTCATTTCTTGAATAACTCGAAAATGTTGATAATAAGCGAAATTTTACAATAATAACTTTTTTGAGTAACCTTTAATTACAAATCGATTGAAACCTTTATTTGTGGACATTGGGGCCGTTGACTGAGATATAGCAGCTTTTAGTGATAGGTGAGTTGCTGTGGGAGGTTACTTTCTTTTGCACCCATTTTCACTGTCTCCAAAATCGCCACACAAAATACTTCTAGTATCCGTTTCACAAATAACAACATGCAAAGCAGACAGAGATTCGTTGCATTGTGAATATACAGGTGGCAGACTTTTAGGTCCGCATGTGCCCAGTGTTGCACTGCAACTAGCCTCCAGCTGTCATTTTTCATCACTAAAGCTGGCATATCTCAGCTACCAATATTATCAGTCCCTCAATCTTAACAACAAATAAGGTTCTCAATCGATTTATAATCAAATTTACTAAAAAGTTATTCTGTAAAATTCTCCTTTCGTATTATCAACCTATTTTGAGTTATCTCAAGAAACAAAATTTTGTAATGGATTATTTTGTCACTTAAAGTCTGCCATATCAGTCAGTCATTATTGTCCAATCTTAACAAATAAATTTTAATCGATTTGTAATTGAATTCACTAAAAAACGTTATTCCTGTGTGTGAAATTTTCTTTGGTTACCAACGGTTTTCGAGTTATTCAAGAAACAAGAATTTTAAAGTGTACGCCATTTTGGCACTAATGCCGCTAGATCTCATCTCAATATTGGTCCACCATCTTGGGGTAACAAATAAGGTTTTAATTCCATTTGTAATTAAATTTAATAAAACGTTATTCTTTTGTAAAATTTTCGTGATTATCAATCGGTTTTCGAGTTAATCCAAGAAACAAAATTTTAATGGCTGTCGGCTCACAACAGCCGCCATTTTGTTTTTCCACTTATTATTTTTTAGTCTCAATAATGGAGAAACATAGGCCCATGGAATTGGTGGTAAACTTTGCACCAACTGGTATTCTGAACTTATGGGAACCTTGGATTATCAGGACAGGCGCTTATCGCACCTCGGCGCCTACCAACAATATTTATGACAGACTGAGACAAAGTCTTCGAAAATTAGACAGACAATTTTTTCAAATCCATAAAACAAAATGGCGGCCATTTAAAATTTTGTTTCTGAATAACTCGAAAACCGTTGATATTACGAAAATTTTGAGAAGAATAACTTTTTTAGTAAATTTAATTACAAACTGATTTAAACCTTATTTGTCAAGATTGACCAATACTGACCCAGATATGACAGCTTTGATGGTCAAAATGGTCGGTACCAATTAAAAATTTTGTTTCTTGAATAACTCTGAAAACCGTTGATAATAACGAAAATTTTACAAGAATAACTTTTTCAGTAAATTCCATGACAAATCGATTATGAACCTTATTTGTCAAGATTGGACCAATACTGACTGAGATATGGCAGTTTTATAACAAAAATGGCGCTGCCAATTGAAAATTTTGTTTTCTTGAATAACTCGAAAACTGTTGATAATATTTAAAAATTTTAATAAACAAAAAAAACTTTTTAGTAAATTTAATTACAAATCGATTAAACCTTATTTGTCAAGATTGGACAAATCACTGACTGAGATATGGCAGTTTTAGTGACAAAATGGCGGCCAATTGGTAATTTTGTTTCTTTTGAATAACTTCCGAAAACCGTTGATAATACGAAAATTTTACAGTGAATAACTTTTTTCTCGAAGTAAATCTACATTACAAATCGATTGATGACCTTATTTGGTTTCAAGACTGGACCAATACGAGACTGGAGGATATTTGGGCAGCTTTAGTAACAAAATGGCGTAGTCCATTTAAAATTCTGTTTCGGAATAACTCGAAAACCGGTTGATACTATACGACAATTTGCTGCAGAATAATCTTTTCAAGTAAATTCAACTGGTTGGGCTACAAAATCGATTATGTGACGTTGTTTGTCGGTGACTTGGACCACTGCACTCGACCTGACATATGTGCAAGTAGCTATAGTGACAAAATGGCGGTTAGTTAGTGTTTTCAGGGCCTTCAGCCTTTCTTGAATAACTGAAAACTAGGAAAATATTACATCAATCACTCTTTAGGCTCAATATACAAATCGATTAAAACCTGAGTTGTAATGATCACTGGACCAGTCATTGACTGAGATATGGGCAAGCTCTAGTGTGGGATAAAGTGCGTGCGCTTGGAGGCTGGTTGCAGAAAGATCCTGGCTTCATGATAAATTCTGTTGCCAAAAATGCAAATAAAGTCTCCGGGTTCTGCCTTTGCATGTTGGTTTAAAGCTAGATTTTAGATCATTATGTGTGAATTTTAAAGCATAGTAAAATGGGTGCAAGTGAACTCCAGCGCTCACTCCTATCACTCAAAGCTGCCAAGATATCCTCAGTAAATATTGGTCCAATCTCTTAATAAATAAGGTTTTAAATCAATTTGTAATTAAATTTACTAAAAAAGTTATTCCCTGTAAAATTTTCGTATTATCAATCGGTTTTCGAGTACTCCGAAGAAACAAAATTTTAAATGCGCCGCCACTTTGTTTTACATTTGAAAAATTGTCATAATTTTTTGTAGCTTTGTTCTAGTTGGTCATGAATGTTAGCGGAAAGTTTCACCCATATATTTCACCATTATGGGTCAATTCTGATATTGACGACAACGACACGACGGACGACAGAGCCTGCTTTTGTCTCCCAGTGCGCCCGCGCCACCTCAGCCCATGCTCTGATTGGTCCATGCTCATTCGTTGTTTTACAAACGATAGCTCTCAAGTCTGCAAAATTGCAGTAGCGGTATATTTGCGCAAGATTTTGTATTATAATTTTATTTAATGGATTATTATATTTATATTGTCGTACTGAATATTATTAATATTAATTGACAATTGATTTCTCCTGAATACAGCGTAATATTCAAAACTTCCGTACCTTAGTCATTTTCAACCTAGAAATTCCGCTTGTCAGAAAGTCTTCTAAAATGGATGGACCAACTCCAGAGCGCGGCTGGTGACGCATGCGCAGAACAAAATCGAGAATGTCGTCGTCGTGTCGTTGTCGTCAATGTGGGAATCTGACCTTATTGAGATAAAAATAATAAGTGAAAAACAAAACGGCAGTCTGTGTGAGCACCAAGGACTTTTAGATAATCTTGAATATGATAATATTTAGATATGGTTTGAAACCAGCAACAATTGCCCCAGAGTATTGGTAGGGAGTTCTGAAACACTCTGTATATTCTTAAATATCAATTCCCAACTATTCGACGACAACGACAGATTCTCGATTTCGTTCTGCGCATGCGTCACCAGCCCGCGCTCTGGATTGGTCAATCCGTAGGTAATTTATGATCAGCTGAATTCTCTAGGTCAAGTGACTAGGTGGGAAGTTTGAATGTTCGCTGTTCCCGAATCAATTGGTCAATCAATAATATTAGTACGAGCAATATAAATATAACAATCAGTGCAATAAAATTATAATACAAACCCTTCTTCGGTCATACCGGTACCGCAATTCTCAGAGACTTGAGGAGCTTTACCATTTGTAAACAAAGACAGGCATGGACCAACTCAGAGCATTGGCTTTGGTGACGCATGCAGCAGAACTGAATGAGAATGTCGTCACCAAGTCGTTGAAATCGTCAATGTGGGAATTGACCTTTAGGCACCACCAGACCTGGAAACTTCCACATCGAAAAGCAACTTATCGCTCGATGCGACCTGCAACACAGCATGTAGTTTTCTTTTTAAATGACGATGCTCTAGACTAGGGCGATGTCGTCTAGGTGAGCATCGTCACGCAAACGAAGTTGCCGATGATGGCATGCTGGCTGCCGAGCTGATGTGTGGTCAGATTCTGATGGTACAGAAAAGCAGAGATTAGGTGATACCTTCAAACCACATCGTTCTGATAAAGTAGGATTATTTGCTTCAAAAAGTAGTATTTCATCATTTTTTGGTCACTTTAACCATAGCCTCCTCTAATACATTAACCTTTGCCTCCTCTTAAGGTCAATTCCCACATTGACGACAACGACACGACGACGACATTCCTTTATTTTCTGTTCTGCGCATGCGTCACCAGCCCATGCTCTGATTGGTCCATGTCTATCTTGTTTACAAAAATGATGGCCTTCAAGTCTCAAAATTGCAGTACCGGAAGGACTTCTTGAAAAAGCTGTTCTCTTTCATCATAAATTTTATTTACTGGATTATTATATTTTATATTGTCGTACTACTATTATTAATATTAATTGACAATTGATTCCGAACAGCGAACATCTGAAAACTCCCTACCTAGTCACTTAACCTAGAAATTTCGGCTGGTCATTGAAATTCTCAAAAATATTTGACCAATCAGAGCGCGGGCTGGTGACGCATGCGCAGAACGAAATGAGAATGTCGTCGTCGTCAATGTGGGAATTGACCTTAATACGGTACCTACCTACTTTAAAAGGTGTACAGTATAAGAAGTCTTATAAACTATGATGCAGCCGTATACGGTACTAATATTGTATAATAGATGAAATACTATAATTATTCTTTGAAGCTGTACTGACAATTTATAATTCAGGTTTAGTCCAGATGCCATAGCAAAGGAAACGACTCTTGTACAGTGATATTCATTTAATTTGACGCTTGGCATTAGATAGATAAATATTATTTCATCGCCATCGTACTCTACGATCATCAGCAACGTCAAGAAGTGATATCCCTCTATCTATCTAATGCCAAGCGTCAAATAAATTAATGTCACTAACTCGTTTCCAATGCAATAGATCAATGTACAATAATTTTATTGTTACATGTTGAACTTGGTTGTGCTCCCACTGAAATAATGTTATTTATCAAGATAATAATTTTGAATTTTCCAATATTATTGTCAAAGCTGGAATATTTAAAATACCTATCTTTTGAACTATGACTATTCATAGTCAGTATGAATAGCATACCTATGTTTATCTCTGATATTCTAAATTATAAATTATCTTCTTCCCTGTACCTTTGGATTTATACTTAGCCAGCAGTAACGTTCTTTTCAACATGTTCTGCGTATAGCCTAATATATTCTTATCCAGCTTCGATAAAATTGTTGGTTTCTTACATAAGTTCATTGATATTTCTTTATTATCATGGTTTATATATTACAATCTATAAAATTTACATCAATCATAAATTAAACACATGATTTCATATTATCTGTGTGAATATTATATTTCATTTGAATATGGTATTTTATAGTAATACTTATACTATGTTGAGTTAGAATGAATTTTTGAAAATATTGATATCTGTTTTTTCTTTTATCAAGATGGAGACATTTATTGAATGCTTGGAAATTGCTAGACCTACAGCAAGAGTTTGTGGTATTTTCACCATCAACAGAAAACTATTCATGCAAGTAAGAAAATTTTCACCACCTTTGAATGTACAAATAATTAAAGCGTGTTTATTCAACATTGCCTCAAACTTTCACTACGGTATATCCGAATATAGCTTAAATATAGCCTAAAAAGAGTCAACTTTTTCGAATAACTGACATTATATTTTCTCAAATTTTATTTTTCTCTAATTGCAGGTCATCTACGAGATTGCTTCTTACTTGATCATTCTTGTGCAGTTTCAAGCAGCTGAAAAAAAGCAAGAAATAAAGTCTGATGCAGGATGAAGCCGAGCATTGAATCAAGTTGATCCTTTCACCAAATTGAATGAATTCAATTTGAAGTCCTCCATACAATCAATCAATGATACCTTGACTAAATACTCATCAGTTATATTAATTGTGCAATGAGGCGAGGTGGAACCTACCCGTAAGGGTCTCCCCACCAATAAAAGCCATACGATAAAAAAAATCAGTTATATTCACTTATTTTTTGAAACTCGAGAGCAATTGTTGGGAGTTTAAAACATTTTTCCATCTCCCAAGTATTGTAATTGCTACAATAAGCCGTTTGCACGAAATAACATTTCTCATCCATTCAATAAAACAGAGAAGAATCAAATCAAACAGCTATATATTCTAACATCAACAGGCACTAGACTTGCTCAAAATAATATTATTAATTAGACTATTAGCATAGAGAGAGCATTTGGCGCTAGGTAAGGCTTAAAGCTAGGCGTACACCGGTTAGTCAAGACAAGACGAGATTAGTCACAATAATTCACATAGTTGCTTATGAAGCAACACACACCGATTAGTCATTGCATCGGTGTGTGCTGCTTCATAAGCAAGGCTGTGAATTACTTAACTAAACGTGACTAATCTCGTCTTGTCTTGACTAACCGGTGTACGCCTAGTCTCACACCAAGTTTTATCCCACACAAGTTTTATCCCAAAATAACTGGGATAAACTCAGAGGAAAAGAGTGAAAAGCATGTCACAGTATAAAACCCTAAACAAAATTCTTCATCAGTTGTGAATTAAGAATTTTATCATTGGAATTAACATTTATAATAAATTCAACATAAAAATCATTCATGCTCTTTCAAATATACATTTCTTTGGTTCACGATTTCATATTATTTTCATTTAATCTATTGAAGAATAAAAGAGTAGCCAAGATAACTATTTCTCATCACTATAAACTCACACTACTCGTTATTAGAAACAAATTTTCACTAATAGCTTATAATGAAATCAAAAGAACTACAATCATAATACTTAATCTGATTTGATCGGCCTCATCAGAAAAGCAACTTTAAAAATGTAAGAAATTATGAATATAATGAACGAAAATTTTGTGTATATAATTCTGAGAAAGTATATATCTTACTGTTTATTGACTCAATTTGACTCTGTACAATCTCTGTCAATTTGACTAAAGCGCATGCGCTATATAATGATATCTAAAAATATATAGTAAAACCGTTTACAAAGATTAAATTTCTAAAAATTGAAAAATATACATAACAAAATTTGATTGTGTTCTTACAGCTTAATAATTGTATTACGATTCAAGATTGTTGAAGTGCCTACAATTTCATCTGTGAGAGAATAAGATCGATCCACAACAAGAGTGATAACTAAGAAAGTCAAGTTTATGAGTGGTAAAGTTCCAGCAACTAGCAAAAAACGCAAACATATTCATACAAAAATATGAAAATATGGAGCCTAAAATAAATATTACTTCCAAGATAAAATAAAATCGATCTAGATCTTAGTGATAACTGAGAAAGTCAAGTTTATGAGTGTTAAAATTCCAGCAACTAGCAAAAAACACAAAGATATTCATACAAAAAATTCAATAATTTACAAATAGCTTGATGGGAATATTACTTTAATAACAGTTTTTGGAATTTGCGTTTTTGACTGTCGGTGAGAAATGTGAACGAGTTAGTGTTGTAAATAATCTTTTTCAGAAAATGCTCCTTCATACTTTGCCACGTCCGTTTGGGACAAATGTTGACTCTTTCCATATCCTTCCACATTAACGTACCTTTTACGCTATTATACGCATCGTTGTCGGCAATATACCTAACAATACTTCTGTCTTCGTAGTCAGAATATAACATTCTTGTGTGCCTATTCACGACTTTACGTTTAAATGTTTCCTGTTTCGTACTACTGTGTGCCTTTGAGTTGTTATCAAGATCACTTCCACTATCATCACCACTGCTGTCGAAAAATGTCGAATGAATACGTTTGAACTTTTTGTGCGAAGAATGTTGTTGAGGTTTGTTGGGTTTTCGGACTTGTTCATCACTGTCCTGTTGAGGTTTGTTGGCTTTTTGAACATCATCATCACTCTCTTCCACTCTGCAACGAATTGGTCGAGGAGGCGTAATTTCGGGTTCCTTTTCTACTTTCACTTTTTTAACATCTGGTTTATTCATTAGTACATTAGAGGGCACTTCACTCCAAGCCAACTTTTTGAAGTAGACCACACGCATGAAGTCGAAGCTGTGCAAGGGCGGCGCATTGTTGAATGTTCGCTGATAAGGATTGATGGACACAATTCTGTTCTTCGACACACACTTGAACAGGTACTCAATCTTGAAAACGGGACCTACGTGAGACGTCAACAGTTTGTCGTCTTTTACTATGACAATGCTGTGATCGTCCATGTCCTTCACTTTGGGGTAGACCAGTCCGCCGCTTTTCTCGATCAGCTTGGTCAGCTTCAGTTCGGCACCAGAGTCGTTGAGCAACAGAACGAAGGTGAGCGGCTCCATGTCTTCGTTGCGGAAGAGAAACGCCGACGTCTCTTTCTGCAGCACTGCATTGAGGTTGACAGGCGTTTCGTTGTCGTCTTCACTGAAATCGGTCTCACTGCAGTTGCGTATCTGATCGTCGCCGCTCGAGATATAACTGTCCGACGAGTAAGCAGCCTTGTCCGGCGCTTCAACTTCGCCCTCCACTTCTTCGGCTTTGAACACCAACTCCAGGTTTTCTATTTCGCTCGCAAGGTAATCCTCATTGAGGCTGCAGCTCGACTGGGAGCCTTTCTCGTCGATAAAGATGCATTTGCATTTGCCGCTGCACTCTTCTTCCATACTGATCGTCCTGCAACAAAGCAAACAAATATTGACTATTTTTCACTGCCACTAATAGGTACTGTATTATCATAGAGAAAGCATACGCCAAGTAGATTACTCAGGGACGTTTGTTTACAAGTACTTACTATTTATAAATGCTTGAAATTCAATATTATTAACTTAAAAGATTACATTACTTTGAACGTGAAATCTACTCACAGATTAGGCTAGGCGTACACCGGTTAGTCAAGACAAGACAAGATGAGATTAGTCACAATACTTCACATAGTTGCTTATGAAGCAACACACACCGATTAGTCATTGCATCGGTGTGTGCTGCTTCATAAGCAGCTATGTGAATTATTGTGACTAATCTTGTCTTCTCTTGTCTTGACTAACCGGTGTATGCCTAGCCTTAGTGTTTACAGCTATTTCGGACTGTTGTTTGTCCATCCTCAGAACACGCGTTTGCACAATAGCTTCAAACACTAATCTGTGAGTAGATTACACTTTTAAAGTGATATAATCTTTTAAGTTAATAATTTAGAACAAGTGAAAAATATCCACATCAAGTGAAATTCAATATTTATTCATTGATAAAAAGAAAAATACAATACAAATATATTCTTTACAAAGCAAATATACCCCTCTAGCTGATAGCTATTTAAGGGGATAGTATAAATAAAAGATTAATAGTTACATCTTGTATAAAAATATACTCACCCACCTAAAACAGGTGGAAAACTTCAACAGGTTTGAACTTTAAAACTAATATTATGACCTACAAATTCCATTTGAATAAATGGTTATTTGAAATTGATAGGGAGGCTGCAGAGCAACTGATTCAATCCTATAGGCATTAAACTCATCTACGTTTTTGAGTATCACTTTTCAAATTTATTTGCTCTTTTGTCACTTTTAGGCTAGGCGTACACCGTTTGGGAACAAGACAGTAGGTGGTGCTTAAAGTGAAGCAAACACACAGGTCATAGCATCAGTGTGCTGCTTCATAAGCTACTATGAAGCAACACTTTCACTCACGATTAGTCATTGCATCAGTGTGTGTTGCTTCATAAGCAACTATGTGAATTACTGTGACTAAACGTGACTAACTTGTCTTGACTTGACTAAACGGTGTACGCCTAGCCTTATTTTATATTTGTATGGTACTGTTTAACAAGTCAAATGTCAGAGTAGTATGAAGCCAAAATTTTAATATTGATAATTCAAAGTATATTGTTTGAAAATTGTTGTACTGTCTAATATACAAAAATAGTTGTTGTAATAATGCACAAATAAACTCATTCCCAACACCCAGACTTCTGTTTTTGTGGGGAATATTCACTGTAAACAGGATATTTTGTATGATACTCATGACTGTGTCAATTTTTGTGATTAAAATTTATTTATTTAAATAGTTCGTTTCAGGTGAGTTCAGAGGTCTCTCCAATCGCCCACTTGATTAACATGACTGTGTTTAAAGTACTGGAGTCTCCAGAGGTATCACCACCATTCCGTCACTTTCCTGTTGTTTTCCATTTCAACATAGGGATAAATCATGTATTTGCTTATGCTTTCTCTATGGTATTATGGACTATTCTCAAATATCAGTCTATTCACTGGACTAGTTCTGAACTGAACGGGCCGGTGAATAGACTGAAAGATACCTTTAATGACCTTTATGTTTACCTTTAATGTTTGTAAAGATACTTTCCTGTTGATGAAAACTTTGATTAATATGAAACAGTTTTATTGATAGCTTGTATCTTTACTTTGCAATCAACAATTTCTATCTAGAGAATCAAAATTGATAAAGCTCATTAGCAGCTAATACTTACTGAAAAGTTAAGGTACCTACGGTACATGAAATGAGAAGTGATTCAACTTTACAGGTTGTACAAACCACAGTACAATATTGAAACAATTGCACAAATTTTAAAAGTTGAACAATACACAGTTCCCAACATTATATAAACAATATAAGCTATTTTATTCTGGACCCAAAATAACTCGGAAGGATTGGTGATAAGATTAACTTAAGTTTGAAAATAAAAGTTGTCTTCAACATTTGAAATTTATAGGTTAGGTTAGGATTATGAAGTGTTGACTGATGACTAGAGAATCGAAGGCTCTCTTGAATTATGCCACTAGAGTGAAGCACAGTAGAATTAAATCACCCCCCCCCCCCGTTTCAGGATTGTAATCTAGGCACCCGTGGCATAAACCAATATGGCGCCATAGTAATGTTGGAATAGAAATGTTAGTTGCAACGCGGAAATATTAAAAAATAATGATATTCTTAACTTAATAATGTGGAATACTGTATCAATAGTGTTTTGTGTGTTATTAGTAGTTGTCAGTTTCTTATTTCTTCCATTTTCAATTGCTTGTTTAATTCTGCTAATAACTAGTGGTGTTGTGCTTGTACATGAGCTTCAGTGGAATGTGAATTTGTCCCAATTGAAAATTTGGTTGAAATCTAGCTTGGAGAGTTTGATGGATAACAAATCATCCAAATCTAAACCATTCCCAAGGGTGTTGAACAGTAATGGAGTGTCTAAAACTCATTCACTTCTGATGACAAACAAATTCAAGGCGAGTCCTAACCTCACTCCGCAATCAAAGTTCGTTAACGAAACAATTGTCAGTGATACTTTTAAAATGTCTTTGAATGATTGCAATAAACATAGTACACCAATTAGTATGTCTGGGAGCCGAAATTATAAAAGTGATAGGCTAGAAGATGAAAGAAGCTCGTGGTCTAACATCAAATCCAAAAAAGATCAATCAATTACAATTCAGAAGAATGTACAATCAGTGGCTGGACCACTCTTGGTTTCAACAAGATTCAATTCCAATATCAGCTCAGAGTAAGTAATGATTTTGTTATAATTGAAAAAACAATAATCAATCACATTAGGCTACGAATTTCAGTAAGGTAATTTCATCACAATCCTACGTGATTCATCAATGGTATTCCATTGTGTGATTCACTCTCGCCTAAATTCCTTTCAATTTTATTCAGTGATTAAGTTTTATATCTTGACTTTTATGCATCACTTGACTCAATTTGTGTAATGAAGTAGAGTATATTTTGAAAATGAAGTCTCAAACGTGACACCAAATTTCATTTCATTATACTGTCCTTCCTTGCCTTCCCCTTCTCCCCCACCATCACTCCCTCTTCCTCTCTTCCCATATGAAGATACTTATCTACAGAGTGTTTCAAAAAGGACTTTACAAAATTTGAAAGTACCTACATATAAATTTTGTTGGAAGAGATTAAGAACTGGATTTGGTCTTGTTTTAAAGGAAAACTCTTCAAGTTTTGACTGGCATATTAAAGAGGTGCATAATCGCGCTCTAGCAAGCGCTAGCGGTAGTTACGTTAAATATGACTGTCATCACTACAGTTTATGAGTGGCATACATTTTTCTAGTAACAGGGTGCTCAACAAAACATAAGACCTACATTATTGTCGCGGGCGTCAATTTTCTGCATTATTTGCGATGAAGACGTCGTACCAATAAAATAGCAATAAGAGCGCTTCTATAATATGAACTTCTATAAAATTTATGTGTTTTGCTTTAAAACAAAACCAAATCCAGTCCTATTTATATTTAAATATGGAAATACAAGGCAATTATGTACATTTTCAAAGTTGTAAAGTCCTTTTTGAAACACTCTGTATTATACTGCTTGATACGCTTGAAGCTGGGTTTACACCAGATGTCGTTGTCACATTTTTGTGAGAAAAGTCAGTGACTTTTGTCACAATTTTGAAAAACGCTAAAATTTCTTACGACATTGTGTCAATGACAATTGTCAACGACAGAAAATCTGTGTTTGTGACAATGTCACAAGTTCCCCATCGATAGTCGGTAAGATCAAAGGACTGTCGTTTACAAATGTCAGTCACAATGTCGCAGTATATGTAAACGCTGCGGTGACATTTGTCTGCGACAAAAGCCTCCTTTCTTGCTTGCTTGCTACTGGTGGCGTATCATTGCGGACAGGATGTGAGATACAATATGTCATTGACAAAAACGTTTACATCAAACTGACTTTTGTCACAGTTTTCAACAAAATCGTTTACATCAAACTGCGACTTTTGTCAATGACATTTGTTTGTGACAAGTATGTCGTCGACAAAAGTCATTGACAGTTCTGTCACTGACTTTGGTGTAAACCCAGCTTAAATATTACTTTATTGTGTATCATGATAATTTCTTTTTTCAAATCTAGACTGTCGGCAAACGCAAGCAGCGCCGGCTTTTCGAGTCGCCTGGCGCAGAAGGGCGCCGAAATGGCGTCGACAGCCGTGACGCATCAGCCGAAATACGCGGGCATCGGCGTGTTTCCGGTCGTGCAGCTGCAGAGTCGCTCACCCAAACACCACATCAGCTCGCCCGCTCGCTCCGTGCGTGTGCGTATTGCACCACCTGATAACAGGTAAGCAGGTCACATTGACTGAAATACAGAAAAAATTTAAACACTAATGCCGGATCTCGCCAACCTTGGTCGAATAGAATTTGACCATGTTCAAAAAAGGCCAAGGCGCACACGGTGAAAAATTGTTGCAAAGAAGCAGAAACTCCAGCTGATCTTTTATAATGAATTTCAAGTGATTGGAATTCTCATACATAAACAGCCGGATAAAATGCTAATATAGCAATGTACACAGATCAATTTTTCACATAGTGTGATAATAACCTTTTCACCTGTTGATGCGTTTGAACATCGTTAAATATTTGACCAATGTTGGCGAAACCCGGCATAACTTACAGAAATACTGCCCATCTAAATGCAAAGAAGCCTGTCTTTCAAACAATCCAACTGATAGACTGTAACAAATAGACGGGTATTTTTCAAAAAACACCCCACATTGGATTTCACTAGACTACTAAATAAGGCTAGGCGTACACCGGTTAGTCAAGACAAGACGAGATTAGTCACAGTACTTCACATAGTTGCTTATGAAGCAACACACACCAATTAGTCATTGCATCGGTGTGTGCTGCTTCATAAGCAACTATGTGAATTACTGTGACTAATCTCGTCTTGTCTTGACAAACCGGTGTACGCCTAGCCTAACTAGAACCAAAAAACAAAAGACTGTGGGCTGAATTGATGAACGTTCTTTACGTAGAATGTTCTTTCCTAAGATTTAGGCTCCTTTCACACTTGGATACTTGAATCGCAGCTACTCAGCGACTCTGATAACAAACATGTGTTTTCAAATGATGACTTTTCCAACATATCAGTTCTGTATCAGCCTCTTCTTAGTTCAGCTCGTTCTGCGCATGCGTCAATAACGATGAGCCAATCACGTTTGCTTAATGAGCTGAACTTGAAAGAGGCTGAACTGATAGGTGGGAATAGTCCTTAATTCTTCATTCAGCATTGTGACGTCACAATTTGAATAGTGTCATATTGGACAGTTGAAAATTAGTGATCTATTTTTTAATTGCACTTTTTGATTTGATCAACTTTAGGCTATAGTTTCAATTTCTTGAAGTACTCTTCCATTCAATAATCGTTCTAAATACACAACACCTTTATTATGCAGTATTTTATCTACTGTACACTACACCTTTGGACTATTTACTACTGTGCAAATAAATTCAAATAAGAACAAGAAGAAGAGAAGAAGAACAAGAAGAAGATTGAAAAGAAGTTGATGAAGGAGGAAGGTTTACTGTTTTGCCAAGCTTTCTCATGTAAAATTTTATGTTTTGGCTGTGATTTTTTGTCAGTGAGTGAGTCACTAGAATCTATAAGTTTCTATGTGTTCCCTTCTGGTTGAGATGTGCATCAAGTTATCCGTCTATTCCTATTTATTTTATAATCAATTATTGACGATTGCCATAACCTGTATTTTACTATTAGGGATATTATGCAATAAAAATATTATAGATTTTTATCCATTTATTTGTCAGACAGTTGATTTGCTTGTTTTCAGTCCCCTATGTGGCAACATGGATACCAATGACTTTTCGAATGTGAATGGAGGCGAAGACTCGGTCAGGTCTGTTCTGCAAGTTCTAAAAGAGATATCACGAAAACGGATTCATTCACAGGTAGGCCGATTATTATTTTTCATTTTGTCAACTGTTGTTCAGTGAATTGTGAGTTGAATTTACTGAAAAACATGTTTCATGCGAACTTTTTCTCTTTCAATATGGTTCAGTGGTGTTTTGTAGTTTTCTTGCACTGTGTATTGTTGTTGTGTAAGTCTCATAATACAGGAGAATTAATAGCTAAATGTTTGGAATACTCTTAAAAAATTTCAAATCAAATCAAATGATTCTTCATTTTGGAAAAACAATATTACAAGTACATGAAATATACATTTTAGGCATACAAGTATTTTATAAAATATCATGATTATACAGAGTAATAAAGCGAAATAATGTACTGTCTTTTATAAAATAGCTAATATTAACCAAAATAAGATACTGCCTGCTAAATTCAATTAGAATTTGTTCCATCTTCTCATTGAAATTTCCATCTTCTTCTCCTGAAAAGAAGGAGATGAAGAAGAAGTAGAAGAAGGGGAAGAGTGAGGAAAAGGTGAATAAGGTGGAGAAGGAGAAGAAGGACGAGCTGGAAGAGAAGGAGAGGGAGGAGAAGAAGAAGGAGAAGTGGAAGAGTGTGAAAAAAGAAGGGGAAGAATGAGGAAAAGGCGAATAAGGTGGAGAAGGAGAAGAAGGACGAGATGGAAAAGAAGGAGAAGAAGACGGAAAAGAAGTAGAAGGAGGAGAAGAAAGATAAGAAGTAAAAGATTGAAAAGAATGAGGAGAAGGTGAAGAAGAAGGAAGAGAAGAACAAGAAGAATATTGAAAAGAAGTTGATGAAGGAGGAAGGTCTTCTGTTTTGCTAAGCTTTTTCTCCTGTAAAATTTTATCTTACGTATGTTATACCATTGATTTTAGATAGAATAGATTTCCTATCGTACGTCAAAATTTGTGACCAGAAATGAAGAGGCCGATCCTAGCGACATCTCTTAGAACTCAGAGTAACTAGAAAGCGTACGTGTAGACTCGAACTGGCGATGAGACAGAGAATGGGTGTGCGACATAGAGTGAGTGAGCGATCGATTGACAGAGAGACGCCAGCGTCAGAACTATCTTACCATGTGGGACAGAACTACATGGCCAGCACGATTTGATGTAACACAAAACCGTCACAAAGTTCCCTATGCCTTGACCGATCTATTCTATCTGAAATCAATGGTTATACGTTTGATGCCTTTATTCCCCATCTTAGGGCCATTAACGCGGCTTAATTTATTCCCGCGTGTATTTGATGGCAGCATGTCTGCAGCTGGCTTTAGGTGTAAATTTTCTAGTTCCCTGTATTACGTGTCTTATAATTCTAATGAAACACACCCTAGTAGTGACTTGGGATTTCTCCTAGTCAATAATGAAATGAATAAACCTCTTCAGATGTATTTCGTCAAACCTTGCTATCAATAATCTTCTTTAAACTGAATGACAATAATATCTTCATTAAAATCTTGCTTCCTCTACTTCTTTTAGGTTGTTTTTCAAGTGTTCTCGTTTTGCTGACTAAGCAGATTTGTGTTTGCAGGTGGACGAGGATGGCGATGAATCAGTGAAAAGGCCGAAAAAGGACAGAATTGAAGAGAATCTAACCAAGTCTCTTGACCCAGCTGTTCAGTAAGTCTCAATTTAAAGTCATTCTAGGCAAACTGTTAGGCAGCTCGTACACCGGAGCAATAAGCAATAGGCAATTAACAACATTTGGATCATATGATCGTCTACTCTATAGAAACAAATATTCAATGCACACCTAAATGCGGTCATTAGTTATTGTGTCGCAATAATTGCTCAGCAAACAGCAACTAACAACATATGGATCACATGATCGTCTACTCTATAGAAACAGATAGTCCAATGCACACCTAAAGCAGCTGTTTCAGTGTGCATTGAACTATTGGTTTGTATAGAGTAGACAATCATATGATCCATATGTTGCTAGTTGCCTATTGCTTATTGCTCCGGGGTTAAAGCTTCGGACTTACACAATGTGAAACAATAAACATAGTTTATAGGTAGTAAAAAAAAAATGAAGCAACCTTATCTGACGAAATATTTCAAAATTACTGGCATTTGAAATTTTGAATTGAAATAACTCGAAAACTTGTTGTTTTCCGTCATTTTGAAATATTTCGTCATAAAAGGTTGTTCATTTTTTTACAGCAGAACTTCATCATGGCCTTGACAATACCAAATTTCAACAAAATTAGTCAAACCATTCTGGAGAAAAAAACAAAATGGCGACGAGAGGGGAAACAAAGCATTTTAGGACCCATATTTACTGGAACTTTTTCTCAATTTCAATGTCAGGAAACCGCTCACGAAGTTTGTCGGTCTATTTTAGAAACACCCTGTATAGTACAAGTTGAGTGGGGCAAATGGTATGTGAGTCTACTGTGAATTGTTTAGCGAATAAGAGTGTTGGATATTTCAGAATAGTTTTGTAAACTTTCAGGAACAAACGAGGTCGCGAAGACTCGCCTCGCAGCAGCGGTGAAGAGGCGAAACGCCAGCGGCGTCATTTGAACGGCGGCAAAGCCGCAGCGGCAGCCGCAACCGCCAAAAGCAGTAACGAGATTATGAGTTCGCTGAGCTCCAGTCTGGCCGTTAAACCGCCGCACCTCTGCAAGCAGCAGCAGTCCAAGGCTACCAAACGCAAAGCTCATGGTTAGTGTGTGTGTGTGTGTGTGTGTGTGCGCGTGTGTGTGTGTCAAACTCCTTGTAACGTTTACATTTTATTCTTATAAGTGGTATTACGAGTTACAAATACTGTATAATCACAGTGTGGCCATTGAACGTGACAATTTTAATTGGTTTGGACAGATTCACCATACTTTTGCCGATTCCCATAAGATTTGCATTGAAATTATGGTTGTTGGAGCAGGATGATGTAGAAATACTTTTTAAAACTATTTAAGAAAAAGGTTATGAGCAGCTGGGCTGTAGCCTAAATATGCTAATAAATACTGTAGGTATATACTAATAAATATACTACTATGTTAAATTAGACCCATAAATCTAATTAATATTCAATGTAATTGATTGAATAAATGACAAGGCTCTTCATCAATTTTATTGAATTGTTTGGTGTTTTTCAGCTGTGGATTGGTCGCGGTGCTCAACGCCGGTGTCTGGAAAAGTTCTGAAAGTGAATACATCTCCCAACCAGGACCAAGACCAAGTTGCGAAGCCGTCCAAGTACCAGGTGAATATCAGCCGCCAGGTAAAATGGCCGTCATTTTGTTTTATGAATTTCAAAAACTTTATAGTTTATGTCAAACAATTATTTAAAAAAAAATAATAAGTGAATAAAAAACAAAATGGCAGCTGTGTGAGTAACTAAGGACTTCCGGACAATTTAAATGAGATATTTAGGTATGTTTCTTACCCAGGAACAATGCCCTATAGTGCGATTCACGTCAAGAAGTCAGCATTGTTTATATGAGGAGCATTGATGCCAAGTTTCATTGAGAGAGAAAGAGAAAACTGCACCAAACGTGTTTGTTGGGACTGTGTGCGACAACAATGCACAGTGCGGCAACTATGCACAGTGCGAATAGGATGGAGACATCAGCAACTGCCTTGTTCTGAACAAGGACAGCAAACTCCCATCTAAGCAATGCTGACTTCTTGACGTGAATCGCACTATACAGGGTGTTTCAGAACTCCCTACCAATACTCTAGGGCATTGTTCCTGGTCAAAAACCATATCTAAATATCATATTTAAATTGTCCAAAAGTCCTTAGTCACTCACACAGCTGCCATTTTGTTTTTTTCACTTATTATTTTTTATCTCAATAATGGTGCAACATATAAAATCGAAACTTTGCACCAACATTTATGACAACTAGACAAAGCTGCAAAAAAATTATGACAATTTTTCAAATCCATAAACATAAAATTTTGTTTCTTGAATAACTCGGAAACCGTTGATATTACGAAAATGTTAGACGAATAACTTTTTAGTAAATTTGATTACAAATCGATTAAAACCTTATTTGTTAAGATTGACTGAGATATGGCAGCTTTAGTGACAAAAAAATGGCTATTCAAAATTTTGTTTGAATAACTCGAAAACCGTTGATACGAAAATTTTACAGGAATAACTTTTTAGTAAATTTATTACAAATCGATTAAAACCTTATTTGTTGAGATTGGACCAATATTGACTGAGATATTGCAACTTTAGTGATAGGTGAGCGCTGGAGGCTGGTTGCAGTGCATCCTGGGCTTGCGGCTAAAGTCTGTTACAAAAATGCAACAGTCTCTGTCTGCTTTGCATGTTAAAAATGGGTGCAAGTAACCTCCAGCGCTCACCTATCACTAAAGCTGCCATATCTCAGTCAATATTGGTCCAATCTTAACAAATAAGGTTTTAATCGATTTGTAATAAAATTTACTAAAAAGTTATTCCTTAAAATTTTCGTATTATCAACTGTTTTCGAGTTATTCAAGAAACAAAATTTTGAATAGCCGCCATCTTGTCACTAAAGCTGCCATATCTCAGTCAATATTGGTCCAATCTTGACAAATAAGGTTTTAATCGATTTGTAATTAAATTTACTAAAAAAAGTTATTCCTGTAAAATTTTCGTATTATCAACTGTTTTCGAGTTATTCAAGAAACAAAATTTTAAATGGCCGCCATTTTGTCACTAAAGCTGCCATATCTCAGTCAATATTGGTCCAATCTTAACAAATAAGGTTTTAATCGATTTGTAATTAAATTTACTAAAAAAAGTTATTCCTCTAAAATTTTCGTAATATCAACGGTTTTCGAGTTATTCAAGAAACAACATTTTAAATGGCCGCCATTTTGTTTTATGGATTTGAAAAATTGTCATAATTTTTTTGTAGCTTTGTCTAGTTGTCATAAATGTTGGTGCAAAGTTTCAATTCCATATGTTTCACCATTATTGAGATAAAAAATAATAAGTGAAAAAAACAAAATGGCAGCTGTGTGAGTGACTAAGGACTTTTGGACAATTTAAATATGATATTTAGATATGGTTTTTGACCAGGAACAATGCCCTAGAGTATTGGTAGGGAGTTCTGAAACACCCTGTAGAATATTGGTAGGGAGTTCTGAAACACCCGTAAGTTATGTGGCTATTATTATTAATGACCACTGCTCAAACTATTATTAATCCTATGAATAATGATTGATGTTTTCAACGGGGTTTGTTAATGTTAGTGAAATGTGTGTGTGTGTGCAGGACGAGAGACCCACAGCAAACCAGGAGGAGGTTGACCAGGGTGGCGACCAGACGTGTTGGATAGGAGGCATGGTGCGCATAGAGGCGGGCGAACGCCGTCTACTGGCCAGATCGGCCGGAAGCGGCGCACTCATCAGCGTGGAAGGGGGAGGCGGCGCCGAGATGACGTCACGATCCCCGTCGCCGCCAGCGCCGCCCCCGACCGCCCCCACCCCACCTCACCCGCCTCCACAGTCGTCGAAACTGCTTAAGCAGATGGCCGATCCGGGGCAACGACTCAAGGACATGTTGGCTGCCATTAATGGAGATGGTGAGTGTGGGATACCTTAGAATACTACAGGGTGTTTCAAAAAGGACGCACTTGAGAAATAATAATTTTTGCATTGGGTATATTCTCCTTCAAAATATAATGTATTGCTCTACTGTACTGTACGCATTGTAAATCACTTAAGCCTGGTTTTCATTAGTAGAGTTAGTGGTAGAGTAACTAGCATACTAACTCTACCGTACTAACTCTACTCTACTTACTTGGTTGAGTAGCTGTTTTCACTACAATTGAGAATAGTAGGTAAAGTGTGTTGTCTAGTGAACAGATCTAACCTTAAAATGACTCTACTCTACTAGCTCGAGACTGTTTTAATTAGGATAGTGGTGGTAGAGTAGAGTGAGAAGCGGTGGTGGGGGAAGGCAAGTGGTAGAGTACTATCCCACTCTAATCTACCAAAAACAAGTACTCTACCATCACTCTACTCTACTACGAACGTTTTCATTGGAAGAGTTCACAAGATAGTTAGTACTCGCCCAGGGAACTCTACCACTAACTCTACTAATGAAAACCAGGCTTTAGGCTAAGGCCACATTACAAGGAGCTTTGCTTGGTACTAAGAGAGAGCCAAGTGACTCGCATAGTGACTGATCCTAGTGAACAAACGCATTGCGTACTATTGCAGATGGCCACACTACAAACGACCTGCTAAGGTAGGTGACTAACGAAGCTCCTACCTTAGCACGTCGCTCGTAGTGTAACCATCTGCAATAGTATGAAATGCGTTCGTTCACTAGGCGAGTCACTTGGCTCTTAGCACCAACTAACAGTTAAGAACTGAACTTTGTTATAGTCTGAAGACTCGTTTCCACCCGTATCAACCATCTGTATCTGATTAGGTTGCAACGAAATAACCGTATTTGACACGAAACGTATCAAATTACGCCGATTTTGATACTTGAGATTCCTGTTTGATGCTTATCATCTGGCCTAACCTTGTCATACTTATCTGCTGGTGTTGATAAACAGTTTATCTGTTTTCTTTTCCAACGTAGAATTATTTTATTTGAAGTAATACTATTGTGGATTTTTGGATTAATAATACTTTTGCTTGGTTTAGTTGTTGGTGTGGATGTTTAATGAATTTATTAGAAAATTTCTTTGGATAGTGATATTATGTGGGTGTAGTGTTCTGCGTTAAACCAAAATGACCGACGAATGTTCAGAGTGTTTCTGGTGCAACGTGAAGTTTGATAAGCGTGTTCGTAAAAAGTACTGTACCGAATGTAAACACGTGTTTCATAGCACATGCTTTAGGGTGCTGACAGAAGTCAATTGTAAATCGTTTGGTCTGCCCGTAACGGGGGGTTTAAACTGCGATAATTGCCGATTAGCTAAAAAGTATCCCAGTAAAGTTAATGAGCGGGAATGTTATGAACGAAAAACTGTTTCTGAAACGACACTTGTCGAACTGATCGAACGGAAGTTTTGTGAACAGAACTTAGTGATAGGTGAATTGCAGCAATCTGTTAGGGAATTGCACAGTATTGTAGGTGACTTTGTTGTGAAACGTACATTCAATGAATTGAAAAATGCGTCGTACGAGTCGCTAGGTCGTTTAAGCAAGAACAGAATAATTCAATTGAAAAAGGAACTTATACGTATAGAACAGGAATTTGAACAGCAGTATTCTGGGTCTGTTGAACAAGTGAGAAATGATCTGTCTAGAACAGAAAAACGTAATATTATAGAAGGTGATCAGTGTTTTTTTTTATTGAAATCAAATCTCATTTATTCATCTATTCGTCAACATGATATAATTTCTACAAAATGACATCCTTTCTTTCTATAATCATGAATCTTCACGTAATGAATCAAAATTAACATGTTTTTGTGTACTAACAAAGGTGATATTTTAGTAGTCACCTGTATTGAATTACTTGTGACAACCACTGATATCTCGAGAAGCAATTGGGTCGTGCTCATGCCGTTTCTAATCGCAAGATTACATAAGAGACTTGCACCTGTTATTCCCATAGTAAGGGTGACCACTTCAGGCCTTTTTCCGCTGAATATAACCGAGATATACAGGGTTCGGTTGTTACACCATTATTAATCTCTGGTAAACTCAGATATGTGGTTTTGACAACTTCAAGTCTTTTTATTCATCCTGAATTTACCAGAGGTTGATAATGGTGTAACAATCGAAACCGGTATATCGTTGTTTTATTGAATATGTGGTTTTGACAACTTCAAGTCTTTTTATTCATTATGGATAACTACCACAACATCACCTTCACTACAACACAGAAAGTCTTATACAAAATTAAAATAGACGAGAGAAATGTTTTAAGAAAAGAAAAATGTTAAGACAGTAAATTTACTGACAGAAATTTACAGACTGTTTGAATTAGAACAAGTTTAGGATTTAGGTCATAGAAAATTGAATAATAATTGCAAAAAATGAATGTAAAGGTCAATGAAAACCTGGAGGAGGAGAATAAAGGGTAGGCTACTTGAATAATAAATAAAGCTATTCGATTCAAGGTCATTATTTTATTTGATTGAGCGTTATGAGAGATTAGATAGTTTAATGGCTCATGGGAAATTACATTGATTAGTATGCTACTTTATTATAAGGTTGAAATAAAAATTTATAGGAGAATAAAAACGGTCATACTAGCGTTAATTATGAACAGAGATTCATCTAAATAAAAAAGTGTAATTCCAGATAATTTGTAGGCTACAGTTCTGTAACGGGGAAACGATATTATCGATGTTGAAAATACTGTCTTTGTATAAAGCAATTAATTAACCACTAACCAACTATACAATCCCCATTCGATTTATCGATATTTCAAAATCGATAATAGCGTTCTCCAGTTATGAAACTGCAGGCAGCGTCGACTCTTCGGGTATTAATTAATCTTTGATTAATTAATCTTTAGGGATATTGCATTTTTATAAAAAAATAATGCCTTTACAATTTCAACTTGCTCTTTTTGCCAACTAGCCTCTTAATGTTCCCTATTTATTGGCTTGTGAAATAATTTTACTGTGATGGTTCAATAATTTTATTCATTCCTCAATTAACAGAATATTTTACATTTTATTAGTTATACTACCTGATTGGATAAAATAGGCTACATATTGAAGATTTTGCAAACATCCCAAAGATACGCCCAATATTCGCGTTTTTCTAGCGATTTTGTGCGTTTTATCAGCTTTTTCGAGAACTAATTGGCAGAAAATTTTGAAACTTGGTACTTAGGTTTTGTTTAAGGTCTAGAAATACGATAAACTGTTAGAAAATGTTTGATATTCTCCAGAAATCGGCGTTTTTGCAGTTTTCCTTGCGTTTTCAATGGATTTTTGTAGATTATTCAACAACAACTGAACCAAATGGGTTCAAATTTTGCATGCATGTTCAGTTGGACCTTTAAGACGTGCACTAAGAACGGATTTTTAAAACATATGTTTTTCACTGTGTCAATGGGGGCGGAGCCCCCTGTTGAGCTCGAAGCGCTCACTATGTCAATGTCTTCCAAGGGTCCAGCTAGCCTGCTGGCTAGTACTGTATATTTATAACATGAAAAAAACATTTAAAAAATAAATCAACAGAAAATCACCCATTACCATAATAATGTTGAATGAAAGTTATTCGCCATCCACCAAATTAAATGAATATACCTATATTTCTAATAATCTAATGTTTATTAGGTTTGGTTTTGAATTTTCTGTTCTATATAATTTTTGATTTCATATTGTTTCCAGATGATGTTTCAACAGAAGAGGCTACAATGAGTCCAAATGTGGTTGCCATTTTGAAGAGTGCCAAATCCACTTCATTCACCAGTCCATCCACATCTATTCTGAAAACTTTGGTCCACAGTGATGCACATAAAACGGTTTCATTTGCCCAGCCACTGACCTCATTCTCAGAATCGTCACAGCCTTCAACATCACTATCAACAGACACACTTGTTTCCACCAGTTTGAACAACTCCATTCCTTCAGCTGAGGCTATGACCACAGTCAAGAATGTGTCACCATTCACTCTGCCATCAAGTGCATCACCAACTGCAACTGGATTTCAGACTGCAACTGCACCTGCAACAAATGCACCCACAACATCAAGCATCAGCTCTGCAACTGCATTTACATTACCAAAATCAGATGATAAGAGTCAAACCAACATGCCAGTGTTCAGTAAAACTGCTCCTCAACTGGAAAATAGTTCATTTGGAATAACAAAGGAGAGTTCTAGCTTGAATAGCACCTTGTTTGGTGCCAAAAGTGCAGCTGCTGAAGGCAGTAATGGTACTGTTGAGAAATCAAGCACATCTCTTGTGAATCCAGTATCATCCTCCACATCAAACCAGCCATCATTCTCATTTGGTAGTAACGCTAATGAATATGGAGCAAAAACTGTTGAGACTTCAGGAGCATCTCTGTTTGGAACAAAACCATCTGAATCTTCAACCACATCTTCACTTGGAGCAAAACCAGTTGAACCTTCAGCAGCAACACTTTTTGGAACAAAACCAGCTGAATCTTCAACAACATCTCTTTTTGGAGCCAAACCAGCTGAATCTTCATCAGCATCTCCATTTGGAGCAAAACCAACAGAATCCTCAACAGCATCTCCATTCATGGCTAAACCAGCTGAATCTTCAGCAGCATCTCCATTTGGAGCCAAACCAGCTGAATCCCCAACTACCTCTTTATTTGGTGCAAAGCCTGCTGAATCTTCAACAGCATCTCTGTTTGCAAAACCAGCTGAAGCCACAACAACATCATCCAGTGCAAATATTGTTTTTGGAGCTGGAAATGCTGCCACATCATCTTCAATGTTCAATGCTCAGGCCAAATCAAGTGAGGCCACTCCATCCAGTGGTGCTGGTGTAGCTGCTAGCAAGGGTGTTACATCACCTCCGGCATTTGGCAACAGTTCCTTGTTTGGAGGCTCGAATACCACCACAAATTCAGCAAACACCATGTTTGGTGCATCCAATAATGCTGCCACAAGTTCAGCAGCTACAGTGTTTGGAGGCTCCAATAATCCATCAACAACAGCAACTCCATTGTTTGGAGGCTTTAGTAACACACCAGCTGGAAGTGGATTGCAGGTGTTTGGAGCAGCATCTGCATCAACAGCTAGCAATAGTGCACCCACAACAACTGCCTCCTCTCCAGCTGTGAACCTGTTTGGAGCAAAAACGAACAGTGAAAGTAGTAAAGGAGTTGTAACAACGACTACAGCATCAGCTAGTGGATCTCTGTTCACTGGAGCAAATACAGCATTTGGTGGCTCATCTTCATCATCACCATCGATGTTTGGAGCTGCAACAAGTAGTGGGTCATCGTTTGGTACTGGTTTTGGAGGAGCAGTATCAAAAGATGCTGGTTTTGGAACAACAGCAACTACTGCCTCAACTTTTGGTAGTTCTGCAACTTCTGCTATTTTTGGTGGATCAAGTGATGTGCCCAAAACTAATGCTTTCTCATCAGGCACAAGTGCTGCACCAATGTTTGGGCAGGCGGCACCTGCCTCAGGCACTGGTGGTTTTGGTGGAGCTGCAACAAGTGGCAGTGCTTTTGGCCAAACAGCTGGTGCTGGTGGCGGGTTTGGTGCCACTTCAACAAGTGCACCGCCAGCATTTGGTGGATTCAGTTCATCAGGTGCATTCGGAAACAAGTCAACTGCTCCAGCAACCACAACTTCACAACCGTCAGCATTCAGTCAGGCATCATCAACATCATTGTTTTCATTTGGAAGTCAGTCGCCAGCTACAACTACACAGAGTACTTCTATTTTCAATGGTGTCACTCAGACAACATCCACTGCATTGACTAATGGTGGCTTTGGTGGAGGAGGAGGAGGGTTTGCCAGTGATGATAAAACGAAGAGCACCGCTGGTTTCGGTAGTGCATTTCACCAACCTGCTGCTTCATCTTCAGCTGCGCCTGCTTTCTCATTTGGTGCTGCAAGCAGCGGAACTCCAGCAAGTGGAGGAACATTTGCATTTGGGGCTGCAACCAATAACAATGCAGCAGCTGGCCAACCAACAAAAAATGCCACGTCAGCGTTTACGTTTTCAAAAGCACCTGTGGAACAAACCAGCAACAAGCCGTTTGCGTTTGGTGGTGTCAGCAGCAGTAGCGGTCCAACAACATCCAGTCAGCCGTCAGCATTTGCGTTCAACAGCAATTCTGCAAGCAGTGCTGCCACACCGTCAGCTGGATTCCAGTTTAGCGCAGGAACCAGTGCTGCCACACCCGCCCAGCCACAAGTTCCTGGTGAGTTCAAATTTGCTCTACTACAACGTGAAGAATAGCGTGAAGATCAAGCAGACTAGTTTTAAATGAAAGTTGCTTAGGGTTTCTCTAGGGAAAATAAAATTGAAGCTTCACAGAAAGAAAGCAATAAATTATTGAATTGATAGAAGAAAACATAATTCAAATAACATTGATAAGTAATATTGGTTGTTGTGAACTGTCAAAGTAGAGTTTCACCTCATATTGTATTATAAGCTTTGGAAGAATAAAGATTGATTTAGTCCATTTGATTTTTACTGATTACATAAGAGAGGTTGGATAGGAATAGAACTGAAAAAACGCAATAGTACAAGCATAGCATTGATAATAATAATTTCTTTGGTATAGTGAGATTCACGTCAAGAAGTCAGCATTGCTTAGATGGGAGTTTGCTATCCTTTTTCAGCACAATGCAGTTACTGATGTATCCATCCTATTCGCACTGTGCATAGTTACACTGTGCATTGTTGTCGCACACAGTCCCAACAATCTCGCTCAATGAAACTTGGCATCAATGCTCCTCATATAAACAATGCTGACTTCTTGACGTGAATCGCACTAGTGGGTACAGCATCACCAGAGCAGTTTTTTTAAATCTCAACATATATAGCCAATTCATAAATGTATAAAATCTTGTATCTAAATTTGAAATGTTGCGTAATTGAATTGTGTGGTCCCCATTACATAAAATATGCGTCGGGATGCCACTATTTTTCTGTTATCCAAGTTTTAAAGCATGCTAAATATTATAGTTACAGATACAATAATATGGATACTAAATGCTATTATTTGAATATTTTATTGTTAAAAAACATTCATAGTTTAATGTGGTAAACTAATAACTGGCCTAGAAACCAGACATGAATGGCGAAAGTATTAAGTACCGACAATTGTTTCACCATCTTCGCTCCATGTAATTATGGATTTAACGGCATGAATGTCATCATCAATCTAGGATTTGATTATAGAATTCATTACATCTATATAAAATATCAGCATAATGTTGCTATAATAGTCTATGTGAGCAAACCTTGCACTACTTAATTGCACTCATCTGGCACGGTGCCGCCAGATTGCACAGCTGATCGTAGCTGAGAATGTCTAGTCGAGTAATCGCATTTTCAAAAGAAATACGGCAACAATGAATGTGTGTGTTGTTTCATAAGCAACTATGTGAAGTACTGTGACTAAACGTGACTTATCTCGTCTTGTCTTGTCTTGACTAACCAGTGATGCGCCAAAACTTACTGTCTCCTGATCTCTTATCTTGAGTCTCGGTTCCAATAGATTCAGAAAATTATTTAAAGAAACATCGTTTTTCAATTGTTTTTATTTTGATTTATTTAGGTGCTTTTGTATTTGGTGGCGCCAGCACGTCTAACTCAGGGTTCGGAATGAACCCGCCGGCATTCACTTTGGGTAAGTTCACAAAACGTTTTATTCATTTTTTAAACACTTCAAAGTCGAACAGTAGTATGATTAGACGTGTAAAAGACAAGAAGGCTAAACAATTAAGGCCTTTATTATCAATAATAGTTTAGAAATAGTTCAACTTCTCCAATCTCGTTTGCCTACTAGTTTTTATAAATGAATAATTTGATAGTGTGACATTTAATGTCCACACTGTGATTATACTGTATCTATAGATGTGAGTACAGAGACTGTATTTTAATCACAGTGTGGACATTGCATGTCACACTTTTGCTTGGTTAGTTCAGACAAATCCACCATACTTTTGCCAATTCTCATAAGATTTTCATTGAAATGATACACAAACAATAATTATATTTAATTATTGATTCACTCCTTAACCTACAATAACTTGCCTTAGCCAGTGTGAGTTTTCATCATTTTATGCTTTCAAAGCAATACCAAGAGAATAGGGGCTATTTCTATGTTATAAAAGTTATTTTTGATGGGTTTTCTCTTGAAAGAAGTTTGATGAATGAATGAATGAGCTCATGTTTGCCTGTAATTCCATATCAGAATTCAAAAATCCCCCATAGATATCTTAGAGAGTTTAGAAACTGAAAGTTTCCTAATAACAATCAAATGATGGTATAATTGACATCAATAACAATATATTAGTCTAATCTAATAGGATAAAACATAACTTTTTCCTCTTTCTCGAATTCATCAACTTTCTGGGGTTTTTTGTATCTTCTACTTGCCAGAGGGGAGGAGGCCAAACTCATTACATAAATGATTGAACATTACTTTCCTAATAACAATCAAATGAGGGTGTAATTGACATTAATAACAATATATTAGTCTAATCTAATAGGATAAAACATAACTTTTTCCTCTTTCTCAAATTCATCAACTTTCTGGGGTTTTTTGCATCTTCTATTTGCCAGAGGGGAGGAGGCCAAACTCATTACATAAATGATTGGACATTACTTTCCTAATAACAATCAAATGAGGGTGTAATTGTCATCAATAACAATATATTAGTCTAATATAATAGGATAAATCATAACTTTTTCCTCTTTGTCAAATTCATCAATTTTTTGGGGTTTTTCGCATCTTCTACTTGCCAGAGGGGAGGAGGCCAAACTCATTACATAAATGATTGAACATTACTTTCCTAATAACAATCAAATGATGGTGTAATTGACATTAATAACAATATATTAGTCTAATCTAATAGGAAAACATAACTTTTCCTCTTTCTCAAATTCATCAACTTTCTGGGGTTTTGCATCTTCTATTTGCCAGAGGGAGGAGGCCAAACTCATAACATGAATGATTGAACATTACTTTCCTAATAACAATAAAATGTTGATGTAATTGACATTAATAACAATATATTAGTCTAATCTAATAGGATAAAACAAAACTTTCTCCTGATTCTGAAATTCATGAATTTTCTGCTGTTTTTTGCATCTTCTATTTGCCAGAGGAGGAGGCCAAACTCATTACATAAATGATTGAACATTACTTTCCTAATAACAATCAAATGATGGTGTCATTGACATTTATAACAATATATTAGTCTAATCTAATAGGCTAAAACATAACTTTTTCGTCTTTCTCTAATTCATCAACTTTCTTGGGGTTTTTGCATCTTCTACTTGCAAGCGGGGAGGAGGCCAAACTCATTACATACATGATTGAACATTACTTTCCTAATAACAATCAAATGATGGTGTAATTGACATTAATAACAATATATTAGTCTAATCTAATAGGATAAAACATAACTTTTTCCTCTTTCTCAAGTTCATCAACTTTGTGGGGTTTTTCACATCTTCTACTTGCCAGAGGGGAGGAGGCCAAACTCATTACATAAATGATTGGACATTACTTTCCTAATAACAATCAAATGAGGGTGTAATTGACATTTATAACAATATATTAGTCTAATCTAATAGGATAAAACATAACTTTTTCCTCTTTCTCAAATTCATCAACTTTCTGGGTTTTTTTGCATCTTCTGTTAGCCAGAGGGGGGAAGGCCAAACTCATTACATAAATGATTGAACATTACTTTTCCAATAACAATCAAATGATGGTGTAATTGATATCAATAACAATATATTAGTCCAATCTAATAGGATAAAACATAACTTTCTCCTAATTCTTCAATTCATCAACTTTCTTGGGTTTTTTTGCATCTTCTTCTTGCCAGAGGTCAGGAGGCGAAACTCATTACATAAACGATTGAACCTTACTTCCATAATGACAATCAAATGAGGGTAATTGACATTAATAACAATATATTAGTCTAATCTAATAGGATAAAACATAACTTTTTCCTCTTTCTCAAATTCATCAACTTTTCTGGGGTTTTTGCATCTTCTACTTGCCAGAGGAGGAGGCCAAACTCATTACATAAATGATTGAACATTACTTTCCTACTAACAATCAAATGATGGTGTAATTGACATTAATAACAATATATTAGTCTAATCTAATAGGATAAAACATAACTTTTCCTCTTTCTCAAATTCATCAACTTTCTGGGGTTTTTTGCATCTTTTATTTGCCAGAGTGGAGGAGGCCAAACTCAGTACATAAATGATTGAACATTACCTTCCTAATAACAATCAAATGATGGTGTAATCTACATTAATAACAATATATTAGTCTAATCTAATAGGATAAAACATAACTTTTTCCTCTTTCTCAAATTCATCAACTTTCTGGGGTTTTTGCATCTTCTACTTGCCAGAGGAGGAGGCCAAACTCATTACATAAATGATTGAACATTACTTTCCTAATAACAATCAAATGCTGGTGTAATTGACATTAATAACAATATATTAGTCTAATCTAATAGGATAAAACATAATGTTTTCCTCTTTCTAGAATTCATCAACTTTCTGTGGTCGTCTGCATCTTCTATTTGCCAGAGAGGAGGAGGCCAAACTCATTACATACATGATTGAACATTACTTTCCTAATAACAATCAAATGATGGTGTATTCGACATCAATAACAATATATTAGTCTAATCTAATAGGATAAAACATAACTTCTCCCTCTTTCTCGAATTCATGAACTTCCTGGTGTTTTTGCATCTTCTACTTGCCAGAGGGGAGGAGGCCAAACTCATTACATAAATGATTGAACATTACTTTCCTAATAACAATCAAATGATGGTGTAATTGACATTAATAACAATATATTAGTCTAATCTAATAGGATAAAACATAACTTTTTCCTCTTTCTCAAATTCATCAACTTTCTTGGGTTTTTTGCATCTTCTACTTGCCAGAGGGGAGGAGGCCAAACTCATTACATAAATGATTGAACATTACTTTCCTAATAACAATCAAATGAGGGTGTAATTGACATTAATAACAATATATTAGTCTAATCTAATAGGATAAAACATAACTCTTTCCTCTTTCTCAAATTCATCAACTTTGTGGGGTTTCTTGCATCTTCTACTTGCCAGGGGGAGGAGGCCCAACTTATTACATAAATGATTGAACATTACTTTCCTAATAACAATCAAATGAGGGTGTAATTGACATTTATAACAATATATTAGTCTAATCTAATAGGATAAATCATAACTTCTTCCTCTTTCTCAAATTCATCAACTTTGTGGGGGTTTTCACATCTTCTACTTGCCAGAGTGGAGGAGGCCAAACTCATTACATAAATGGTTGGACATTACTTTCCTAAAAACAATCAAATGAGGGTGTAATTGACATTAATAACAATATATTAGTCTAATCTAATAGGATAAAACATAACTTCCTCCTATTTCTGAAATTCATGAATTTTCTGCTGTTTTTTGCATCTTCTACTTGCCAGAGAGGAGGAGGCCAAACTCATTACATAGATCATTGAACGTTACTTCCCTAATAACAATCAAATGATGGTATAATTGACATTTATAACAATAAATTAGTCTAATCTAATAGGATAAATCATAACTTTTTCCTCTTTCTCAAATTCATTAACTTTCTGAGGTTTTTTGCATCTTCTATTTGCCAAAGGAGAGGAGGCCAAACTCATTACATACATGATTGAACATTACTTTCCTAATAACAATCAAATGGTGGTGTAATTGACATCAATAACAATATATTAGTCTAATCTAATAGGATAAAACATAACTTTTTTCTCTTTCTCAAATTCATCAACTTTCTTCTCTTTTTTGCATCTTCTGCTTGCCAGAGGGGAGGAGGCCAAACTCATTACATAAATGATTGAACATTACTTTCCTAATAACAATCAAATGAGGGTGTAATTGACATTAATAACAATATATTAGTCTAATCTAATAGGATAAAACATAACTTTTTCCTCTTTCTCAAATTCATCAACTTTCTGGTGTTTTTTGCATCTTCTACTTGCCAGAGGGGAGGAGGCCAAACTCATTACATACATGATTGAACATTACTTTCCTAATAACAATCAAATGATGGTGTAATTGACATTAATAACAATATATTAGTCTAATCTAATAGGATAAAACATAACTTATTCCTCTTTCTCCAATTCTTCAACTTTCTACTCTTTTTTGCATCTTCTACTTGCCAGAGGTTAGGAGGCCAAACTCATTACATAAATGATTGAACATTACTTTCCTAATAACATTAAAATGATGATGTAATTGACATTTATAACAATATATTAGTCTAATCTAATAGGATAAAACATAACTTTTTCCTCTTTCTCAAATTCATCAACTTTCTGGGGTTTTTTGCATCTTCTACTTGCCAGAGGGGAGGAGGCCAAACTCATTACATAAATGATTGAACATTACTTTCCTAATAACAATCAAATGAGGGTGTAATTGACATTAATAATAATATATTAGTCTAATCTAATAGGATGAAACATAACTTTTTCCTCTTTTTCAAATTCATCAACTTTCTTGGGTTTTTTGCATCTTCTACTTGCCAGAGGGGAGGAGGCCAAACTCATTACATAAATGATTGAACATTACTTTCCTAATAACAATCAAATGATGGTGTAATTGACATTAATAACAATATATTAGTCTAATCTAATAGGATAAAACATAACTTTTTCCTCTTTCTCAAATTCATCAACTTTCTTGGGTTTTTTGCATCTTCTACTCCCAATAGGGGAGGAGGCCAAACTCATTACATAAAAGATTGGACATTACTTTCCTAATAACAATCAAATGAGGGTGTAATTGACATTTATAACAATATATTAGTCTAATCTAATAGGATAAAACATAACTTTTTCCTCTTTCTCAAATTCATCAACTTTCTGCTGTTTTTGCATCTTCTACTTGCCAGAGGGGAGGAGGCCAAACTCATTACATAGATGATTGAACATTACTTCCCTAATAACAATCAAATGATGGTATAATTGAAATAAATAACAATATATTAGTCTCATCTAGTAGGATAAAACATAACTTTTTCCACTTCCTCAAATTCATCAACTTTCTGGGGTTTTTTGCATCTTCTGTTAGCCAGAGGGGAGTAGGCCAAACTCATTACATAAATGATTGAACATTACTTTCCTAATAACAATCAAATGAGGGTGTAATTGACATAATAACAATATATTAGGTGAATCTAATAGGATAAAACATAACTTTCTTCTCTTTCTCCAATTCATCACTTTCTTGGGTTTTGCATCTTCTACTTGCCAGAGGGAGGAGGCCAAACTCATTACATAAATGATTGGACATTACTTTCCTAATAACAATCAAATGATGTAATTGACATTAATAACAATATATTAGTCTAATCTAATAGGATAAAACAAAACTTTCTCCTATTTCTGAAATTCATGAATTTTCTGCTGTTTTTTGCATCTTCTATTTGCCAGAGGGGAGGAGGCCAAACTCATAACATAAATGATTGAACATTACTTTCCTAATAACAATAAAATGATGAAGTAATTGACATTAATAACAATATATTAGTCTAATCTAATAGGATGAAACAAAACTTTTTCCTCTTTCTCAAATTCATCAACCTTCTGGGGTTTTTCGCATCTTCTACTTGCCAGAGGGGAGGAGGCAAAACTCTTTACATAAATGATTGGACATTACATACCTAATAACAATCAAATGAGGGTGTAATTGACATTAATAACAATATTAGACTAATGTAATAGGATAAAACATAACTTTTTCTTCTTTCTCGAATTCATCAACTTTCTGCTCTTTTTTGCATATTCTGTCTCAGAGGGGAGAAGGCCGAACCCATTACATAAATGATTGGACATTACTTTCTCAATAACAATTAAATGAGGGTGTAATTGACATTTATAACAATATATTAATCTAATCTAATAGGATAAAACATAACTTTTCTCAAATTCATCAACTTTCTGGGTTTTTGCATCTTCTATTTGCCAGAGGAGGAGGCCAAACTCATTACATAAATGATTGGACATTACTTTCCTAATAACAATCAAATGAGGGTGTCATTGACATTTATAACAATATATTAGTCTAATCTAATAGGATAAATCATAACTTTTACCTCTTTCTCAAATTCATCAACTTTCTGGGGTTTTTGCATCTTCTACTTGCCAGAGGAGGAGGCCAAACTCATTACATAAATGATTGAACAGTACTTTCCTAATAACAATCATATGAGGGTATAATTGACATTAATAACAATATATTAGTCTAATCTATTAGGATAAAACAAAACTTTTTCCTCTTTCTCGAATTCATCAACTTTCTGGTGTTTTTTTGTATCTTCTGCTTGCCAGAGGGAAGGAGGCCAAACTCATTACATAAATGATTGAACATTACTTTCCTAATAACAAAAAAATGAGGGTGTTATTGTCTTTAATAACAATATATTAGTAATCTAATAGGATGAAACATAACTTTTTCCTCTTTCTCAAATTCATCAACTTTCTCTGGGGTTTTTGCATCTTCTACTTGCCAGAGGAGGAGGCCAAACTCATTACATAAAAGGTTGTACATTACTTTACTAATAAGAATCAAATGAGGGTGTAATTGTCATTTATAACACTATATTAGTTTAATCTAATAGGATAAAACATAACTTTTCCTCTTTCTCAAATTCATCAACTTTCTGGGTTTTTGCATCTTCTACTTGCCAGAGGGAGAAGGCCAAACTCATTCCATAAATGATTGAACATTACTTTCCTAATAACAATCAAATGATGGTGTAATTGCCATTAATAACAATATATTAGTCTAATCTAATATGATGAAACATAACCTTTTCCTCTTTCTGGAATTCATCAACTTTCTGGGGTTTTTTGTATCTTCTACTTCCCAGAGGGGAGGAGGCCAAACTCATTACATAAAAGATTGGACATTACTTTCCTAATAACAATCAAATGAGGGTGTAATTGACATTTATAACAATATATTAGTCTAATCTAATAGGATAAAACATAACTTTTTCCTCTTTCTCAAATTCATCAACTTTCTTGGGTTTTTTGCATATTCTACTTGCCAGAGTGGAGGAGGCCAAACTCATTACATAAATGGTTGGACATTACTTTCCTAAAAACAATCAAATGATGGTGTAATTGACATTAATAATAATATATTAGTCTAATCTAATAGGATGAAACATAACTTTTTCCTCTTTTTCAAATTCATCAACTTTCTTGGGTTTTTTGCATCATCTACTTGCCAGAGGAGGAGGCCAAACTCATTACATAAAAGATTGGACATTACTTTCCTAATAACAATCAAATGAGGGTGTAATTGACATTTATAACAATATATTAGTCTAATCTAATAGGATAAAACATATCTTTTTCCTCTTTCTCGAATTCATCAACTTTCTTGGGTTTTGCATCTTCTACTTGCCAGAGGAGGAGGCCAAACTCATTACATAAATGATTGAACATTACTTTCTAATAACAATCAAATGACGGTGTAATTGACATTTAATAACAATATATTAGTCTAATCTAATAGGATAAAACATAACTTTTTCCTCTCTCAAATTCATCAACTTTCTGGTGTTTTTAGCATCTTCTACTTGCCAGAAAGGAGGAGGCCAAACTCATTACATACATGATTGAACATTACTTTTCTAATAACAATCAAATAATGGTATAATTGACATCAATAACAATATATAAGTCTAATATAATAGGATAAATCATAACTTTTTCCTCTTTCTCAAATTCATCAACTTTCTGGGGTTTTTCGCATCTTCTACTTGCCAGAGGGGAGGAGGCCAAACTCTTTACATAAATGATTGGACATTACTTTCCTAATAACAATCAAATGAGGGTGTAATTGACATTAATAACAATATATTAGACTAATGTAATAGGATAAAACATAACTTTTTCCTCTTTCTCGAA
This sequence comes from Laodelphax striatellus, assembly GCA_017141395.1. Taxonomy (NCBI): domain Eukaryota; kingdom Metazoa; phylum Arthropoda; class Insecta; order Hemiptera; family Delphacidae; genus Laodelphax; species Laodelphax striatellus. Next base: position 3,398,987 of record CM029531.1, on the reverse strand, counting down.
TTCATCAACTTTCTGCTCTTTTTTGCATCTTCTGTCTCTCAGAGGGGAGAAGGCCGAACTCATTACATCTATAATTGAACATTACTTTCCTAATAACAATCAAATGACGGTGTAATTGACATTAATAACAATATATTACTCTAATCTAATAAGGTAAAACATAACTTTTTTCTTTTTCTCAAATTCATCAACTTTCTGGGTTTTTTTTCATCTTCTATTTGCCAGAGGGGAGGAGGCCAAACTCATTACATAAATGATTGGACATTACTTTCCTAATAACAATCAAATGAGGGTGTAATTGACATTTATAACAATATATTAGTCTAATCTAATAGGATAAAACATAACTTTTTCCTCTTTCTCAAATTCATCAACTTTCTTGGGTTTTTTGCATCTTCTACTTGCCAGAGGGGAGGAGGCCAAACTCATTACATAAATGATTGGACATTACTTTCCTAATAACAATCAAATGAGGGTGTAATTGACATTAATAACAATATATTAGTCCAATGTCATAGAATGAAACACAACTTTTTTCTTATTCTCAAATTCATCAACTTTCTGCTCTTTTTCCATCTTCTGCTTTCCAGGGGAGGAGGCCAAACTCATTACATAATTGAACATTACTTTCCTAATAAAAATCAAATGACGGTTTAATTGACATTAATAACAATATATTACTCTAATCTAATAAGATAAAACATAACTTTTTTCTTTTTCTCAAATTCATCAACTTTCTGGGGTTTTTCGCATCTTCTACTTGCGAGAGGGGAGGAGGCCAAACTCATTACATAAATGATTGGACATTACTTTCCTAATAACAATCAAATGAGGGTGTAATTGACATTTATAACAATATATTAGTCTAATCTAATAGGATAAAACATAACTTTTTCCTCTTTCTCAAATTCATCAACTTTCTTGGGTTTTTTGCATCTTCTTCTTGCCAGAGGGGAGGAGGCCAAACTCATTACATACATGATTGAACATTTCTTTCCTAATAACAATCAAATGATGGTATAATTGACATTAATAACAATATATTAGTCTTATCTAATAGGATAAAATATAACTTTTTCCACTTTCTCAAATTCATCAACTTTCTGTGGTTTTTTGCATCTTCTACTTCCCAGAGGAGAGGAGGCCAAACTCATTACATAAATGATTGAACATTACTTTCCTAATAACAATCAAATGATGGTGTAATTGACATTTATAACAATATATTAGTCTAATCTAATAGGATGAAACATAACTTTTTCCTCTTTCTCGAATTCATCAAAGTACAGTAGTTCGTGACCAGTAATTAGTAGGATTTCATTGATATGACTGAGCTGCTGTCAGTTGCTGATAATCTAAATAGCAACTAATTAAAACTAATGTTGGGTTTCACCAACCTTGGTCAAACAGAATTTGACCATGTTCAAAAAAGGCAATGGCACACATGGTAAAAAATTTTTGCAAAGGAATGGATACTCCAGCTGATCTTTTATAATGAATTTCAAGTGATTGGAATTCTCATACATAAACAGCCGGATAAAATGCTAATATAGCAATGCACCAATTTTCTGCGGCAACTTGAAAATTGACGGTCAAATTTTCACGTAGTGTGATCATAACCTTTTCACCTGTTGATGCGTTTAAATATTTGACCAATGTTGGTGAAACCCCGCATAAGAATTTTAGAAAATTCAAATGTGCGGCTCTTTGCGTTGCACGGGGTGGCCTCGTTGTACATGAATACAGTATATAAAAATGTTATTGTACACGAATAATTTGAATGTAGTTGAAGGTGAGCTGATTTGCTTTGTTTAGGTGCGGGCGGTGGAGCGGGAGGCGGCGGGGCGGGGGCGGCGGCCGGCGCTCGCTTCAGCATAGGATCGGGCTCGACCAGTGCGCGATCAAGATCCGTGGCCAGAGCGAAACGCACCAAATAGAATCAGTCATTGTAAGTAAAGTACACGAATCAGATAAGATTTATCCAACAAATCATACATAGCAACATGCAGGGTGTTTCAGAACTCCCTACCAATACTCTAGGGCATTGTTCCTGGGTGAAGACCACATCTAAATATCATATTTAAATTGTCCAGAAGTCAATAGTTACTCACACACATTTTGTTTTTCACTTATTATTTTTTATCTTATTAATGTTGAAACATTTGGATTTGAACCTTTTCGCCAAGATTTATGACAACTAGACAAAGCTGTGCTAAAAATATCATGACAATTTTTTCAAACCACTGAACAAAATAGCGGCTATTTAAAAATTTGTTTTTGAATAACTCCGGAAACCGTTGATATTACGAAAATTTTACAAGAATAACTTTTTTTAGTAAATTTAATTACAAATCGATTGAAACTTGTTTGTTAAGATTGGACCAATATTGACTGAGATATGGCAACTTTAGTGATAGGTGACCGCTGGAGGTTACTTGCACCCTTTTCTACCGTCTTTAAAATTCACACAAAATAATCTAAAATCGCATAAAAATAACATGCAAAAAAGACGGAGACTGTTGCATTGTAGACTTTAGCCGCAAGCCCAGGATGCACTGCAACCAGCCTCCAGCGGTCACCTATCACTAAAGCTGCCATATCTCAGTCAATATTGGTCCAATTTTAACAAATATGGTTTCAATCGATTTGTAATTAAATTTACTGAAAAACGTTAATCTTGTAAAATTTTCGTAATATCAACGGTTTCCGAGTTATTCAAGAAACAACATTTTAAATGGCCGCCATTTTGTTTTATGGATTGGAAAAATTGTCATAATGTTTTTGTAGCTTTGTCTAGTTGTCATAAATGTTGGTGCAAGGTTTCAATTCCATATGTTTCACCATTATTGAGAGAAAAAATAATAAGTGAAAAAAACAAAATGGCAGCTGTGTGAGTAACTAAGGACTTCTGGACAATTTAAATATGATATTTAGATATGGTTTTTACCCAGGAACAATACCCTAGAGTATTGGTAGGGAGTTCTGAAACACCCTGTATATACTACAGTGCTTTTTATCCTTGAAGACCTCTGAGCACAGAGACAGTCCACCGCCACTTTCTGAGCTAGCAAATCACACGTTTGCAGCGTTGCCAATACTGCCACATGATAGTGACGTGCGAGAAAAATGTATGATCATCTCTTCAACTTGTATAATCAGATTCATTTAATTTGACGCTTGGCATCAGATAGATAGATAGAGAGATATTATTTCTTGACGTTGCTGATGACCGTAGAGTACGATGGCAAATAAATGATAGTATATCTCTATACTATCTATATATTAAGTATATTGAGATGTCAATGTGCTAACCACACGTTACATCTTTCCTGGTTAATGATCATTCACCTCTGCTGATCAGTCAAGTGGATGTGAAACTGGCAACCAGCTGGTAGGCCTAATCCCACATAGGGCTGTTGAGCCATTGACAAACAAAATATCTCTATCTATCTATAATGCCAAGCGTGAAATTAAATGAATCTTATTATAAATCATCCAAGTTAACACGAGTAGTTATTTTGGTCCACACATCAGTGCCCAGATGATTAAACAGTACACAATATGACAACATTGCCGGGCATTCTGATTGGATTACGCACTAAGCTGGACAGGGGTTTTCCTTTGAAATTTTATCAAAATCAGGAAGAGAAGACGTTTTGGACTCTGTCTGTGTTTTCATCCTATAAGTTATATTTTGTACTCGATCAATGAATAAATAAATAATTAAATAGTAATAATGAAAATTCTAACCTGTTTTAATGAGAAATTGTTTTATTTGTTTGTTTCAGGACTTGGTCGGGTTAGCACCAGCAAGTGAGAGTGAATAAGAAACTGTTGTTATTTTGATAAGTGTAAATACTCTATGCATACGTTAATATACCATTAATTATTTCTATTTGTAAAGTTTCGGTACTGTTTCAGGGGCAGTCAGAGTAGGTAGTTACGTTTTTTTCCAAGCATTGTAAATATTTGGGTAATATATTATTATTTGACATGGGGTGGAAATTCTGAATGTGGAAATTCGAAAAACATTATCGTTGGTGAGGTGCGTCCAAATTTTAGTTGATCATTGGTTTATTATTTATAATAACGTGACTCTGGATAAAAACGTATCGGATGTCTAATACTTCTTCTCTATATTTTTTCTTCAACTTCTTTTCTCCTGCTCTTTTTTACTATTTTTAGTCTTTTTCTATTGTTGAATTGCACCAAACTTGAGTTCCTTCTCTTCTATATTTCCTTCAACTTCTTTTCTCCTGCTCCTTTTTAGTCTTTTCCAATTGTTGAATTGCACCAATCAAGATCAATTTTGATCTAGGATCCATTACAATGCTAATCAAATAGAATTAGCTGATTTAAAATAGTTGTTCCCGGTTGTTACAACTCAAGTATAATCAGATTCATTTAATTTGACGCTGGTAAATAGGTAGAGAGCGATATTAGTTCTTGACGATGCTGATGACCTTAGAGTACGATGGCAAAGAAATAATGTCTCCATCTATCTATCTATCTATCTATCTGATTATACAGTAGTATCATATGTACGATGACATATTTTTCAATCAATAAAATCATTTATTTATCCTTGAAACAAAATACAGCAAACTTAAAAAGTACAATGAAAAATAATATTGTGGTAAAAACTAATTTTTTCAGATAAAAATAGATTTATGTGAACTCGGGTCTTAATCGTTCGACTTTTATGAATTGTTGTTGGCTTGAATTTTGAACAGAATAATTTTTTTTCAAGTCAACAATTGTATACATTGCAGACGAGCCTTGTTAAACATCAACATAAAGATACTTTTACATTCGGATACATGTATGAGACACTTGTGTGAGATACAAGTTTAATATTAATGAAAACTGAAACATTTGCTTACATTATCAGTGCGATGTGATCCTCATACATCTACAAGGAATAAAATTCTGTTTCAACATTTGTGACGTTTCTTTCTCAACCAAGTATCTCACGCAAGTTCTCATAAATGTTAATTTGATTATGTTCTCCAAATGTAAATATTAGGGATTTTTTACAATCCGTGTAAAAGTAGTTTCTAAGGCTTCAATTTGATTGGTTATATTATTTTTGTGATCTGTGTTTTTATTTACAATATCATTTGAAAACTAAAGTTTATGACTTGACTGGTCTCTCTCAACAAGAATCTTGAAAAGATTGGTGGTATATGCCAGAGACTATCTGTTGAAGTGAGTCTGACCTGACCTACATTTTAAAATGACAATCATTCAAATGAAATTGTTACCGTATTTAAAATTCTGATATTATTATGAAAAATTAAATAAAATAATACATAGGCTTTGAAATAAGTTGGACTTTGGCTCTTTCTAGATATATATTTTTTTAAATTATTGCTTCAATCGTATATATTATTGCTTCATGTTATAATTAAAACATCTAAATATAATTGATATCTGAGAACTGGGGCATCTTAATAGTACTTGAAAGTCACATAATACACAAAACTAGACTTCTAAAATTCACTTCTACACGTAGTATTTTGGGGACGATAATCTTTTTGCAATTAAGTTCAGAAATGAGCGAAACGCTTCAACTAAATCAACATTTTAATTGGTGTTTTCTTGTTCAATTTCCTTCACTATTGGTATTATTTTGTCTAATAGGTTTATCTTAGGCTAGGCGTACACCGGTTAGTCAAGACAAGTAAGAAATAATATTACAAAATTGTTTGTCTTTTTTCGCTATTTTTTGTTGTTAAATTTTTATACATAGTAATGAATGACTCCAAGCCAAATACAACATTTATTGTAGATAATTTTGGTTTTTTACACACAATGTTAGCACATAATGTTTTTGAAGTATGAGTTAACTAAGTGAGAATGTGATTATGATTATGTTTATGTTGAGAATGTAAATTATGTTTATGTAGCGATTTGTTGAGTATGATTGCGCGGCATTTTTGTTTTACTATGAGGGTGCAAAAATGTTCTATGCACTGTAAGCGTTTCACTAGTTTTTGTTTTTTACAACAAATAAAAGACTTTGAAAATTCTCATTGCTAGAATTTGAATTCATACATTTTATAAATGTTATATCAGGGAACATTTCCCGACATTAATATTGTTGATATTCAAAGTGTTGAGATTTTAATTTTTTACAAAAAAAAATATTGGAACGAGAGGTTTCAGATTTTATTAAGAAGAACTCTAATGTGAGTAAAACCTGTTTGGATCAGAGGGGAACCAACTGTGGTTTATCTAGCTTTGTATCCAATGTAGAGTACTTTGAATCTAAGGCCGCAGTTACATTTGATGCGTGTTACAAGTGGAAGGTTACCGCACAATTGTTTTGCATAACAGTGTATGTCTAGTGTGTAGGTACCTTTCGCTGGCAACTCTCTTCCAACGTAACCGCGGCCTAATCGTTTTCAAATTTTTGCGTAAATTGACGTTATTTCGTGTTTCAAATAACGTGTGTCGAAAATTCTAAAGAAATCAATTTTTACTCGCAACCAACACATAAACATAATAATATTAATACAGGTTGTAAAACTGTTAACTAGATTCGACTAGGTTTAGTCGGAATAGAGCTGTCGAACTGTATTAGGCAACAAATTATTACTAAATAATATCATTTTAGTAATATTAGTTGATTTAGTGCTATTAATATTTTTTCTAACCGCTGATTAATTAAAAATAAAACTTATTGCAAAGTTTCACCGAACATAATTCTATAAATTCATGAGTAAAGCAAGCCTAAATAAAATCTATACTTTTTTGGTGGGTTTGATCAATATTCCACCCAATTGGTTTTTCTATCAAACTATTATAAAATGACGAAACTTTTACATTTATCGCTAGTTGTTTGTATCAAGTCAAAAATTTTGTAAAGTTCGACAGCTCTACAGCGAAGTGAGAAAAATTTGTGTTGAATTGATAATAATATTGATCATGTTCCATTTCTAGTAAGTAATTATTTAAAATGATACATGGTTTAGAAATGATTAAAGCTGGTTCAATTGAATACTAAAAATGTGTTGTTCTTTCTCTCTGCAATAATATTGTCCTACTATGGGTTGAAGTCTAGTTTTAACTGAAACACGGCAACATTGCGATTATATTCCCCTGTATTGAATAGCATTGCCATGAGGTTCCTTACTGAATTTTTAAGTCTAAGAACTTTGACACATGCGACTGCATGTCGGTAGTAATGTGAAAAACTATAGTGTATACGTCGCAGTTCGTAATGGATCAAGAAATAATCATCTTTATTTATTAAACATTCTGTACGATATCACAGTATACAGTAGTTTCATTATACCCAAGAGCTAATCATCTCTTGGACTTACATCATACAATATTAAGCCTAAATACTAGGCCTATTAGGCAATAGAAAGAAGCTTTACAATATACACTCTGTAAGGCTAGGCGTACACCGGTCAGTCAAGACAAGACGAGATTAGTCACGTTTAGTCATTAGTTTGCGTTGCTTACGAAGCAACACACACCGATTAGTCATTGCACCTGTGTGTGCTGCTTCATAAGCAACTATGTTAATTACTGACACTAAACGTGACTAATCTCGTCTTGTCTTGTCTTGACTAACCGGTGTACGCCTAGCCTTACAATATACACTCTATAACTGAAGTCGAGAGTTGACAACAATGTTGTAACCATGGTGATATCTCTTATGCGTTTGATCAATTGATAAGCTGGTCTCATCTATACAGACTTTGAAATCTTATAAATTTGCGTTATCAACTGGATAAATCTGATATTTTTACAAGATATTTCATAAACTATAATATGTTGTTTTATTCCAAGGGACTGAATACTGGCGGGCCTTATTCATCTTAAAATCGTGTTAGCTTGTGCAAATTAATTGTTCAGATTAGTTTGCAACAGCACTGCCGAGGAAGACCATGTCGTTCGGATCGAGGCATACAAGTCCTACATTGAAGAAACTATCTAAAAAGGTGAGGTAAGTTATATTCATTTAACAAAATGTATTTTTTGTATTTGTTATTATCGCATAAAATGTCCTGTTTTCACCAAAATCATTCACTTCAATAATATGACTCTCAAAATTTATTCATTACTTTCTGTTACAATTTATTCCAGACTATATAAAACAAAACAATATTACGATTAGATGCTATTCATTGATTTTCAAGACGATTAGCTAGTTGAAAAAGCTAGGCGATGATAAAACAATTCATCATGCTTCAAAGAAAATGAAACATTTCGCAGGAAATCCTTCGATAAGATTCTTTTTTTTTATCGTAAGGCTTTTATTGGTGGGGAGACCCTTACGGGTAGGTTCCACCTCGCCTCATTGCACAATTTTTCGTGTATTTTTTGTGTCGGTCACCCATCCGAGTGCGGTCTCGAATGTTTGTTACTTAACCACATGATTACTTACAAGATTCTTGTTATATGATACCTAATTAAACATCTCATTGTGTGTTTTGAAAATACTGTATTAATGTTATGCAATCTTAAGAATTCAATCTTTAATTGAATTTATTATTTAAAACATTTTAATTGAATGTATTGTATTGTATTCTGATTAATACAATTATTGAGATTGAGAGAAAATAATTTGAGCATGAGAGTAAGTGTATATGCTATCATAATCATGATATTTCAATGTCACTTATAATATACCATTTATTAGAATAAATGTAGCGTTTATACACCTAATAAAGCTTCAAAATTTACTGAAACTTTAAAACAGAAAAACTGTCGACCTGTTGACTAGCAAATGCCATTAATTACAGCACTTGTTATAAATTTGGAAACAGAGATTTAAGATGTTTATGATTATTAGTGCTTGTAAGTAATAATGAATAAATAATTATGTTTTTGTTTTCTAGATATATGATGACGATGGGAATAATGTTACGCCAAAACCACTGAAATTCTCTCTTATGAAAGAAAGTATTATTGGAAGTAAAAAGGTCAGTTTTCTGATAGAAAGTTATGTACGGTATTCTTATTACTCGATTAGATTTGTAGGAATACTTCTTAATTCTAATGAAAATAATAAAAACGCATCATTCAATATCAAGAAAAATTAAAGGATATACATATACAGACTTTTTAGGTACTGTAGTACGAATAAATTTTTGTTACTAAATTTTTTTGTAAATTCTTATACAATTTTTCTCATTCTGTTTGTTTGCCAACATTACAACAGAATAGAATATGTTTTTATTTCATCACATCACTTCTTGCAAAACGTTTAACAAACAAATAAAAACATGAAACAGAGAAAATGTGAAACAGGTTCCCGATTTTTGACAGGTTTCACTGATTCCCAATAATACATTCAATGAATTCTTTCCTACAAAAACAATATCATATTCTATCACTTTATCATCAATCCCAACAGCCTGAAATGTTGACCCGACGTTGTATTGGAAGTATTCTCTAATTTTCGTTGTGAGAAATTTAAGATGAGTTTCTAGGGCATCCATATATGAAGAACATAATTATTATTATCGATTATTGTTGCATTTTTTTCAGTCAAGCTGTTCGTTGGATAGTCAAGCATCCAAGTCATTGGACGATAAAGAAAGTCAAAAATCAGATGACCTGCTCACCACTGATGCTATTGCAGGCATCTATGCAGGTAACATAATATTATCTTTATAATATAAAATAGGCGAACCTTTTTTTTGGAATCAGAACTCCTCTGTGTGCTTTCTCAGCCGATTTTGTTCTCATTTGAAACATCTCATTGAGTAGATAAGGTCTTACATTTTGAAAAAGTTATTTTTCAATGAAAAGTCATTTTTTAACATTCAATTCTTTTGCTAAAAATCACAATAGAATTATCACTTGAATAAAATTAATTCTCATGAATGTCGTATAAAGTTTGAAATCAAACAGATTTATTTTAGCACTGATAAAGTACCTATAGTCCGATTCACGTCAAGAAGCCAGCATTGTTCATGTGAGAAGCATTGATGCCAAGTTTCATTGAGAGAGAAAGAGAAAACTGCACCAACCGTGTTTGTTGGGACTGTGTGCGACAACAATGCACAGTGCGGCAACTATGCACAGTGCGAATAGGATAGAGACATGAGCAACTGCCTTGTGCTGAACAAGGATAGCAAACTCCCATCTAAGCAGTGCTGACTTCTTGACGTGAATCGCACTATAGGCAGAAATTTAAATTTTTAAATAAACTGATAAATTTAGACAGAATAAATAAATAAAATATATATTAATTGTGCAATAGTTTATTTATAATCTAGACTGATTGATTAATATGTTACATTCACATTTATTTATTTATAATCGTATGTATTCTATGATTGCAACCAGGTTACAAGAAAGAGAACACAAAGTGCCAAATCCTCGGTAAATCGGAAGTGGTTTTGGTAGTAAGGGAAACTCCAACCACCTGGCTGCTTGACATCAACGGCTATGTTGAACAGCAACTGGGCAACAATGGAGAAGATGAAGAACAGAAACAGGCAACTAGTTCGAAAATTTTTATTAATATTAATTAAGTTGATTATTATTACTTACGACAATAACTTCATCAACAAATCTTTGTAATTGGTGACATTTGACATAAGAAATTAATCGTCTTTTTAATCAGAATTGCATCGTTCAATAATTGATGCAACTTAGTGAAACGAGCCAAGACATCCATATAACGCCAGTTTAGTCATCTTCAATGTAACATAGCTGATACGGAACAGCACAATTTCAAGAAAATGACTAATCACGGTGTTAAGCTGGCTCTAAAGCAACTCATGTACTAAGCTCCGTTGAACTCAACGATTAATCTCATGTCTTGTCTTGACTAACTTCAACAACTTAAAAGTCGCGAGCTTATTACTGACTGAGTCAATTGCGGAAGAATTTTCAGAACGTCATTACAAATGGTGTCGCTTACCGGTCGAACAAGCTTCACCTTACTATCCTATAAAGACATGGGGTTCTTTTGTTATTGATGACCGAAACATTTTAATAAAGTTGAAATTGTTGACTAATAATCTGCCATCAGTTCAGTGGTCCTTCTAGTTGGAGTGGTGACATTTCAAACAAGTGGAAATTAAGCGCCTGTCTGATAATCCAAAGGTTCCAAGATCGTATACAGATCGAATACAGTTTCAGTATAAGTATTTGACGTCAACTTACACGCCAAACGAGCGTATAAAAATAGGGAGGAACTGGACATTTTGTCAGATGCACGCTACCATGGTACCTATACAAAAATATAGGTACGGTAGTAAATTAGTAATACAGCATAGAAAAATGCTAGAGGTGCAATGCTCGTCTAGCTATGATGATATTTTCATCGCTATAATATTAATATACAGTAATAAATTAATATAATTATATTATAATTATGGTGGAAGCTTCCACGCTCTCGTTCATTAATGTCGTATCTTGCGTAAATAGTACCTCGTATCCAAGGAAATAGAAAAATAGAGGCTGTCCTCAAACTTTAAACTTTAAAACGATTATACTGTATCTTGATCGAATTACTCTCGTAGGCCATGTATGATTCTTCTCTATTTTCCTACAGCATAAATATCTTCTCAATTCAAATGTATAGCAGGATTCTTTCAACTTGTCAGAAAACAGCTGATTTAACGTTAGTAAACGAGCGTACATCAATCAGCTGTTTTCTGACAATTTTAAAGAATCCTGCTATAGCTTATTCTATGGTGATAATATAATAATATTACTATTTATATGGCGATAAGGGAAGCGGTTGTTCCAGTGGTAGCAGGCGAGTCTAATAGGTGAGTTCAGATAAGAGACGGCGCCTACCACTCCTGTTGTAACGGTGACCGGCTCCTCTAGATACAATTTATGAGCTTCAAAATCGCTTCCCGGTGAACTCACCTAAAGCTGTAGGTCCATTCATCTCTCATCATCATCCTTCCCATTACCCACGCACAGGCCTAGAGCTTATGTGGGCATCATCCCCAGCAAAGGAATGATAATAATGAGACCTGTATCGTTGAAATGAGAATATTTATTTTTTGATAAGTTTGATAACATTATTGTGTAACTCATTACTTACAAAATAACTTACGTAGGTACCCTTTTGTGAGTGGTCTTGGGATGTTAGTCGTTCTTTTGATTAGTACTTTTTTGAACTGAGTAGTTTTGAAATTCAATGAGTTTCAATAATCTCTTCAGTCATGCAATTTTTTCAGACCGAATATTGTACACAAAAACCACTGAAGAATAAGAGAGACTGTTTCATTCAAACTGCGAATTTTGTGTCAAAAAAGAAAGCAGTCCAAACGTCAGCCGTAGAGAGAAAGGTAACTATTATCATGTAAAATTAAATTTGTAACATGTAAAATGTAAAATAATATTAGTTTTCATTATATCATTTCACAGTAATATTATCATGACTTATATTTTTGTGAGACTGAAAGTAATTGTAATTATTACCAGAACATGCATTATGGCATGAATAGAACTTATCCAATGGCAATATTCTTTTAGAGTCTAACTAATTGTTATAAGACAGATCAGTTAAAAAGTAAAATATAGAGTGATTCAAAAAGAGCGCCGATTTTAATATATATCAAATTAAGAAATTTACTTGAACGTCATACATGAAATCAGAAAGTGAGATGAACATTTTGATGTATTTATTTTCAATTTTCCGTTTAAATGAACCTCTTAATTTGATGCATTAAAACCGGTGCTCTTTTTGAATCACCCTATGGAATATATGTTTAGAACTCATTTATTTGTGTTGGTTCATAGAATTATTTTGCCATAACTAATAAATTTTTCAGTTATTTGTTTTATAGCATGAAAGAATAAAACCCACCTATTAAAAAGCAGAAACACTCTAGTATTTTTTTAGTATTGATAATCATATTAAGTTAATTTCTACATGAATGAATGAAAAAACACTAGTATTTTTTTGTCTTGATAAATAATCATAATCATTTCTACATGATTAAGTATAACCTACCTACATTCTACAAGTATAATCTACTTATTTTTAAGAAAACTATGTACATAAGATTGAAATTTATATTTAATACAGTCTTATTTTCTACGCAGGATATCAATGTTTTTGCTTCTGAATGGGATTTATACGACAATGCAAGGAAACTACAGCAAACTCCAGGTGCTTCAAATTCATTTTAATTTTATTACTTCGTTTTTTAAGCTGTTTAGAAGATAATATCATAGAGAAGCGATACTCTCTTCTTAACTTTTCTCTGTGATAATATCCAATGCCATAATTAAGATATGTGTGTATTTGAATGAAACGGAAAATTAAGAATTAATCAGATTAAATTGACGTCAATATAATTCTAATTCTGTACATAATAAGTAAAACCTGTCTTAGGCGGACCCTGTGTAAGATGGAAACCTGTTGAGACGGAATGGTTTTTGTGGTCCCAAGGAATTTTGTATAAAGGTAAAAGTACCTTTGTAAGCCGGAAACCTGCTAAAACGGAAAAGTTTTTTTGGTCCGGTCGCGTTCCGTCTTAGACAGGTTTTACTGTATAATCAAATCATTTAATAATCATTGTTTCATTATAATTTATCACAGGTGATTTTGTTTTTCAGATTCCGAATCTACTCAAGATAATGTGGAAGCTGATGGGAATAGTCAAAGAACATTGAAACATTCTCAGTGTAGTGCTTCAATCGATGGTACCGTATGCGCTTTATTAACTGTATAACTGTTTCTTAAAGATATAGCATGTAGGTAAAAAAAGTTGACCATCATTGGACTTCTAGTACGTACTGCTTTCATTCAAGATTTATTGCCGCAAACATTCATTACAAATGAGTAGGTAGCCAAGGGCGTAGCCAGGGATAGAGTTGGGGGGGGGGGGCGCTTGAAGAACTAGATTACACATAAAAATAGGAGTAATTATCTTATTATCACAATACGATCTTGAAATAACAAAGCTACCTCGTTCATCTGAGCTGCAAGCTCATATATTATTTTCATGTATTAAAAATAATTTATTTGAACAGGAATAACAATGAAATCATTTTATATCAACAAATGTTCTCATTAATAGGAAAGTAGCCATTCACCTTGTCTTTATTTGGATTTAATGCATATAATATTATTCAAGCATTGCAGTTCAATCCTCTTTTTATCTATCGATATATATGAAAGGGAAATGGCACTCACTCACTGACTCATCAGCAGAACTAAAAATCTACTGAACCAAATGCGTTCAAATTTGGCATGCATGTTCAGTTGAACCTTTAGACGTGCACTTTTGAAAACAAACCAAAGATACGCCCAATATTCGCTTCTTTTTAGTCCGTTTTCTCAGATTTTACGAGAACTTATTGGCAGAAAATGTTGAAATTTGTTACTTAGGTTCGTTTAAGGTCTAAAAAAATATGTTGAAAAATGTTTGAGATTCTCCCAAAATCCAAGTCTAGCCACTCTCATAGGATAGCCAAGTCAATTCTGACTATACTAATATTGAAATACTGTGGTTTAAGTTGAACAGGGACTTTTATGTCTAACTTAACCCACAGCTTCTTTGTAAAGCGAAAATGAAGTCGTCTTTTATCTATAATAATATGAGTTTCATTCATTTCTGCAGGCAGAAGTATCAATGAAGATGTTGAGCCGGAAGAAGAAACGGAAGAAAACCGACTCAATAATTTGCCAGCTTTTGATAATGCTGTGTTGATAACTGAACGACTACTGGCTTCCAACACTTACACGAAACAGCAGACTGAATTTGCCGGCTTTGATTCTCAAAAAGGTGAGTTGTCATTTTGAAATTTAATTATTCAAAATGATTAAGAGTTGTGTTGTAATGTTAAGACTCTAAATTAGTTTAATCTCATTTATTGTCAAAACTGCTACAACTAATAAAGACTATCAGTCAACCGATAAGCTCGTTCAAAGATTAAGTACAATCAGATTTATTCAATTTGACGCTTGGCATTAGATAGATAGGTAGAGAGATATTATTTCTTGCCGTTGCTGATGACCGTAGAGTACGATGGCAGAGAAATAATATCTCTCTATCTACCAGTTTATCTAATGCTAATCGTCAAATTAAATTTGACGCTTGGCTTTAGATAGATAGATAGAGAGGTATTATTTCTTTGCCATCGTACTGTACGGTCTTCAGCAACGTCAATAAATAATATCTCTCTATCTATCTGTCTATCTCATGCCAAGCGTCAAATTAAATTAATATCGCTTCATCTTGCCGCAATCTCAGAGTTGCACAGACTATAAATAGATGTCAATTTTTTTTTCATGCTCACTAAAGATTCAGTCACCAAATGATTAAACTGTTTGAGAATTATTCAGACTTGATTCCTTGAACTGTCTAGTTGATTAAAATAAAATCGATTCTTAATTTAATTGAACAATTTAGTTAAGCTCCATATCCTATTATTCAATAATAATGAATATTTAATTGATAATTTGACTTCCTTGATAGCAACCATTGACGAAATCTATTTCGAATTTTCTAGGTTGTTTGAGATCTGGAATTCATTACCATATGAGTCTACTATGGACTTTTACACATGAAGAATTCGTCAACAGGACGGTCACAGCCATTTCATGGAACACTGGCAATCAGGTAATGAAGAAAAACCGGGAAAATTTTATTGAATTCAATGAGAAAAATTTAAATCGCATTCTAAAAGATAGAAAACTCATTCCACTCATCAAAAGCCAGATTTCCTAGCTCTCTAATATTGCTACGACATTATGCTGCACCTACTGGATATTTATGTGGTCAAATTCAGTTCCTGTATTTTAAATGACGTTTTTTATAAATGCTTTATTGTTTGAAGGAATAAAGTTGATTTTTTTTTAGAATATAGTCGCAGTGGGATATGGAAAATATTATTTCAAAGAGAATCTTGCTGGCGCAGTGGGCTGTTGGAATGTGAAGAATCCAGATCGACCTGAAAGGCTGTTTCGAATGAAAAGCGTTGTCACAACTCTGAGTTTTTCGAAAAAGAAGCCCAACCTGCTGGCAGTTGGCTGCTACGCTGGAACTATTACGGTTTTTGACATCTCTTGCAAAACTGGGAACCCTGTCATCATTAACAGGTTAACGACTTTCATAAACTATTTTTTATATTTAGTTTTCGTGCTTTAGAACACTATTGGCTGATAGTCTATTAAATCCCAGTTCCTAAATTTCATTGACAAATTTGCCTATACTGAGTGCAATCGAATCAGCTTGAGTGTATATTCATCTATAGAAGCATCCAGCATATTACCTTTGATTACCTTCCTCTTCGCCTATGACCAGGATTCTGGATTGGCTGTGTCACATCTTGGTGCGGATTTACAGGTCCTCAAGTGAGCTTCCCAGGAACTCATCAAGGGAATAGAAGGGGTTCCCCTTAAGCCCTATTGAAGGGCTCACTCTGATATCCGGTTTTTCAGTCGCTCAATAGACAGTTTATGGATCCAATAGCACTATTGAATCAATAACCATGTGTTTTCAAATGCAAAAAAAAAAGTTATTGATTCAATAAGTTTACTGAACGACTGAAAAACCGGGCATGAATGTTTTATTGTAACACACAGAAGAGGGTAACTAAATTCAGCTTAGTCTTGTGGAGCTCCGTTGCGAAGCACGGGTGGCATTATTAATAAAAAGGCCAGTTGCTTGAAAGCTGGAAATACTTAAAATGACGTCATCTAAACGGAGCTTAAAATAGGAAAAATATCTATCGTTGCATTGGCTAAGTAAGATGACGTAGTTTTAGAGTGGTTTAATGTTCTCGGTTTTCGTGAAACTGACTATGAGTATAGAGATGATAATTACTATTATAATGCAATTATGATTAATGAGATGAATCTAAGAGAAAAGAAGGAATTAATTCATAAAGCACGCTATTGAATCCAGAAAATTATAATTTTCATGCAATTTTTTACAATAAATGATGAAGGAATTATCATTTTTTTCAAATATACTTGATTCATATCGAGTAGGCTATATTGTTATATACTTCGTATGAATCAGAGTTCTATATTTCAAGAGCAATCTATCTACGCATACCGTACCTACTGTACTTAGTTCAAACCGCTTCAGATTAATAAAGTATTGCGCTTATGAGGTACAGTATTGCCAGATCGTATCCGAGAAAATAAAGTAACATTTTCAACAGAAAAACAGCAACAGTGCGATGCAGCATTATGAAATAGCATTGCCATAAAACTCTTGCACAGATTTTGAATGATTGAGTTTTCACAATCTGAGACTGATTTATAATACTGACATTATCATTTCTCAACAAAATCTTCTCATATTTTTAGAAATAACTTTGTATTTGTTCTAATAAAACCAGTTTATCCCTCAATTTCCACCTATAATAATTGATTGTGCGGCATTGGACTGTTTGTAGGAATGTGCCATCAGCGCAGTCCGGACCGGTTTGGGATTTGCAGTGGTTCATTTATACAGACTTTGTGAAAGAAATTGAAGAAATCATCTCTATCGGACAAAATGGCGAAGTTTGGAAATGGAATCATGAAGATGAGCATCAACCTTTCATAAACATCACCTAGCAATCTTTTAACGTCAGCAAACACCTGATTTAACGTAATAAACATCAATCAGCTATTTTCTGACAATTATCCTATTCAATTCATAATAATAATAAATATTCTACATGTGTAGGTACATGGATAGGATATAATATATTAAATTAATATTGCTGTCAGCACAACTGTGATTATTGCTGTTTCATACAAATTTTAATTTCCACTAGCTAAACCTCGCAGACATTGTCATGTGTCAGTCACATAAACTAGCAACTGTCAAGAATGGGAAGAAATAGTCAATAACAGTTGAAAAAATTCGCCAATAGTAATAAAACGTCAATAGACAATGGACGTGCTATTTTTCTTCGTCAATTAACCCGGCTCTATTTTTATCATCATCATAATTATTGTATTCTTCGTTTAAATCCAATCAATTTTATTTACTTATACAGTATAATGAATAATAATGTGCTAATTATTAAAATTGTTAAGAACTATTCAAGTTGGAAATATGAATGAATAGATATATATAGTATTGTAGGCTACTGTATAATGGAAATAGTACCTAGTACATTATAATATCATGACTTACATGTACTTTTATTTTGTACAGTTTTAATACAGAAATAAATTCTTATTCTATTATACTATTCTCATGGGCAAAATCAGTAGATAATTGTTAGATAGATGAATACATTCATAGATGAAACTTGCCTGGGGGTTTACATTTATGTTCAATATGTTTCAAAATCAAATCAAATCAAATCAAAATCGTTTATTTATCCTTAATAATAATAATAATAATAACATCAACAGAAAATTAGAAACATAGAAATAGAATTACATTAGAATGATGTATTACAGTATAAAATTAAATTATACAATGAATATATCCATTACTGTACATGTTCAAAATCTAGATATTTTAAATTTCAGATAAGATAAACTAATTAATAAATATTATTACTGATTATGATTATTAAACTTAAACTTAGAAAATCATAACTTAACTTAAAAAAAGAAAGAAAAAGAGGGAAAGAAGAAGGGAAAAGAGAGAACAGAAAGGACAGGAAAAGAAAGAAGAGGAATACTCTAATAGAATTAAATTGTTCTATTTCTCAAGAGAAAAAATGGATAAAATTGGCTTAGTTTTTGTAAAGATATTTAAAAATTAATGTCATTCGAAGATAACCATTCATTTATATCTCTTACCAGCTATTTACTCAATTTATTGGTGATGAAATGATGAGGGATTTTATTAATGAGTTTAGATGCAATAAGTATGAAAATTGTTTTCTGCAAATGGACAAATTAGTGTCAGCAACCTGAAAAGTTATGGTTGAGGAGGATCAGATTATAATGGAATTCACGCAAATTGAATAGATCTTTATGTTTATTTATATAAGTTATGAGAATTTTATATATAAGCTGCCTTCACCGTTAGAACCTTGAAGTCAAGAAAAGATTTTCACTTGGATAGCGTCTATTTTTCCTAGTATGGCTTTGATTAGGGACTTGAATGACAAAAATTTTATCTATATGATTAGAATAAGATCCACCTATTACCTTCATCCCCATATCCCAGGTAAGATTGTATATATAGGCAAAAATAAATAAGCTTTAAACCCTTTGTCACTAATCTTGCTGATATTGGCGAAACTTATTATCAATGTTTAAGTTTATTACAAGTGGTGTTTATGGACATCCCATCGTAAAATAAAGTTGGTCGATAATTATGCCAATATTTTTATCACGTTTTAGTTTTTTCAATTTGGTGCAAGAACATTTATTGTCTAGACAATTTGTATAATTTGAATTATGTATATTGATGTTGTCAGTAGCATGTGGCTGACCAGCAGCCGTTGGTGAAATGTCATAAAGTTACTTTTATTTATATTTAATTATGATAATCAAGATTTTTATAATTTTAAGACCAGTTTCTGATTTATTCTTGGCCTCCTCCCATGTAGTTCCAGTGAATAACAATGACGTGTCATCCGCAAAGGAGATTGTCACACAATTCTCTATTTCTAGTTTGATAAGATCGTTGATGTATAAAAGAAAAAGAATATTATATTTATAATATTCGTTTATATTCGTATTTTATTTCATTATATTCCTTTCAGTGTTGATGACCCTACAGTACACACCTCCACGCTTAGAACCAATGGTGAATAAGAAGCTGGATAGAACTGAGGGTGCAGTCAGTATAAATGTTAAGAAAATGTGCGGCCTGTCGATCTCAGTTCATCCTGGAAAGCCAATGATCTACTATGTGTCTACATCGGAAGGATCTATTTTGAAGGTATTAATTTAGCAGTTGAGTCATTCAGAATATATTATGTAGACTATATATAGTCAAGACAAGACAAGACGAGATTAGTCGTCTAGTGCGTACTTCACATAATGTAAAAAAGTTAGTCATTGCATTGGTGTGCTTCGTAAGCAACTATGTGAATTACTGTGACCAAACGACCAATTGTCTTGTCTTGACTTTGTTTACCTAACAACACTGCCTTCGCCAGTGTTAGTTTTCATTATTTCAAGCTTTTAACACAATACCAAGAGTAGAGAGACAATTTTTACGTTGGGAAAGTTATTTTTGATGTTGTTTCTCTCAAAATAATGAAAAGTGAGTGAATGTGTTTATGTTTGCCTCAATCCCATATCAAAATTTGAAAATTTTGCAAAAGTAGGTATGACGGTGGCGGGAACTCTTAATTTTTATAAAGCAAGCCCCAGTCCAGTTTTGTTCCAGATATGGTTACTCTATAATAATTATTCACAATATCAAATTAGATCTATGTGTGTAATGAAATAGGCTACTCTTTTATTTTAGTTTATATTTTCTTAACTTCTCGTATTTAAAAGCTTATATTTAAAGGTGAGGTTTCCAATTTCAGTGCGCTGTAAATCACCCAGACCAAGCAGTGGATATATTTCCAGGACACACTGGATCTGTGTATGGGATTAAACACTCACCGTTCAGTAGCAGCATATTTCTGACTTACGGATCCGATTGGGTTGTCTATTTGTGGGCTGAAAATATAAGAGAGCCTCTTATCAAGCTACAAAGTATAAAAGACAAGGTACGGTAAATGTATGATCTCTTCAATTGAAATAATTTCAAGACCAATAATATTGTTGAACGGTTTTCAATAATCTTGCAGTATAAGCCAACAGAAAATACTATAAAATTACAGAAAATTCCACATTGATACCGATATTGCTTTCATGATAATGACTGTATAAATTGATCATTGTATTAGTTTTATGATGTTGTATTTTATGTAATTTATGCTTCGGCTACATTTGTACTGCAATAGACTTTTGTTTGCATAATCGATTGCAATTAATTGTATTTGCAAACATTTTGCAGAAAATTTCCTACTGATGCCTGTTATTAGTTATTGCTTTCACAATGATGCATTAATTGAACATTATATTTGTTTTATGGTGTTGTATTCTATGTAATGTTCTATATACATTTTTACTACAATAATAAATAAGCTATTGCAAACAAAAAAAAATACTATATTGCAAAAACCGCATTTGCAAATACTAAAGCCCTCCCATCATTACCATAATACAGATATTTTATGTGAAATTTTTATATTCTGTATTCTGAATTCTTTGCTCACAGTTTATATAGTCAATATTCATCTTTTATTTTGAAATTCAGTGAAAGTATATACTTCAGAGAAAGTTCTACAATCTTTTCTTCTTCCTTTTTATTCATTTTTTCTTCTCTATTGTCTCTCCCCAGTGGACCATCACAATATCTTTCAAAGAATTTTCCTCTTTTCCAAGGTTATTTTCAGGTCATTTTCAATTTGCTCGTCACTCCTCTTACTGGATCGAATGAATTATTATTTTTATCGATAGCCTATATTTTCTCTGATATTTTTATCGAATCCCTCACTCGCATGTGGAATGTTTCTAGATTATTTATTTTTCCAAATTATTCTAGTCATCGGTTGAAGGAGCCAAATGGTCGCCGACGCATTCAACGATTTTCGCCAGCATCAGCAACAACCAGCTGTCGCTGTGGGATCTATCCAGAAAAATAATTGTTCCCATGTTCGACATCAAAGCTCCCACCAAAAAGCTTCGCTCTCTGGAATTTTCACCCTCTGGAAAAGTGAGTGAAGATTTTAAAAATTCGAATACCGTGTATATTAAAGTGTTTCAAGTCCATTCATGTTTTGAATCACTATATTCGTAAAGAAGATTCTTGGTTTGCGCTTTCAATATGATAAATTATTTTGCTTTAAATAGAATTTTAAATGACATAGCAATCGTTAGATAAGAACTACCATATTAGGCCTACCTACCATCTATGTATATATAAAAGCGAAATGGCACTCACTCATTCATCAGCAGAACTAAAAATCGACTGAACCAAATGCGTTCAAATTTGGCATGCCTGTTCAGTTGGAGCTTTAGACGCGCACTAAGAACGGATTTTGAAAACATCCCAAAGATACGCCCAATATTCGCGGTTTTGTGCGTTTTCTCTGCTTTTTCGAGAACTAATTGGGTAGAAAATGTTGAAATTTGGTACTTAGGTTCGTTTAAGGTCTAGAAATAATATGTTTACTGTGTCTACGGGGGCGAAGCCCCCTGGTGAGCGCGAAGCGCTTACTATGTCAATGGCTGCCAGGGGTCCTGCCTGGCTAGCCAGCTAAGGCGAGCGAAGCGAGCCTGCTGGTTAGTATTAGATAAAAAAGCGACCACATAATACAAACATTCTGAATTACCTGCTTAAAATGTATAAATTATTCTTTCCACAGAATATTCTTGTCGGTGACATGGATGGAAAAGTATTTGTTTATAATCTAACCGACATGCCATTCCCACCATTTCTACAGGTGAATATTTATTCAATTCAAATAAAAATAAAAATTCAATTTTGTCTTATAATAATTAGGATGAATGTAATATATAGAATAGAATAGAATGACTTCTCTATTTTACTGACGTGGCGAAGTAATATCACAAAAAGCTAGCTTATGTCCAAGTGTATACGTTTTCATCCAGTATGATGCAGTCTTATTGTATAGTGGATGAAATATCATAAAGTTTGTGCATTGTAATTTTTAAAATGGATATTGTGTTAGCCTAATAACTCATTTCCAATGCAAATGTCTAAGCAAAATGAACCAGCTATAATTGTAAACAGTATAGGTTCTTGTAGCTATACCAGTTGAGAAATATTATCAGATCATGATTAATTCATAATATTTAATGTGCTTAATTTGTTCTTCTTTTTAGGAAGAAGCATTGATGAGAGCCCTGGAAAATGCTTTAGTTGCCAGACCTGACCTTTACAAAAAACTCAATGACAATTTTCATAGTACGCTGACATAATATTTCCAGCTCCAGAAATGGATTTCTCAAGCTTTGGGCCTACTTTGAAATAAAACCAATTCTTTGGTTTGAACCTTATTTAGGTTTTATACAGTAGTGAAAATCTTCCCAGTCCCATCTCAAATAAGACTTTTTGTACTTTCGTAATTTCTGAATAGGAAATAGAAGTTATTTTATTTAAAAAATAATTTACCAACTTTCCCTTGTCTTCTAATATTCCACTCGCCTTGTCTTTATTACTTTCAACGTTAAAATCAGAAATAAAACAAAAATAATGTACAGTATTTGAAAGTATTAAGAAACTTAAATTACAAATAGGCTAAGTGAATTATAAAATTGACATTTGCATCAGAGATATTGCAGAATTTCTCCTTAAAGTAGGTGAAATAATGAAAACAATGTTTTCTATTCCACAATGAATGTATTTTTAAAACCATACTTTTAAGAAGATGATGCCGTGAGCATCGAATCTTAAGTACATATTTTTATATTACCTTTTGTTGAACTATTGAAATTGTGTTCAAATTAAAGTTGAAATTATTATTTCCTTTTGGATCCGGTATTTGGACTGTATTGTACACATATACATACAGTGGCCAGAACATCTTTATTTTTTTATAATTTGTTGCAAGAGTGTTGATGCTATTTTTAATACATGGTTTTGAAATGAAAGTTGAATTTTCAGTGTATTAACTATTTTATTACTTCCATTCCTTTATCTCCTCTCTATTCCTCCTCATTTTTGTTTCTTGATGTACCGTAATAAGAGTTTTCCTTTCAAAAATTCTAACTTGTGTTTTTCTACATTGAAAGTTGCCTTTGCAGTTATTATTGCATAATAATCTACCAGTTATGGCATACGCTAATAATAATAATAATTGCATCAAACGTTACAGGGGAGGTAAGTTAGGTTTTACAGTAATAAGCAAGTGTGTGACAACAATGCATTTCGGTTTGAATTCACTTTGTCAATCACTGTATTATATTGAAATGCAATCACAAAGTAAGTTATAATGGTAGATTTTCCTCACATGAAGGTTTATTGGAATATATAGGAGAATTTTCTTGATTTATTTTCATGACCAATTCAAAATTTTATAATGAAACACTGCAAACACATTCAACTATTACAAATAAGTGAGACAAAGTCCAAGTTGAATCTTATTCTTATTATCAATCTCTCCTCTCAAGTGCATAGTGAAGTAACTGAAGTTTAAAATAGATTCCGGCTCCAAAGTGATAAAAATAATAAGGAGATGTGTTGATGAGACACCTTGCTATATCTATAGAGTGTAGTGTTCATCATGGAAAAAGTAGGATATTAATCTTTTCTCTCTATTTTAAGAAAAATATTCCTAGTACTATGAATTTACAGAGGTACCATTCTTGAACCTGTATATTACAAAATCAGGATTTGAAGAAGTGCGGAGACTCGCTGAATTCCCAATTAGCTATTTCTTTGTGTTTTGACTCCTTTAAATCATTATTTAATTTTAATATAATAATAATAATAATTCCGTGTAACCTGGCTGGCTCAGGTCTGGTGTCAGAGTTTTCAGGTCACTCCTGATCAGTTCAGGGTCTCTGACGTGACTTAACGACTTTGGGCAGCCAGGACCGACGGCTAGTGTCCTCCGAAATAATGGCCATCATTATTCATTGTTAGATGTCTCTACATTTTTATCTCTTTAAAATTAAATTTTCAATTTGGACAGAATGATGTTGGTCTCCTATTCAGCGTTGCCCATCTTTATAAGGTAGGTGGTGGGATTAAAGTGAATCAAAAAAACGTTTTTTTCAAAATGGTGACAACTTTGAAACTGTGATTATAAAACTATGAATGTTCAGACAATATTATGAAGTTTCAAATGTGATCTCTTAATAAAATGTAATAAATTTTGACAGGGGAATTTATTATCGATAGAAAAAACCATTATTGTACTACGGCAATAAAAGTTGAAACACAATCAAATTTACGCGGGTCTCAATCAATGCAGTTTTCAGCCTTGCAGGAAGCAGCCAATGAGGACCGCGTTACTAAAAAATGCACAGCTTATAGACTTTTTACATAATTTTGAAAAAAACTTTAGAAAATTCGGATTAGAAAATGAGTTTTTAACATTATAAACGCAGCAATCACAAGAATGACCTTGACCTAGTGAGGATCCGATTTGGCAGTTTCAACCAGGGACCTGACATCTCAGGGACTGGAAGTAAGAGAAATAAGGGGAGTAGGATGATTCTCATTTCCGGACGGACTTTTAGCGGTGTATTTGAAAACATCATAAATTGATAATAATTATAGCAGAATCCAATTCAACTTGTCAGAAATCAGCTGTTTCAAAGAGCAATATCACAATACTTAACCTACAAATGCTGAATCTCGCAGATTATTGAAAAGGTCTTTTAAAAAGTTATTCTTTGAAAGGTCTTCTTCAAAAAGGTCTTTTAAAGACTTTAAAGGTCTTTAAGACTTTTGATTATTGTGTCAAAGTCACTGTTTAATTATCACCAAAACAGCTGACTTATGTCAAGTTAAATGAATCCTGCTATACTACTGATTCTGATTGAATAGCGGATGGTTCAAAAGCTTGATTCACGCATAACGATATTAGATCAATGATATTGAAGAATAATCCGAAAGTTTGATACACGTAACGATGTTAGAAGTTAACCATTATTAGTGAATAACCATTCTAACTGGTGATAGTGAGAATCACCTACTTACTCAAAACAACCTAAAAACAAAGAATCTAACAAAATTTTATATTTTGCCGTAAATATCAATCATATTCTAACAGTTTTGATTTATACCGCCAAAATATACCATAAACTTTTAAAAGTCTTTTATGAAAATGAACAATAAAGCTCTGAATTCAAATGCAGCAAACCCGTCCGAAACTAGAGACTCAGCCGGAAACCAAGACTCATTGAAACTAGAGACTCAGCCACACCCCTTTTAACATGGGGAAGATACAATATTTCCACTCCGTCTATGACAGCCCCCTGGTTTCAACGGTTCAGCCACTCTATTTCCGTTATCTTCTAATCATGACTCATGGCCGGGCTCCTCCCTCCCACAATCCCAACTCCAGGCATGCAGCTAAATGAGCTCTTTGTTTTAACCTCTTTCAGCTACCGTTCACTGTTTTCAAGTTTTAACTTGAACAATCCTGAATCATTTTATAATAATTATTTATTATTTCAATGTGAAAACAACACTGATTGATCCGAAATTCCTATTCCTGTAAGTCGTAATTCTCTCATCATTATTTTTAGATCTACTAATTTTATGTTTTAATCTTATGTTTTTAATTTCGGCCATGGTACTTATTTTTTGAGAGCTTGTAACTTTGTAACTTATTCATTGAATTATGAATGATTCTGCTCCGTTCAATAGTTTGATCTTACAGTGAATGGTTTTATTATTTTATATATCATATTATTTCAAATAAAATTTTACATGATAGTCTTGAATGAACGAGATAACAATATTATTAGGCTTCGATAAAAAAAATAATGGGCTCTACGGCTACGGCTAAAGTGCAGTATATCAGCACATTTTTCTCTGATATTTTGAAGATATCGACTCAAATTTTTTTAAATGAAACTAGAGACAAAATAAAGCGCGCTAATTTTCAACTTCAATACACTTATTCTAATATTTTTAATAATGCTTTGAAATATTGCTGTTACTAACCTGTTTTGGAATAACACTGACAAACTTACATAGGTAAATCAATATTCAGTTATTTGTAGATGAATTCAATGCTAAATTTATTATTCTTATGATATCTGATGTGAAAATTCAGTTTCTTTTTACTTGAAAAATTATTCAATACATTAACGATCACAATATTGAATATCGGAATCACGGAGTGTCGAAAATTGTCAGCCATTTTGCTATTGATATTTTAATCTTGATATTTATCGATACTTCGTAATCGATGAGCTGTAGAGTCAAATTATCAACTGATCAACTATCGATATTGGACTTATCGACAACTTTGTAACCAATTAAAAAATTACAGTTTTTTTATTATTATCATTTCAACTGAAAATATAGAAATACAATCAAAATATATATTGTATTATATTTCTTACATATTAAAGTTTAGATAATTAATAAAAATAGGAGGTTTTTTAAATATATTGTTTCTGTCTCTTACTTGAACAAAATTATTTCAATGATACTATTAACTTTCAATTTATTTGTGAGTTGATGATGGCTGGAGGAAAACAAAGCTAAGTAATCCTAGAAGTGTGGAGTGATTCATTTGAGTCATAGATTGAGGAGTGCATGAAACGGAATTTTGAACGTTAATGAATTTCAGCAAACTAACCTAACTAAAATACTAAGACGAGCTCAAATATACCAAACTTTGTTGTTGATTTTAAAATTGACAGAAAAAATATGGCGAAAAATTGAGATTATGGCTACAATTTTCTGCATCAAATTGTACATAAAATAAATTGTACAAATATTCATATCATATATAAAATTTGCTGAGAAGTACAATGAGACCAGTTCAGTTTGTAACTTTAGTAGCTACAAATTTGTATGTGGTTTTGCAAGGTTCTCACCGGTCTCAACCTTTTTTTTAACTCGTTAACCTTGTTAGTGGGTGACAAATCACCTTGAAATTCCTTCAAGCTAAAAAGCCTATGATAAACTTAGTTCGCTTCGCGCGAACCACGTTATTCAATTCGAATTTAACATTGATACCGGTCGGGACAAACGCCTCGACAGGTAAGCTCTCTTGGTTCCCACCGGTCTTAACCCTTTTTCCCTAACCTTTTCGCCTGTAGGTAGCAAATCACCTGAAATTACCTCCTTCAACCCAACAAAGCCTATGATAACCTTAGTTTCGCTTCGCGCGAACCACGTTAATATTCTATTCGAATTATAACATTGATAACAAACGCCTCGACAGGTAAGCTCTCTTGGTTCCACCGGTCTTAACTTTTTTCTAACCTTCGCTAACCTCGCTAGTAGGTGTAAATCATGAAATTACCTCCTTCAAATAACAAAGCCTGATAACCCTGGTTCGCTGCGCGATTATTCCTATTCATTATAACATTGATACCGCAGTAACAAACGCCTCGACAGTAACTCTCTTGGTTAGTCTTAATTTTTAATGCTAACAATAGTTAGCAAATCAACAAATTACCTCCTTCAAGCTAAAGCCTATGATAGCAGTTCGCGCTTCGCTGACACACAGTCCCGACTATACGGTATCAGTTATAATTTGAATAGAATACGCGCAAGCGCGAACTTCAGCCTTGTTGGCTGGAAAGGTAATTTCAAAAATTAACCACCTAGCGAAGTTAAAAAAGTTGGGACCGGTGGGCTAAGTTACCTGTTTGTTCCATATCAATGTTAAAATCGCATGAATACACTCAAGTGTTCATAACTATCATAGGAAAAGATTCTACTAAGGAACCAGAAAAAGGTTAAGACCTGAGGCGTCTCGATTGTTGCACAGATAAGACCGGTGAAAACCTTGCGAATTCTACATTCAAACATCAAGCTGTCATTAGATGACTTAACATTTTCTTCAGAATTTGATTTCAATGAAGAAAACATACCTGTTTATCATGAGATAAACAAAATAACCTACTTTGAACTAAAAACACTTTTTAACTCATCTTTCAAAATATCTCAATAACTACTGAAGTTACAAACTTTTAACTGATCGCATTGAATTTCTCGGCAAATTTTACATTTAATAGGCTTTATTAATTTGAATTTAATCAATTAGACAATAATTAAGTAGTGAAATTGTCTTGGCAAATAGAATAACTGTACGTTTTGGCTGTTGGTTTATTGAAGTCTGATCTCGAAGTTATCAGTTATCGATATTGAAGAACAATCGATAAAATTATCGATTACTTTTACCGAGATTAGGGAGGCGTTCGTAAACAAACAGTCAAAACATGGCTTCCATCCAGTTCATACTACAATTCAAAAATGAACTGATTTTAATAACAATTAATAAATAAATAGCCTACTGTAATAGTCAATATCGTAAGTAATTGATATCAATTATTCAATTTTCATATTGTGTCCACACGGAATAATCAATTCAAGTGATAGTATGTTGATGTTTCAAAAGATAGGTTAGAATCAAAGCAATATTTCGAACCGATATTAAAAATATTAGAATTGGTGTAATGAGGTTGAAATTGTGCTAGCGCGCCTCAATTTTGTCTCTAGTTTCATTTAAAAAAAAATTTGAGTCGATATCTTCAAAAATAGCCGAGAAAAAAATGTGCTGATATACTGCACTTTAGCCTGATCGGATCTACCGGAACTTATACACTAGTCCTATATTGTGATAAGTTATATTCTTGGAAAATTCTTCTGTAACTTTCACTCTTATCATAGATTGACCATTAACATAGTTAACTAGTTATTATATAACTATAATAAAAACCATGTGATCATAGAGCCACAAGTCTATAGAACTATTATTGATATAGAGCTTATAATGCTGCTTATAATTCATAATGAAGCTCGAAAACACTCAAATGTTTTAAAAATTTTATTTCTAGACGTCTAAAGTGGAAGAAGTTTGCCATGTTCATCAAGCTCTCCAAATCATCAACTGGAGTCTTCTCTCGTCAGCTAATTATTCCAAAAGTGAGTAGGAATAGGAAACGACTCGCGGCGTTGACCACGTTGTATAATTATACAGAGTGTTTCAGAACTCCCTACCAATATTCTAGGGCATTGTTCCTGGGTAAAAAAACATATCTAAATATCATATTTAAATTGTCCGGAATTCCTTAGTTACTCACACAGCTGCCATTTTGTTTTTTTCCACTTATTATTTCTTATCTCAATAATGGTGGAACATACAGTATTGGAACTTTACACCAACATTTATGACAACTAGACAAAGCTACAAAAAAATTATGACAATTTTTCAAATCCAAAAATCAAAATGGCGGCCATTTAAAATTTTGTTTCTTGAATAACTCGGATACTGTTGATATTACGAAAATTTTACAAAAATAACTTTTTTAGTAAATTTAATCACAAATCGATTGAAACCTTATTTGTTAAGATTGGACCAATATTGACTTAGATATGGCAGCTTTAGTGATTAGTCACACAAAACAATTTAAAATCGCTTAAACATAACATGCAAAGCAGACGGAGACTGTTGAATTGTTGTAGCAGACTTTAACCGCAAGCCCAGGTTGCACTGCAACCAGCCTCCAGCGGTCACCTATCACTAAAGCTGCCATATCTCAGTTAATATTGGTCCAATCTTAACAAATAAGGATCATGATGCTTATGATGTTTTGCGATTATAATATTTCAGACGGGCAACACCTCAAAGACTCAGGTTGTTGATGAAGATGGTGATGATGGCCTGTCAGATGTACCCTGTAAGGTTTTCACTTTTACAAAAGTGCGTGGTGAGTATTCGTTCATTAATACCAAGGTAAATAGAGTACCATGTAGTATGACGATGATGCGCTGTGAAGTAGATTTCTTTAATTTGTCGGATGAATCAGCTTTTTACAAATGGGAAAACAAACGTATGGTGTCTATCAACAATCATTTTTTGTCCGCCAAATTAAAAACATTCTACTATAGCAATAGTTTCAACAGATTGTTTGATGTCACTGGAGATCGAGAGATGGATTTTCCCTATTGTCTATATAGGGTGGGTGATTATTAGTTTCAATTTTAGTACGATCCCCAATGTCACCCACTGTTAAGTGACCTTCGTATAGCAGGATCATTTTAACTTGTCAGAAAACATAATATGTTTCGGCCACCATTATCACAATACTTAACCTACAAATGCTGAATCTCGCAGATTATTGAAAAGGTCTTTTAAAAAGTTATTCTTTAAAAAGGCCTTTTAAAGACTTTAAAGGTCTTTAAGACTTTTAAGCCTTTTGATTATTGTGTCAAAATCACTGTTTACTTATTACTGAAACAGCTGTTTTCTGACAAGTTAAAATGATCCTGCTATATAAGAAATATTGAGCCGTTTCCAAACTTTTCACCCACTCTGTATGTTAAATTCGAAACCATATGATCGAGGAGTATCCTACTTCCAATCCGCCATTAGATAATTGAGTGTCATGGAATGAATGATTAGAGGTCGGATGGTATTTTAACTACAAGGAATTGAAAACAATGCATTGATCCAATTGTTGTGGACCCATCTGCTTTTCTCACTTGATCAAACACTGAAATAATTTAGAAAGTGGGAAGTAACTCACAAATTGCTGGCCTATTGACCTCAAATCAAGTTCTTGTAACAACGTGTTCTGAAGAAGCAGACACAGCTCTGCGAAATGGTCATCAACACAAAAGTTTGTGAGTTACTTTCCAAGTTATTCAAATACTCAAATATCAAATAATGTGTTTATACAAATAATCCAATGAAGTCCAGGAGAGGCAGCGGTGGCTTGCAAAGCATACAGGTTTTGAGAAAAAACTTATGAAATTGCTGAATGTTTATCAGGATTCTTTTAAATTGTCAGAAAACAGCTGATTGATGTACGCTCGTTTACTAACGTTAAATCAGCTGTTTTATGACAAGTTAAAAGAATCCTGCTATAAGGAATAATCGAACAATACCGACAAGCGATCAGCTGGCTCAGAGCTTTGTCTAGTCTTAGATACAGTGAAATTCATTTAATTTAACGCTTGGCATTAGATAGAGAGATATTATTTCTTTGCCATCGTACTCTATGGTCATTAGCAGCGTCAATATCTATCTAATGCCAAGCGTCAAATTGAATGGATGACGTGAACACTACTTGTATTCTAATATTATTACATTGATTGATACCATGCAGTTTAAGAGCGCGTACACAGTGCAAGCTGTTTTGCGTTAGAAGCGCTAAATAGGCGAAGCCAGTGTTATTAGCATTGCCTCTCGATACAGTGTTCAGGATTTGAAACATTTTAGAATTTGAATTTATTACATCACCAAAAAACTACATAAATAAGCATTACTTGATAGTATGTGACAAGCCAATAAATTTGGAGTTTTAAACATCCTGGTTATATAGTCTTTCATAATATAAAATTTTAAATCATAATAATTGAACGAAATTCCTAATTAATGCCATATAATATTCTGAAGACTTCTGCTACTGCAAATATTTACAACAGAATAATAGCTAGTAAGGAAATTCGATGAACGCTGCTGCACAAAAAACTTTTCCCCGGGCGGTTCCGGGAATATTTGCTGTAGCAGAAGTCTTCAGAATATTATATGGCATTAATTTCGTTCAATTATTTATTATGATTTAACAGCAACTGTATAGTTACAATATCTCATTTCCTTCCATCTTCATATAAAATTTTGTCCATGTAAATAAAGCTGTATCGCCTATTCACAGGGAAAAAACAAACACACCCCTCCAGGGTATACGGTGCAGCACCAGTCAATGTTTCTTTTAATCTTCTACCTGTAAGTCCTGTAAAACAGGCAAATTTAAATTGTCTTAGTTTTGTTAAGTAGATTTTTCGCAATGAAATAGTGTTTTTCCATATCAACCTAGTACCGATTTATTGTTTCCTGTTTTTTAGAGGTTTACTGTTGGCAAGAGGCTGAAGAATGTTCAGTAGTGGAGAGCGGGCCAAGTCAACAACCAACGACAGAGTGCAGCACTTCTAGGCCTCAGGCTGATGATGATGATGGTGATGATGATCAGGGTCAACTGGAAAGCCCCTGCCAGATATTCATCAAAGAAGAAGCGCCTGGTGAGTACTCGTTCATTCACACCATTTATAGTCTGTTCACTGAAACGAGGCAGTGCGCGTAAACAAAGTGTGTGTGTGCGTGCATCGGAAAACAGCTGGAATCAAAGGCATGTTTAACTAAATTTCTCTCGCTCTCATCCGTATCAGCTCAATACGCGATTAGTTGCATACGCTGAATTGTGAACATGCCGTCATGCAATACACTCAAACAAGCTTCCTCGGTGTTTACATTCACTGACTGGTTTCGGTGAACAGACTGTTGGTGCGGATACACGTTGCATAGCATGCATGCATTCTGTACACTGTGAGGACCGACATTTCCCATTGAATTGAAAGAAAGGCTGAGGACTATAAATTTGCAAACTTAATATTGCATAGTATAGCAGGATCCTTTTAACTTGTCAGAAATCAGCTGTTTTGGTAATAATTAAACAGTGATTTCGACACAATAATCAAAAGGCTTAAAAGTCTTGAAGACCTAAAAGAGCTTTTTAAAGAAGACCTTTCAAAGAATAACTTTTTGAAAGACCTTTTCAATAATCTGCGAGATTCAGCATTTGTAGGTTAAGTATTGTGATATTGCCCGTCGGATCATATGTTTTCTGACAAATTAAAAGTATCCTGCTATATTTATGGATACTGTACATAAAGTGTGTCAACATAAAAGGCGTTGGTAGTGGGAAATATCAATTTCTTTTATAAGAGATCACTCCAGCTCTGACGTGTGCTGTCATTATCTGTTCGCAGATTGGCAAGAGGCTGAAGAACGTTCAGGAGGTGTGGACCAGACAAGAGTGCCGCCTTCTACAGTGGCCATCTGCAGTGGCAACAACCAAGAGGCAAGTGATGATACAATCGCTGTGTGTGTGAAGCGTTTCAGCTGTGAGTTTTGTGATTTTCGAACTTCCAACAAGCGCAACTTGAAAGAACACATTATGACACATACCGGCGAAAGACCGTTCACCTGTGAATTGTGTCCTTATAAAAGCATTAGGGCGGGCCAGTTGCGAACGCATAACAGAAAGCATTACCGTTGTTAGTTCTGTCATTATCGGGGCTTTGATTCGAGCTCTTTTTCGGAACACATACGCATACACACGGGCGGCGACAAACCTCACAAATGTCAGCTGTGTGATTTTCGAACGGCGCTTGCCAGTAGTCTGACAAAACATATTCGAATACATCATTTGGGAAAGCCTAAGAGTTTCTTGGAATATTTTCCATTTTGAGGGCCGCTTTCCCCAACGCTGCTTAAGCAAAACATCTGGCTTAAGCCTCATTCGGAGAATAGGAAAAGTATAGAAAAAAATTGAGCGTCAGCTGTTATTACTTTAAGCAGCGTTGGGGAAAGCGGCCCTGAACGTTATAATTTTCTTCATTCTTCTTATTTTCAATTTTTTCTAATTTTGAACACTAGAAACATTTTCTAGAGTGAATATTTTCTTCACTATTTGTTGGCCGATCTCGTTTGGTATTCGGCTAATAAATTTTAGTATAGTAGATTTTCTTTTCAATTTGGCGGTTGACGAATAACTGTTATTTTACGTTTCCATGGTAACGGGTGATGTTACCTCGGTCGCACACTGGAGCAATAAGCAATAAGCAACTAGCAACTCATGGATCATATTATCGGCTACTCTATACAAACAAATAGTCCAATGCATACTGTGTGGTGACACAAATGATTTTTATTAGTAAGGTAATCAGATGTTAAAAAACAAACCTTGTTAATTATGAATCTTGTTATTTGGAAGTTAGTTTATTTTTGAGAGTTGAAATGTAGAGTTGATATAATTGAGTTGAAATAGAAAGGTCATGTAAAGAGAAAATAAATAATTGAGAATCATGAAATAATTTATTTAATTTGAATATTGAAGTGAAGTGCTTCAACTGAACAGCTGCTTTAGGTGTGCATTAGACTATTTGTTTATATAGAGTAGCCGATCATATGATCCATGTGTTGCTAGTTGCCTATTGCTTATTGCTCCGGTGTGCGACCGGGGTTAAGCTGCAGAGTGCGATATTTTATTTATAATATACTATTTTTGATGTTATGTTAAAACAGAGCTGAGCATAACAGCCTACCCATCAGTCAAATTGAAAAGTATTACTATTCTTGGGGTCTGTTTCATAAAACCTGTAAGTCACAGGAAGAACTTCTCTAATACAGTGCGTCCATTAAGTCACGCACATCAGAAAGTTTTATATTATGTACAGTAGAGTATCGATTATCCAAATTCTCAATTTTTCATGCCAAGTGGCAACCAGGTCTCAACAAAATACAGTAGCAATTAATCATTATAATGAAATTCATTTTATTAATTGGGGTAAAGGATAACAAATTATTATTATTTTACGGTAGCTAATAAATGCATCCAATCATAAATATCGTATAATATTCTACTTCATACTTCTCACAATGTTGAAGTAAGAATAGGCTGCACTCACTACCTGCAAAATGAAACAGATTTAATGCAAGATTTGGAGTCTGTAAAGTGATATTTATTTAATTTGACGCTTGGGATTAGATAGATAGATTATTATTAGATAAGATAGATAGAGAAATATTATTTCTTTGCCATCGTACTCTACGGTCATCAGCAACGTCAAGAATTTATATCTCTCTATAATATATACTGTATCTATCTAATGCCAAGCGTCAAATTAAATGAATGTCACTGTATAGAGCAAGTAAGATACTTTTTCGTGAAATAGTATTAATCGATACTAAGCCGTATTACATTGAATGCGAGTTGACGAAAGATATACACTAGACATCCACTGTTATAATGTTCATTTATTTGATGAAATATTGATGAAAAGGAAATATTTTGGCCCAAAATTTTCTCGAAAAATGTCCAAAGTCAGGTTATATCGAAAAGCCATAATGCTGCAAACCATGATTATCATGTGAGTGTAGTGAGTTGGTATTTTGGGTTGTTTTAACATAATAAATAATAATTTTATTTCCATTTCTATAAATATCATGTTACAACTATTTCAGTTTTTTTTTGGAAATTAATTTATTTAGCGGATGGCTTTCGTCGGTGGGTAGAACCGAAGGTTGTTCCATCTCGCCGTGTTTAACCTAATTCCACTTGAGTTGAAGTTTTATCCATTTTCCAGAATGATTTCGAATTTTGAAAAAAGTTAATTTGGAAATTAAATAAATTCTACAAGTTTTAGTGATGTTTGAAAAATGAAAACGAGCTTACCTCACCAAACGTCTTGAGATTGAGAGTCTTTAGCCCGGCGACAGACATTTGCGAAGCTTTCAAATTGCAGATCATCATCGTGTAAATGCCTTTTTTCAATTTGCTCGGTGAATCGAACCATGGACAGAAGTACAGTGCATCGAACACTTCAGCACCCTGAAACACATTCAAGTGGATTTATTTTTGCAAAAAAGTGTCCAAGCTTAGGCTAGGCGTACACCGGTTAGTCAAGACAAGACAAGAAGAAATTAGTCACAGTGATTCACATAGTTGCTTATGAAGCAGCACACACCGATGCAATGACTAATCGGCGTGTGTTGCTTCATAAGCGACTATGTGAAGTACTGTGACTAAACGTGACTAATCTCGTCTTGTCTTCTCTTGACTAACCGGTGTACGCCTAGCCTTATTGAGAACCTACCCAGAGTGTTCAGGCATTGTAGCATTCTTGACAACATTCAGCAGTGTGTTCCCAACAAATTGGCTAGATTTGCAGTAGGATGTGGTGAATTTTCTTTTTTAGTAGTGGCAGAAGCAATACTTATAGCAGGATTGCTATAAGTCAGATAGCAGTTATTGCTATTAACTTGTCAGAAAACAGGTGATTCAACGTTATTAAACTAGCGTACATCAATCAGCTGTTTCTGACAATTTAAAAGAATCCTGCTATACGTGGTCCTTGTTGGTCTTCATTGATGTTGTCTGCTGGTTGTCTAGCCATCCCAGCAAGAGACATTATTGATTCCTTGTTTTGAGTTCATTTTAGGGCCTACTTAAAAATTCTTGTTTTCAGCCAGTCTGCTGTTATTTCTTTGTGTAATGACTGGTTCCTCTAAATAAAATTTATGAGTCTTACAATACTATTTATCTTTGTGTAATGACTGGTTCCTCTAAATAGGCTACAATTTATGAGCCTCGAAATCGCTTCCCGGTGGTTCGGAACACATCTAAAGCTGTAGGTCCATTCATCTCTCATCATCATCCTTCCCATTATCCACGCACAAGCCTAGGGCTTATGTGGGCATCATCCCCAGCAAAGAAATAATATTTCAATTTCAATTCATTCATACATATGCCAATGTAAAGCTTGTACTTCTTTGTCTTGTATTAATACTAAGAAATCTATAAGTAGATTTATTGTGACAGCAAAATGAGATTAAAACATAAATAAATTGACAAGAGTAAATTGGGCTGCTGTCGGCACTACTATATTCATTTTCATTTGATTTCATTTTCATCATCAATCATCCTTTGACCACCTATTCAAGGGGCATTCAGATTTGTCAAAATTATTACTCGAATATTAAAAAAAAATTAAAATACATAAATATTCACCCTATACACTACAGTGGTCGGCAGGCATAATGAGCACTAAACTCCTCAGTTGAATACGCACAAATATTTCTAATAATTTTTTTTTTCAATTGTACTCTTCCACTAGTTGTTTCAAATGAGCTGGTAATAAAAATTTTATACTGTATAACCGTATTCCTGTGCTTTTAACACCTTTTGCATATAGATTTGTATGGTGAGCATCATCTCTCATATTATGTCTATACCTTGTTATAATAGAATAAGAATAAGAATAAATTTTATTTCTTCTACAAAATTTCCAGATATAAAAAGATTGGGCGAATTTAACAGATACAAATAGATGTAACAGACATAGCAAATTCCTTGCATGACATTCTAGTTTATATGACGTTCTGGATCCGCGGCAAGAAGTACTGCGCTCCCGGTACTCGGTGCCGGCAATGCACTATTACCGGTACTGGTACCGGTAGCAATGTTTCATAATTGTGAACTAAATAATCTGTGTTGAATGTTTTTTCATAAAACAAAGAATTCCAAGAATATACAGACTTGGTAGAGGAAGGATTTTCAGTTGTTTGAAAAGTGGGCGACAACTGGTTCTAATTGTCTCACCTTCCATCACTCTTATCGCCCATTTCTGCAGTCTAAATATCTCAATGATGCCACTCGAATTCCCCCAAAAGACAACTCCATATGATAATAAGGAATGAAATATTGCAAAATACACCTCTCTGAGAGTCTCCTTCTTGAGAATCGATCTTAAGTTTCTGATTGCAAAAATTGCCGAATTTAACTTTTTTTAAGGTGTATCAAATGAGGCTTCCAGGAGAGCTCAGAATCTATTACTACTCCCAATACTTTTATGCCTTCAACAGACTCATTCTCACAGTTCCTTATCCTCAAATCAAACTCTTCCTCAATTCAACCACGGCAGTGATGGTAGCCTTTGACTGATGCTCTTTTCTAATATGTAGTTCACAAGCTTGCTGGTGCATTAAATTTTGTTCATAAGACGCATCGACTTGACCGCAGTGGTTACATTGGAAACCCTCGCCTTCGTAGAATGAGATTTTCACATCCATTGAAGGAATTTTTCACATCCTTCCAGAAGGAAGGATTTTCACATCCTTCTTGAGAATCGATCTTAAGTTTCTGATTGCAAAAATTGCCGAATTTAACTTTCTTTTTAAGGTGTATCAAATGAGGCTTCCAGGAGAGCTCAGAATCTATTACTACTCCCAATACTTTTATGCCTTCAACAGACTCATTCTCACAGTTCCTTATCCTCAAATCAAACTCTTCCTCAATTCAACCACGGCAGTGATGGTAGCCTTTGACTGATGCTCTTTTCTAATATGTAGTTCACAAGCTTGCTGTGCATTAAATTGAATGAGATTTTCACATCTGTCGAAGGATGTGTGAGTCGAAAATGAGGCATCCTTATGATCCAGGCGGTCAAAATTGGTTACCAGAGGTAGAACGTTTCTACCACATTGTATTTTCAATTACATTAAAGAACATGTGAGAAGTTATATGCCTTTGACTGATGTTCTTTTCTAATATGTAGTTCACAAGCTTGCTGTGCATTAAATTGAATGAGATTTTCACATCTGTCGAAGGATGTGTGAGTCGAAAATGAGGCATCCTTATGATCCAGGCGGTGAAAATTGGTTACCAGAGGTAGAACGTTTCTACCACATTGTATTTTCAATTACATTAAAGAACATGTGAGAAGTTATATGCCTTTGACTGATGTTCTTTTCTAATATGTAGTTCACAAGCTTGCTGTGCATTAAATTGAATGAGATTTTCACATCTGTCGAAGGATGTGTGAGTCGAAAATGAGGCATCCTTATGATCCAGGCGGTCAAAATTGGTTACCAGAGGTAGAACGTTTCTACCACATTGTATTTTCAATTACATTAAAGAACATGTGAGAAGTTATATGCCTTTGACTGATGTTCTTTTCTAATATGTAGTTCACAAACTTGCTGTGCATTAAATTGAATGAGATTTTCACATCTATCGAAGTCTGTGTGAGTCGAAAATGAGGCATCCTTATGATCCAGGCGGTCAAAATTGGTTACCAGAGGTAGAACGTTTCTACCATTGTATTTTCAATTACATTAAAGAACATGTGAGAAGTTATATGCCTTTGACTGATGTTCTTTTCTAATATGTAGTTCACAAGCTTGCTGTGCATTAAATTGAATGAGATTTTCACATCCGTTGAAGGATGTGTGAGTCGAAAATGAGGCATCCTTATGATCCAGGCGGTCAAAATTGGTTACCAGAGGTAGAACGTTCCTACCACATCGTATTTTCGATGACATTAAAGGACATGTGAGCAGCTATATGCCTTTGACTGATGTTCTTTTTCTAATATGTAGTTCACAAGCTTGCTGTGCATTAAATTGAATGAGATTTTCACATCTGTCGAAGGATGTGTGAGTCGAATGAGGCATCCTTATGATCCAGGCGGTCAAAATTGGTTACCAGAGATAGAACATTTCTACCACATTGTATTTTCAATTACATTAAAGAACATGTGAGAAGTTATATACCTTTGACTGATGTTCTTTTCTAATATGTAGTTCACAAGCTTGCTGTGCATTAAATTGAATGAGATTTTCACATCTATCGAAGGATGTGTGAGTCGAAAATGAGGCATCACTTATGATCCAGGCGGTCAAAATTGGTTACCAGAGGTAGAACGTTTCTACCACATTGTATTTTCAATTACATTAAAGAACATGTGAGAAGTTATATGCCTTTGACTGATGTTCTTTTCTGATATGTATGTTCACAAGCTTGCTGTGCATTAAATTGAATGAGATTTTCACATCTATCGAAGGATGTGTGAGTCTTAAATGAGGCATCCTTATGATCCAGGCGGTCAAAATTGGTTACCAGAGGTAGAACGTTTCTATCACATTGAATGTTTCAATTACGTTAAAGAACATTGAGAAGTTATAAGCCTTTGACTGATGTTCTTTTCTAATATGTAGAGTGATTTTCACATCTGTCGAAGGATGTGTGAGTCGAAAATGAGCATCCTTATGATCCAGGCGGTCAAAATTGGTTACCAGAGGTAGAACGTTTCTACCACATTGTATTTTCAATTACATTAAAGAACATGTGAGAAGTTATATGCCTTTGACTGATGTTCTTTTCTAATATATAGTTCACAAAGCTTGCTGTGCATTAAATTGAATGAGATTTTCACATCTATCGAAGGATGTGTGAGTCAAAATGAGGCATCCTTATGATCTAGGCGGTCAAAATTGGTTACCAGAGGTAGAACGTTTCTACCACATTGTATTTTCAATTACATTATAGAACAAGCGAGGAGTTATGTGACTTTGACTTATGTTCTGTACTTCTCTGTAGTTCACAAGCCTGCTGTGCATTAAATTGAATGAGATTTTCACATCTGTCGAAGGATGTGTGAGTCGAAAATGAGGCATCCTTATGATCCAGGCGGTCAAAATTGGTTACCAGAGGTAGAACGTTTCTACCACATTGTATTTTCAATTACATTAAAGAACATGTGAGAAGTTATATGCCTTTGACTGATGTTCTTTTCTAATATGTAGTTCACAAGCTTGCTGTGCATTAAATTGAATGAGATTTTCCCATCTGTCGAAGGATGTGTGAGTCGAAAATGAGGCATCCTTATGATCCAGGCGGTCAAAATTGGTTACCAGAGGTGGAACGTTTCTACCACATTGTATTTTCAATTACATTAAAGAACATGTGAGAAGTTATATGCCTTTGACTGATGTTCTTTTCTAATATGTAGTTCACAAGCTTGCTGTGCATTAAATTGAATGAGATTTTCACATCTATCGAAGGATGTGTGAGTCGAAAATGAGGCATCCTTATGATCCAGGCGGTCAAAATTGGTTACCAGAGGTAGAACGTTTCTACCACATTGTATTTTCAATTACATTAAACAACATGTGAGAAGTTATATGCCTTTGACTGATGTTCTTTTCTAATATGTAGTTCACAAGCTTGCTGTGCATTAAATTGAATGAGATTTTCACAGCTGTCGAAGGATGTGTGAGTCGAAAATGAGGCATCCTTATGATCCAGGCGGTCAAAATTGGTTACCAGAGGTAGAACGTTTCTACCACATTGTATTTTCAATTACATTAAAGAACATGTGAGAAGTTATATGCCTTTGACTGATGTTCTTTTCTAATATGTAGTTCACAAGCTTGCTGTGCATTAAATTGAATGAGATTTTCACATCTGTCGAAGGATGTGTGAGTCGAAAATGAGGCATCCTTATGATCCAGGCGGTCAAAATTGGTTACCAGAGGTAGAACGTTTCTACCATTGTATTTTCAATTACATTAAAGAACATGTGAGAAGTTATATGCCTTTGACTGATGTTCTTTTCTAATATGTAGTTCACAAGCTTGCTGTGCATTAAATTGAATGAGATTTTCACATCTATCGAAGGATGTGTGAGTCGAAAATGAGGCATCCTTATGATCCAGGCGGTCAAAATTGGTTACCAGAGGTAGAACGTTTCTACCACATTGTATTTTCCATGTGAGAAGTTATATGCCTTTGACTGATGTTCTTTTCTAATATGTAGTTCACAAGCTTGCTGTGCATTAAATTGAATGAGATACATCTGTCGAAGGATGTGTGGTCGAAAATGAGGCATCCTTATGATCCAGGCGGTCAAGATTGGTTACCTTGAATCATCTCGTCCGCTTGTTTTTGTTCAATTTCTCAACTGTGATAACATCGTCTGGCATTTAGGATGTTTATCACTTGAATGCACATGTCAAACGTTCATAAGACACATTGACTTGACCACAGCGGTTACATTTGAAACCCTCTTCTTTGTAGAATGAGATTTTCACATCTGTCGAAGGATGTGTGAGTCGAAAATGAGGCATCCTTATGATCCAGGCGGTCAAAATTGGTTACCAGAGGTAGAACGTTTCTACCACATTGTATTTTCAATTACATTAAAGAACATGTGAGAAGTTATATGCCTTTGACTGATGTTCTTTTCTAATATGTAGTTCACAAACTTGCTGTGCATTAAATTGAATGAGATTTTCACATCTATCGAAGGATGTGTGAGTCGAAAATGAGGCATCCTTATGATCCAGGCGGTCAAAATTGGTTACCAGAGGTAGAACGTTTCTACCACATTGTATTTTCAATTACATTAAAGAACATGTGAGGAGTCATATGCCTTTGACTGATGTTGTTTTCTAATATGTAGTTCACAAGCTTGCTGTGCATTAAATTGAATGAGATTTTCACATCTGTCGAAGGATGTGTGAGTCGAAAATGAGGCATCCTTATGATCCAGGCGGTCAAAATTGGTTACCAGAGGTAGAACGTTTCTACCACATTGTATTTTCAATTACATTAAAGAACATGTGAGAAGTTATATGCCTTTGACTGATGTTCTTTTCTAATATGTAGTTCACAAGCTTGCTGTGCATTAAATTGAATGAGATTTTCACATCTGTCGAAGGATGTGTGAGTCGAAAATGAGGCATCCTTATGATCCAGGCGGTCAAAATTGGTTACCAGAGGTAGAACGTTTCTACCACATTGTATTTTCAATTACATTAAAGATCATGTGAGAAGTTATATGCCTTTGACTGATGTTCTTTTCTAATATGTAGTTCACAAGCTTGCTGTGCATTAAATTGAATGAGATTTTCACATCTGTCGAAGGATGTGTGAGTCGAAAATGAGGCATCCTTATGATCCAGGCGGTCAAAATTGGTTACCAGAGGTAGAACGTTTCTACCACATTGTATTCTCAATTACATTAAAGAACATGTGAGAAGTTATATGCCTTTGACTGATGTTCTTTTCTAATATGTAGTTAACAAACTTGCTGTGCATTAAATTGAATGAGATTTTCACATCTATCGAAGGATGTGTGAGTCGAAAATGAGGCATCCTTATGATCCAGGCGGTCAAAATTGGTTACCAGAGGTAGAACGTTTCTACCACATTGTATTTTCCATTACATTAGAGAACATGTGAGAAGTTATATGCCTTTGACTGATGTTCTTTTCTAATATGTAGTTCACAAGCTTGCTGTGCATTAAATTGAATGAGATTTTCACATCTGTCGAAGGATGTGAGTCGAAAATGAGGCATCCTTATGATCCAGGCGGTCAAAATTGGTTACCAGAGGTAGAACGTTTCTACCACATTGTATTTTCAATTACATTAAAGAACATGTGAGAAGTTATATGCCTTGACTGATGTTCTTTTCTAATATGTAGTTCACAAGCTTGCTGTGCATTAAATTGAATGAGATTTTCACATCTGTCGAAGGATGTGTGAGTCGAAAATGAGGCATCCTTATGATCCAGGCGGTCAAAATTGGTTACCAGAGGTAGAACGTTTCTACCACATTGTATTTTCAATTACATTAAAGAACATGTGAGAAGTTATATGCCTTTGACTGATGTTCTTTTCTAATATGTAGTTCACAAGCTTGCTGTGCATTAAATTGAATGAGATTTTCACATCTATCGAAGGATGTGTGAGTCGAAAATGAGGCATCCTTATGATCCAGGCGGTCAAAATTGGTTACCAGAGGTAGAACGTTTCTACCACATTGTATTTTCATGTGAGAAGTTATGTTAGCCTTGCACGACGGGCAGGCACACTTGGTCTGCCTCTGGTGTATGGTCTATGAAGACCTCTGGTATGGTCTATGGTGTATGGTCTGGTGTATTGGCCTATGAAGAATGGTCTTGAATCATCTCGACCGCTTGTTTTTCGTTCAATTCCTTGACTGTGATAACATCGTCTGGAATTTATGGATGTTTATCACTTGAATGCGCCCTTCAAATGTTCATACAACGCATTGACGTAACCACAGCGCTTACATTTCAAACCCTCCCCTTCTTAGAATGCGATTTTCACATCTGTCAAAGGATGTGTGAGTCGAAAATGAGGCATCCCTATAATCCAGGCGGTCAAAATTGGTTACCAGA
Source organism: Laodelphax striatellus (assembly GCA_017141395.1). NCBI lineage: Eukaryota > Metazoa > Arthropoda > Insecta > Hemiptera > Delphacidae > Laodelphax > Laodelphax striatellus. The sequence goes on along the minus strand of CM029531.1, from coordinate 3,354,857 downwards.
GGTAGAACGTTTCTACCACATTGTATTTTCAATTACATTAAAGGACATGTGAGAAGTTATATGCCTTTGACTGATGTTCTTTTCTAATATGTAGTTCACAAGCTTGCTGTGCATTAAATTGAATGAGATTTTCACATCCATTGAAAGATGTGTGAGTCGAAAATGAGGCATCCTTATGATCCAGGCGGTCAAAATTGGTTACCAGAGGTAGAACGTTTCTACCACATTGTATTTTCAATTACATTAAAGAACATGTGAAGTTATATGCCTTTGACTGATGTTCTTTTCTAATATGTAGTTCACAAGCTTGCTGTGCATTAAATTGAATGATTTTCACATCTGTCGAAGGATGTGTGAGTCGAAAATGAGGCATCCTTATGATCTAGGCGGTCAAAATTGGTTACCAGAGGTAGAACGTTTCTACCACATTGTATTTTCAACTACCTTAATGAACATGTGAAGTTATATGCCTTTGACTGATGTTCTTTTCTAATATGTAGTTCACAAGCTTGCTGTGCATTAAATTGAATGAGATTTTCACATCTATCGAAGGATGTGTGAGTCGAAAATGAGGCATCCTTATGATCCAGGCGGTCAAAATTGGTTACCAGAGGTAGAACGTTTCTACCACATTGTATTTTCATGTGAGAAGTTATGTTAGCCTTGCACGACGGGCAGGCACACTTGGTCTGCCTCTGGTGTATGGTCTATGAAGACCTCTGGTATGGTCTATGGTGTATGGTCTGGTGTATTGGCCTATGAAGAATGGTCTTGAATCATCTCGTCCGCTTGTTTTTTTGTTCAACTTCTCCACTGAAATAACATCGTCTGGCATTTTTGGATGTTTATCACTTGAATGTGCCGTCAAACGTTCATAAGACGCATCGACGTAACCACAGCGCTTACATTTGAAACCCTCGCCTTTGAAGAATGAGATTTTCACATCCGTCAAAGGATGTGTGAGTCAAAAATGAGGCATCCTTATGATCCAGGCGGTCAAAATTGGTTACCACAGGTAGAACGTTTCTACCACATTGTATTCTCAATTACATTAAAGAACATATTGTGAGAAGTTATGTGAAATAGTGTCATAAGAAATATTTTCAATAATATAAATCAAATTTTAAAGGGATCACAAGGAAAGTGCTTGCGAATTTGAGATGTGTGACGTGAATGCTTCATAAAATGATAATGGATGAATGAATGCTTCATAAAATAATAATCGGATGAATGCTTCAAAAAAGGGTGAGGAATAATTGAAGCCAAAATGAGGCACAACTAAAATCAATTTGAATAGTACATAAATCAATTTTGATCTATCAATAGAAAGATTCAACAGTAGAATTGCAAAAAAAAATTAAATAGCACAAATAATAACAATTATGAGCTTGGAAATGTCATAATCTGAATAATTGCTTTTCAGGTATCTGAAAATATATTTTTATTAGTCAAGCAAAAAGAATCAATTAAAATATGATTGAATAGGATGTGCGAAAGCATCCAGATATTAAATTCAAATTCAAATTATTCAAATTTATTTAAATTACATTCTCTTATTCAAATTAGATTCAAATTATTTATTCTCCTCAAACATTTTACAAGAAAATGTATAGTACATGAATTGTAAAAAAATTAAATAATAATAAATTCAAAATAATAGACAATATTACTCTTAAGATTTATCATAAAGCTAAGCAACTACCTATCAAATAATGCACTTTGACTTGATTTCAAAGTAAAAAATGTAAGAATGAAGCACAATGCTTTTTTCAGTGCCAAACAATAGCTAGCTAAATAAATATTGAAACAAATGGTGTAAAATCCAAAATAATCAAATGATATTGATAAGACTTGTTATTATAAAAGACACACTAAAGTGTGGGGCAGTGCCCGAAGCGGTTGGCTGCAGCATTCAGGATTTTGAGGCATTCTGCTGTGAGATCCTCCCGAATGGTGATGCTGGTGAAAATTATTCGCCTCATTCAAGAAATCAAATCATTTGATAGCTACAGAGGCGAATGATGATAGGACGTTGATGAAGTTCCTAACAGTTTTACCCATTGTTCGTGCCCCTGTCTTGCTTTTAAGACTCTTCTGAGGCCCAACTCTCGTACATGCTTCCTCTTATCAAATATCATTGAAATTAAGATATTCTCGGGGTGAGCAAAAAACGCATTTCACTGCATCCACTATCGCCCTCACAAAAAGGTGAATCAGCCTTCCCCCATTTATGCATAGAATAGACACATTTACCATGATGTGTTCGTACTCTATTCAATGCTGACCATGTTTTGCATGGCAAATCAAAACCTGGTGGGTTTGGGGGTAATATAGGGTGATTCAAAAAGAACGCCGGTTTTAATATATCAAATTAAGAGGTTTATTTAAACGGGAAATTGAATGCTCTTTTCTTGAATGTGCCATCTTGCACTTTCAGAAGCAATTCATCATTTCTGTTGAGTGGTGTAGTAAAAATTAAATAATCAGAGAACCCCGAAGGTAAGGCGAATAAATAAGAAAATTACGGGTTTTACCTTTAGAATGCCTAAAAAGGAGGCCATGAGACACGTCAGTTGTCTACTCTCTCAAAGTACGATGATGACTGGGCAGCAGGAGTGATGATAGATGATGATGATGACGCTTTGATAAAGATAGTGAGACAGAGAGACAACTAGGATTGGAAAAGGAGAGAAATAGATGGGAAAAACATGCACTGTACGGCAAATTCTACCGATTTCTTTTCATACTGTGCCAGTCTTATGGCCTTCTACTGAAATATAGCAGAATTCTTTTAAATTGTCAGAAAACAGCTGATTGATGTACGCTCGTTTACTAACGTTAAATCAGCTGTTTTCTGACAAGTTAAAAGAATCCTGCTATACCTACGCGATCAATAGATTTTCAACAAAGGCATGATGATTACATGTTGATGAAAACTGATTGATATATGATCTAGATTGATTGTTGACTCAGACATTTGTTTTGAAAATTCAGTTGACTTTCAATTTGACTGTAATCTGAACATTTTCATACTGACCGCTTGTGTAATTTCCTCTCCGTACCAGCAAAACACAAATATGTAGCTGGTAAAGCTCAGAACGGACTGTATCATGCGGAATAGGTTCCTGAATAGGTGGGCATCATTCAACTTATTAATCTGCAATCAAAACAATCATCTTTCAAATGGCTCATTTCAGGGACCGGTACTGTAATAAGGTGTGTCTCATAACTCTGATACTTGTGCTAATCACTATGATACTACAGCAGGATTCTTTAAAATTGTCAGAAAACAGCTGATTGATGTACGCTCGTTTACTGACGTTAAATCAGCTGTTTTCTGAAAAGTTGAAAGAATCCTGCTATAAGTATTGCTTCTGCCACTACTAAAAAAGAAAATTCACAATAAGTAGTGCTTTGATACTTCTGCTCTGATACTTGTGTGCTCTGATGTGAGGTAGAATTTCATTGCTATGACTGAGCTGCTGTCAGCTGCAGATAGACAAAATAGCAACTATTTGTTGGAATAGTGCCTCAACGGGTTTTCATGGATGATGATACCACTAAGAATTTTAGAAAATTCAAGTGAGCGGCGCTTTGCGCTGCACGGGGTGGCCTCGTAATTGGTTGAAATGAGTTCTTGAGAAGAATAAGAGAACAAATTTATTGCTTCCTCATTTTGTTTTTATTATCAAAAATATTTCAAACTTATCTAGTCACAATTTGAGACCCAGAAAACCACCTTCCTAAGGCCTTCTTTAAACAAACTTGAAAAATTATCACTGTAATATAGTTGGCTATGTATCTGGTGTATATCCGCCTGTTTTCTGTATTACAGGAGTTCTAAATGTTTATGAAACAGACCTGAGTTGTAGCTTATCAGAGATTTACCAATATATTATGCTCACTTGGATGTCAAAACCTGTTGTTTCCGTATGTGAAAGAGATAAGACTGTATGTTTGTAAAAATGATTTAATTTTTAATTTTTTTGGTAATTTGTAAAAATATGTTTTTATATATTTTATATTTATGTTTATGTATATTATTTTTTTTGGTAATTTGTAAAAATGTGTTGTTATATAATATATTATCTTATATATTAAAATTAATAAAACATAAATATAAAGTATAGAACAACACATTTATTTTGATTATGTGAATGTAATGTATGAATTTCTTCTTTGACTGAGAATAAATCTTTTTATTTATTTATATTTATGTTTATGTATATTACATTTTATAAATAACAATGTTTTCATGTAAATGCATAAATGAATTTCATCTAGTTTTTGTTCTCGTGATCTGCCATTTTTACATTGTGTTCATTTAAGACGTATTGTAAATGGAATTAACTTTGAAACTAATGTTCAAAATAGGAAAAATTGAGTATACTACGATTCATTTAATTTTGACGCTTGCCTATCAGTAAACAGCTGATGTTACGCAGCTTTGACACAGTCTTCGGTAATCCAGAGACTTTTCAAAGTCCTTTAAAGTCTAAAATAGCTTTTTAAAAAGTCATTGCAATAATCTGCGAGATTTAGCATTTGTAGGTTGAGTATTGTGTCAAAGCTGCGTAACGTAACATCTGCCGTTTACTGATCGCCAAGCGTCAAATTAAATGAATCGCAGTACAGGTATAATCACTTTTGTTTAGAATAACAGATGAAAACTTGCCCACACCAAAGACGATAGGAAACTATTAGTATTAAACTAAGTATTACTAATTGAAAACTAACTGAAACTAAGTATTCTAATTGTCTCTGCTCACACTCACCTCAAGCAGTGTAATCGCTTTGGTACAGAGAAACACGCCTCCAATTAAAAGCAAAAACAATAGAATCGGACCATAAATCTCCAGCATTCCTCTCTGGATCCTGTTGAATGTTTAAATAATATACAGAATGTTCCAAAAAATGTGACTCCAGTAACACCACGGTATTCTACAAGCTAACATTTCTGTTTGTTTTAGAAGTATATAATGTATTTGCAAAATACCCTGGTGGTACTGAAGTCACTTTATTTATTTGGGACACTCAGTATAATTACATATATTACATATAGATATTATAATTATTTTAAAATACCTATTAACTTCTTTTCATCTTGCTGTCATGCAACTATATTATTATGTAAGATAGAAGCCAAGTTTTCCCCGATTTTAAATTAGGCTACTCGTATGTCTACTGTGTAATGTTGATTTTGTTTTTTGTTTTCTGGCAATAAAAATGATTCTATCATTATACTTTTTTCGTCTTGTTATTTGTATTGAGGACCTTCTTAAGGTTGCTCTTTTCTGACTCATCCTCTGTCTGATCACCAGATGTTTAGGATGTAACTATTAATTGAATTGAATTGAATATCAATAGCTCTTCCTCTGCTACCTCTCTTTTCCATTTTAAATATTAAAATACAGGGTGTTTCAGAACTCCCTACCTATACTCTAGGGCATTGTTCCTGGTCAAAAACCATATCTAAATATCATATTTAAATTGTCCAAAAGTCCTTAGTCACTCACACAGCTGCCATTTTGTTTTTTTCACTTATTATTTTTCATCTCAATAATGGTCAAACATATGGAATTGAAACTTTGCACCAACATTTATGACAACTAGACAAAGCTACAAAAAAATTACGACAATTTTTCAAATTCATAAAACAAAATGGCGGCCATTTAAAATTTTGTTTCTTGAATAACTCGAAAACCGTTGATATTACGAAAATTTTACAGGAATAACTTTTTTAAGTAAATTTAATTACAAATCGATTAAAACCTTATTTGTCAAGATTGGACCAATATTGACTGAGATATGGCAGCTTTAGTGATAGGTGAGCGCTGGAGGCTGGTTGCAGTGCATCCTGGGCTTGCGGATAAAGTTTGTTACAAAAATGCAACAGTCTCCGTCTGCTTCGCATGTTATTTTAAAGCGATTTTAGATCATTTTGTGTGAATTTTAAAGACAGTAAAAATGGGTGCAAGTAATGGGGGAAAAGTTTCAATTCCATATGTTTCACCATTATTGAGATGAAAAATAATAAGTGAAAAAAACAAAATGGCAGCTGTGTGAGTGACTAAGGACTTTTGGACAATTTGAATATGATATTTAGATATGGTTTTTGACCAGGAACAATGCCCTAGAGTATTGGTAGGGAGTTCTGAAACACTCTGTAGATAAACCCACAGCCACAAAACTACATGTGACATTTCAGCCGATTAAAGAAATCATATGACCGAATGCTCCATTAAAATTGAATACGCTTTAATGTCGCATTAAACTATAATGACTGTATGTGTTTTGATTGTAATTGGTACCTAGCCTATGCATTCGACCTTGATAATACAGAATATTCTATCCAAGGTCGAAGGCCTATACACACAAATCAAGCCGTACCTTCTCAGAAGCAACTGATGGTTCAAATCCTCCCTGAGACATGCCAACAAGTGTCTCTGGTAGATTGGATCATCGGCCACGCGGCTACTGTCAGCAACGGCCACACGACTGCGATTGGTGCTAGCACAGTACAAGTACAGCGCCCTCTGTTCGATGTCTTGCAACGAGATTTTCAAAACTTTGAACGAGCTGATGAGAAAGATCGCCACATCAATGTAGGATGCTGTGATACCGACCGCCGTGTGGCACAGTAGAAATGTGAAGAACACCTGTAGACTGTATTGGATGAGGAATGAGAGAAAGATGTCTGGGTCGTAGGGATGCCAAGCCAACACGGGAATGTATTGACCGAACTTTCTGGTCGTGTTGCGATCGTGAAGTACAACTTCGTTGAGTGTGATTTCAACCAGTGGTAAAATAGCAATCCACACCGTGTTAACAATGTACATGAGGTATTTGAAGTAGTTGAACACCTTCCAAAACTGTTTATCGTATTTCTCAATTACAGCCTCCTGTTCTGCATTCAGCGGTGTTGTGTACTGGAATCTCACTAAGATCGGAAACAATTCGTCCATGTTTTGCGTGCGGAATAGTCCCGTCATAACCAAACCTAACGTGAGCAGTCGCAGCAGGACGTAATTGAATTGTTTGAGACTGAGTGCTACGTTGTCCGACCAGATCTCCACTACTGTATAGGCGACTGAGAAAATGCCGAACAGTATGTCGAACACTACCAGGGTGCTGTAGATGACACAGGGTAGCCAGAAGGCGCGTTTCGTATTCACATAGAGACCGCCCAGAAGTATGTGTATGCCGTAGGGCTTCGCTAGAACTCCTTCTCGCATTAGTTGCATTTTAGCTCTGCAAAGGAATTTGTGTTGGGAATATTAATAGGAAATGGATGAACTTCAATATTCACAAAGTATACCAGAACTCTCAGAGAATATGTCATGTAAATCTGCGTGGATATCATATATGGGTCACTCTGTATAAATGATGTAAGTTATAGGGAATTTTTTCTGTTTAACTGCTTTACTCTCAAATCATGAATATCAGTTATTGAACAAAATTTTTCAAATAGAATAAATCTGCAATCATCGTTCAACGGAGCTTTAGTAGACAGTTTCAAGTCGAGCGTATTGGCATGTGATTCGACTTCTTCACTTGACGAGATTCAAAGTTTACTGTCGTAACTATATTATCGTTCAATTGAAGATCTGAATATTGCAATACATGCATAAATTGCTGCTGTATCAAAAGTTATGGACCAATTTGATGCTTTTAATGATCATTAAGGACAAAAATACTCAAGTGTTTTGGAGTTTTTCATAAGAATTCTCAAATTGGGTTATTTGCTTAGTATATTTCGATTACATTTGATATTATACATTTAATTCAATATTATTACATGTATGATTGAAACAAACATGTATGATTTAAATAAACTTTCTTATAAAAACACGCGTTCTTTATACACGCCACTCTGCAGTATGCAAAATTTCTGAAAAAACCCGTTTTGATTAATTGGCTATTATTATATTAATAAACAAAAGCCAGTGATATTTATAGATAGATACAGCTGTGAATAACAATACCGTAAAGCTTCCTCTCGGTGTAATTTATTATTGTAAGCTTATATTATAGCCTGCTATAAAATACTGTAGCCTATATTGTATTCAGGACAAGCAGGGAGCAATGGACTTATATAACCAGCTCTGAGGAACTACTCAAAGTGAAATAAAGAACTCGAGGAACTTAAGAGTCAATGCTAAAATCATTAGTTTCTTTGGTAAGATATGAAGTCAATTAGTATGAATAATTAAAAACACCTCAGTTGATTACTTTTAGGCCTGTATTGTGTATAATTCACAATGCCTTTGGTACAGATTATTGGATTGGAGGCCCACCCAGAGTAGCTCATTACAACTGTAGTGTAGGCCTACTAATTAATTTTGAATCGTAATTACTCCAAATGCTAATCAAGACGTACCGTAGGCTAATGTCTTTGTCATCGACACCATTAAAATGGTGATGATGTAGGTACCGTACTAATGAGTGATTAGACTACGAAGGCCAAGCTTGAGTAGCATTCGAAGTATTTTTAGGTAGGTAATTCAGGGCTTACGAGTAGATTATCTATGAATAAAAGCACCAGTTGTTATAATCAATTCCGTTGTTACTGGTATCAATCAGTTGGAGTCAATATCCAATAACAAAAATAATTGATCGAATCGATAGTAAAATCATCTATATATGTAAACGACGTCTTTATTTATTGGACATTATAAAGTTTTTAATACTGATGTTTTTAATGAAAATTATAGATTTTTACCATCAATGTTCACTGCTTGATATAGCCATCAAGCACTATATTCTGCTGTGAATGATATACTGTAGTCTATATTTTGTTAATAATATAATGCAGCAAAAATCGAGAACATTTTCCTATAAAATCAACTTTTTCATAGTATCAGATATATCTGATACTATGTAAATTCTGTTCCAACAACTGAAATATTCCAAATACCCCATTCATAAAAAAACTAAATATTTTTGTGATTGATGAACAAGTTTGTTCATGAGTTTCATTTTTCATTGTCAGTTATTTTTTACTTCGAATGAGCATAGACACTTTAAAATACAATAAAAATCTAAAAGTATCTGAATGTTTTATTAAATCCATCATTATTGACTGGTGAATTTGGTATTTTATTTTCATAAGTTATATAATATACATAACATAATATATTATAACATACATAATATATAATAACATACATAACATATATTACAATATCTGATATGCCAAGGGGCGGCAGCCAGAATAGTGCCTAGGGGCGGCAATAGGTTGAAATCCGGCCCTGCAATCATGTTGCTAATTTAAGTAGTTTGACATGCCGGCCACCAGGATTGCTGCTCGCAATAATGGGGACCAATAATTTTTGTATCCGAGTGACACGGGATTGCGTGTATTTATTAGACTGTGGTATAAGTATTCATCAGATAAGTAAGTTACTGTTTTCCAACTTGTAACCCGTGGCGAAGCGTGGTATACTTATTTGGTCATCGCCGGGTATATTTCCTATAGGTATAAGTATACCACGCTTCGCCACTACTTGTAACGGCGATTTGTCGTATTGGATCCTTTTTGGCTTGTTTCATAACTGTTGATTCCAAGATCAAATAAAATAAATTGAAGGTAATCACACAAAGGGCCATAATATAACTTTCGAGGCGGCATTTCTCTGGACCAATCACAGAGCTCCGCAAAAATAGCCTACGAGTGTCAAATGCGCTGTGGTACAGTTTGCAACATACAGTGACATTCATTTAATTTGACGCTTAGATTAATGCTGAATTGGTATTAGATAGATGGATAATTATTTCTCAACGTTGCTGATGACCGGAGAGTACGATGGCAAAGGAATAATATCGATCTATCTACCTAATGCCAAGCGTCACATTAAATAAATCACAGTGTAAGTTTCATTTACCGGTTAATTTCGGCGTCATTGACGCCGCTTATATTAGCTATGGCCCTGACGAGACTTCTCCATTACTATTAAAGGCTCTTGATGACTGTTTCATACAAAATTTCCCGTAATAAATGAAAAAGGCAGACAAACACTGGACATGAATAGTAAAAGTATAGCGTACTAAGTAATAAAAGAATAATACAGGTGTGTCCGTCTTTTTAATGTATTACAAGACTTCTAGATTGTTATGTAACAGGCCCCTGTCCAAAATTTAAAATTACTATGAATAAAATAGATGATCAAATACCACTATCATCCAAAAATCATTAGGAGAATAGTAAAAAAATGGAACAACAAAATTTCCAATAAAATATCCATTCATATTTTATTAAAATATCATACAAAAACCATCACTATACAATCTATACAAAATAAATAATATATACATCATACACTACAGAATACTTACAGGATTCTCCTGAATATATTCTAAATACAAAAATTGTTCGAATTTGTACCTACTAACTGGTAACCGACTTTCACACCGATATTATCACTAGGAGTTCAGGAAACCACTTGAAATTTCATAACTTAAATACGTGCAACGCGAAAGTATTCAACACACATTACTGACACACGTTTCTATTGAGATAAAAAATTCGATGACAAAACTGTTCTTTGGCAATAGAGTGCAACTCAGCTATTCAGGTCACCTGGAAAATAGAATAACAGGCAAGATCATTTATTTCACGAAATTATTTGAAAAAAAAGAGAGGAAAAATACGAAAGAGTATAATTGTTAGCTCAAGTAGGTATAAAAGGCCTAAATTGAATTGAATCTTATTCTCAATAAAAACAAGAAAAATATACATGAACATGTTGAAACTATGTTCATGGTTAATAGAGAAGCCAGGAAAGCAAAAAGTTTTCTGGAAATATGTAGAGAAGTGAAGACAACATGCAAATTGGAAGAACAATAAAGCCTAGAACAGCAAACAAATTTTTCAACAAGCATAGAAAAGCAAAATCGGGTACAATAGAAGACAAGAGAAGGCTGCTATTTGGTGAAGATGTTGAAACGATGGAAGGAATACACTGAAGAACTGTACAACGGGGCACCTCTGCCAGAGGAAACAATTGGAAAAGAAGAAACAAGTGAAGATGACTTGAGACTACATTCTACAAGCAGAATTTGAGAAGGCAATCAAGGATCTACCAATCAATAAAGCAATGGAGATGACATTCTGCAGAATTAATTAAGAATGCTACATGAAACTGATTCTGCTGAAACTGATTAGATTAATTTATGATACAGGAGCTCCCAACAGATTTAAATGCATCATGGTTCCCATACCAAAGAGAACATCAGCTACAAATGCGAACACACTGAACCCTTGAATATCTCATGCTTCAAAATACTTCTTAAGATTATACAAAGGAGAATTGAAGGAAAATGGAAGATATGCTGAGTGAAGATCAGTTTGGATTCAGGAAAGGTTCAGGAACAAGAGAAGCAATCTTGGGACTGAGACTTCTTATTGAGAAACAAACAAGGAAGAACAAGCCAACGTATATTGCATTTGTTGACTTAGAAAAGCATGACAGTGTTATATGGCAACAATGTTCAATGTGCTAGAAAAGCAGGACTAAAATACAAGGATACATGCGGGTAATATATAGTTTCTATAAAGAGGAGAGCTGTGATCAGGAATTGTCATCAGGAGCAGGAAGCAAAAATCAGGAAAGGTGTGAGGCAGGGATGCTCTTTCTCCTCTCATATTCAATGCTTACATCCAAGATGCAATAGAAAGAATAAGGAAGATACCAGGACTGGTATCAGAATCAACGGACAAAAAAGATAGACATGCTAACGATATGCAGATGATATTGCTGTTGTAACAGAGACAAAAGAAGAACTGCAGGGAATTTCTTACCGTAATGGGAAAATATTTTATCAGATGACTATGGTATGAAAATTAATCGGAAAAAGACAAAAGTGATGATCTGCACAGAAGAAGAGTACGAGGCTCCAAGAATAAAAATTGGAAGTGAAGAACTTGGGTTAAGAAGAGTTCAACTATCTGGGAAGTAAAATCACAAGAGAGATGGAAGAAGCAGAAAGGAGATTGTATGGAATCCAGCAAGCCAAGATGGCGTTCAACACTAAGAAAACCCTATTCTACCAGCAACATCAACTTGGAAATAAGAAAAGAATGATGAAAGCCCTTGTTTGGGCGTAGCACTATAGGTGGGTGAAACTTGGACAGTGGGAGCTAACGAGAAGGAAGGATAGAAGTTGAGATGTGGTGCCATAGGAGGATGATAAGGGTCAGCTGAGGGATAGAGTATCGAATGAAGAAGTGCTGAGACGAGTGGGAGAAAGAAGAACAATATGGAGACATATTCAGACAAGGCGAGATAAACTGATGGGACACATCTTGAGGCATGAAAACCTTCTTAAAATAATAGCTGAAGGATTGATAGAGGGAAGAAACCGCCGAGGACGACCAAGGATGTCATACCTGCAACAAATCATGAATGACGTTGGCTGCAGTACCTATCAAGAAATGAAGAGGAAAGCAGATAGAAGAGAAGAATGGCGCACTGCTGCAAACCAACCTCAGGGTTGAATACCAAAAAGAAGAAAGAAGAAGAGTTGAAACTATTATTAATAAATTATCAAGACTATTAAGCCAACGTTCACGATTAAAGTTTTCATCATGTTAATTCTATTCAATAAAATAACTTGAAATACCTTTACGTTTGGTAGGCCTAATCACTAGACATCAAAGTCATGGCTTGCTGCGTCCATGTCTAGTGAGTGCCTCACCAAGTAAGCTGTTTTATTGATGGTTATTGAATGGGAAAATTTGATTGTGTTCATACGGCTTATGCCCGGTCTCTCAGTCGTTCAATAAACAGTTTATGGATCCAGTATTGAATCAATAAACATGTGTTTTGAAATGCAAAATAGATTCAATAGTTTATTGAACAACTGAGAAACCGGGCATCGGAAACTCAATCAGTAACAGATTGACTTAACAATCATTGTATTTTTTAGACTGCATTCATGAGAAGAAGACAAAACTAACAAAAAATGATAAAGAGTTATAATAATTTGAAAAATAAGTGATTGTGGAATCAAGTAAGAATGAAATTTGAAACATGTAGAAATGATACGAAAAGCAAATTGAAGGAGAAAATACCGAGTAGTCCGTTTCATAAAAATTAGAAGTTCCTATGATACAGATAATAAGCAGATACATTTTATAGTGATATTGATTTAATTCGATGCTTGGCATTAGATAGATAGATATTATTTCTTTGCCATCGTACTCTACGGTCATCAGCAACGTCAAGAAATGATATCTCTCTATCTATCTATCCATCAATGTATCTAATGCCAAAGCGTCAAATTAAACGAATGTCAAGATTATTAGCAAGATTGTAGACTGTATAGCAAGATTGATATGGACCGTACAAGATTATTAGCTAAAATAAACAGTACTGAAATCCTAATAAAATATTACCATTTGAGTACGCTTTATTTTGATTAAAACTGCATTATTTCGTGCAATTCATGTGTCCGACTTTTTCTCGACCATCAGGAATTCTAATTTAATATGAAACTAGTTTGATTCATTCTCACCTCAAGAATTTAGTCGCGAGATCCGCGCGGTAGCACGTTTCCTGCAAACAGAGATGATCAAAAATATTTTAGAGCAAAAGTTTACAGCCAACCAATACAGAAGACCGGATCGGCAAACGCTCAGTTTTCTGCAGACTTTTACTATCATTACAAAATACGGTAGGCTGTTGTTTGATACTGAAAAAACTGGTATTAAAATTCACAACTGAAGTGAGCTGCGATCTTAGAGCTACTTAGAGCTCTTAGAATACTTCTATGGAATAAACATACATAAACATTTGTGAATTGGTTCTGCCAAGAATGCTTTGTAATATTTCTGTTCCAGGCGAATTTAAATTGAGTTCATCTACGACCGTGTTATGACGCAATCATTACAGTTTTATAATTGAAATCGAAACAGTAGATATTTCGAAATGGAATTTGAAACTTGTATCGTAATGACCTCATTACAGTACAGATTGTATATTATAACACGGTCCTAGTTCGATCTCTTCCAGTTGTAAGACACTGGAACGGAACAAAACACTATCGCAGCTAATAGAAGCACTCTAGTTGTTCATGCATGTGTGCTATTAGCAGCTTCTTAACGTTAAGGTAAACATTGAAATAGAACAATGGTCGTTTGAATCAAGGTTAGTTTAGATTGATAATGTAGATATTATTGTTGGTGATATTTATTGTACAGCAGGATTCTTTCAACTTGTCAGAAAACAGCTGATTTAACGTTAGTAAACGAGCGTACATCAATCAGCTGTTTTCTGACAATTTAAAATAATCCTGCTATAGTTATGGAATCTTACAGACGATAAACTACGAATCAACAACAGAATCCAAGAAAATAATAATAATATTATTGAGAACTTACATTGTGTGATTATTTGGCACTCACCAACTTAAGCAGCAATCAAAGACTGACTCCTAGTGAAACCGGCGCCAACCTAATCTAGAACATTACTTGATTTTTGTTAACAAACAGTGTAAACATAGTCAAAAATACAATCATCGAATTGAAATAAAAATGAATTATGTGTTCCAACCTTTGTACTAAAACGTTAACAACAATAAAATGAAGTACCTAACAACAATAAGTAAAAATGAAAATGTTATTGTAAATGAAAAACAATAACAAAACTAATGAAAAATCAACATTTTCAAGTGTGAACGTGTTAAATAGAGCAAACATGGTTCAAAAATGTAACAGTGAATAAATTTTCATTAATTGTTAGTATTTGGAAGCAATATACCGGAATAGAACTGACTGAAGGCTCTTAAAAAAGAAATGGGATCAGAAAAGATTGTTCCTCAGTTTTTTGAAGGCGTTTGTAAAAAAAAATTAATCAAACTAAAAGCAATAATATTGAATAAGCTTAATATATACAGAGTGTTTCAAAAAGGACTTATGGAATGTTATAACTAGGGAAACCATAATGTGGTCATAAACACATTGTTTGCTGCATTATAACAGTGCAGGTCAAGTCTGAGTGAACATTTCAAGTCAACTGTTCAATTTAAGGATAATTTTTGGGATGGAATTTGATGGAAATTCGTGAACAAACGCCTTCAGATTAGATTGCAATATTCGAAAGAAAGTTTCAATCCAAAATTTAAACTGACATCTCATGGCCCTAATTGAAGTATCCTATTTCGCTCAATATCAATACAAAATAACATGAATGATTTAGTTGATTTATGAATATTTGATTTGGATGTTTATTAATGAGGAGGGGGTTAGCGATTAAGTATGGTAACTATGATCAGAAAAGCAGTGTATAAATAATAGTGGATTATTCATTGTATTTCAGCTATAGATATGGCAGATAGTTACGGTGCAACTTGAATAGTTTGGTTGTTTATAGATTGTTAGCATAGTATAAATAGTTCTAGAATGATTACGTATGGGGATAGCGAATATTTATAACCATTAATAAAATAATTATGTAATTACTTAAAAACCAATAAGTAAAATGGTGTAATTCGCTACCATTTAATCAAGGAATTATGACTTAAAGGAATCAAATTATATCACAAACACGATATGAATAATATCCTATTTAGGATATTATTGTATTATCATTGTTGAATAATAGTTCTAAATAAAATTAGGGTTGACTGAGACAAAATATGCTCTTTGGGAGAGCTTAATAATTATCATCTTGATATTAATAAATTAGGGTTAAAATTAGAGACAAAATAAGGGTCTAGGACAACTCGCCGCGGCCAACTCGCCGCCGCCAACTCGCCGCGGCCAACTCGCCGCCGGACCAACTCGCCGCCGGGCCAACTCGCCGCCGACCCAACTCGCCGCGACCAGCTCTTATAAAGACTGATTCTCCCGGCATTTGTCACCACTTTTCAGGGATATTTAGATGCAGCTAACGATTCGACATGATATATAAATTAATTTTTAATTCACTAATCAAACTAATGTATTGAAAAACACAACTAAAACATGTTAAAAGGTACAAAAACTAAATTCATTGATGATATTTGTATTGAACCTTCAGCTTCTCTGTAAAATGCCTAATTTAACAGTAATTTCAGTTTTCAGGAATTCACTATTTTAACAAAGTTAACGGAGTTAATTCCATTTATCACAGAGAATGTTCATTCTACACAAAAGTCTTATGAAAGAATAAAATTTAGCTATTATCAATTATAATTTATTATTATATATATTGTAATTATAATTAAAATTATAATTTATATATCATCTCGAATCGTTAGCTGCATCTGAATATCCCTGAAAAGTGGTAATAAATTGAATGCCAAGGGAATCAGTCCTTGTGTGGAGCTGGTCGCGGCGAGTTGGGTCGGCGGCGAGTTTGCCTGGCGGCGAGTTGGCCCGGCGGCGAGTTGGCCGCGGCGAGATGGCCGTGGCGAGATGGCCGCGGCGAGTTGGCCGCGGCGAGTTGTCCCATTCCGACAAAATAATGCTCTTTGGGAGAGCTTAATATCCTCATCTTGAATTACAGAGAATAGGTCCGAAAAACTTTGAAATGGAAACCAGATTATTGATCATGTCAAGAAACTAAGATATTATGGAGATCAACATGGAACAGAATTCCATCAAAACACTTTTTTCACTAAAGAATCAATAATTTAGACATTGGGGATCAATTTATCACGTTTTCAAACTATGTGAATAATTGTTCTCCTTACGGATTTGTCAATTCGATTAGATAAATTCAGGTCTGAGAAAATAATATGAAAAATAAAATATTGTTGCAATATCAAGTGCAATGAACTTTTAAACTGGAACAATCGTATGAATTATGTTTAATTGAAGGGAGATCTAAATTGAATAGTAAACTTGAAATTTCAACTTGAAATAACAAAAACTTGTTGCAGTTGAAAAATCCAAAAAGCTGATAGATAACTTACAAGGGAAAAAGAAAGAGGGATTAATGACTAGAATTTTTTCATTTAGTACATTATCTATGCAAAAAATGTATTTATGGTAGGAAAGATCATGTACTATTAAGATATATTTTCAAATCCATAAAACTATTCACACGCAATTTTCATTCGCGAGCTTTCAAAGCATTTGAAATTTGGTTCTGGCACATTTCAAATAATCACCTTACTGAAAGTTTCTATTCAACTACATAGTTAAGCGTTACCTAAACATGATCGCCTATTACCATGAGGTAAGTAATAATAATAATTCCGTGTAACCTGGCTGGCTCAGGTCTGGTGTCAGAGTTTTCAGGTGACTCCTGATCAGTTCAGGGTCTCTGACGTGACTTAACGACAATAATGAGGTAAGTAATTTGATTCTAGTTCCATTGAAGTTCATGCAAAAAAAGCTACAAGTTCATGCTAAAATGTTATCACGTGATAAAGTTAGGCCTATGATATAAATTGAAAAATCAACTACCCAGTCTCAAGAGGCTCAATAAAAATTATAAATAAAATCGTTTAAGAACTAAAATAACCAAGGTTTCAAACCAACTGATCAATAAATCAAATTTAAATTGATTTGAAACAAAAACACATAATTCTTTCTACTTTTCAATAGATAGAATGGAGATCGCACCTTTTCTATATTCATAAATAATTTAAAAGTAAGTATTATGTATAATATATACATATTGTTTGTACAATATTGATGATAGATTATAAGAAATAATCGATGATTATGATTGAAAATACCAAATTTTGAACAGATCTTAATTTGTTCTATATTAATGATGAACATTAAGAATTACTAGTAAAAAAAACCCAAATCAAACAAATTATTGAAAATTTTCAATAGTAAATACAATACCAGTCCAATACTTGTACAACAGAAGAGCTACAGTAAGCACTATTATTATACTGGTACAATAAGAGTAAAAAATTCAAGAAACAAATGGTGGGAATACTTTTCGTAAAAAATAAATGTCCGTAAGTTAAAGGAAATGATAGCGAGAACATTATTTCAACAGAAACACAACATTCTATTTGAATCGTTTTGTGCGATATCCACGTTTTCTATGAGTTATTATCTTGATAAGCGTATTCTAAATACATCACATGATAGTTGCGGAGGCCTTCGGATGGATGGATGACCTTGAGACGACCTTCAGACCGAGTGCTGATAAGGACAGGATTCGTCACGGCAGGTCCCCATCAGATCGTAAGGACAGAAAATCGACAGGCTGGACTCCACTCTTGCACTACTGTTGGGCGCAAAACACAAAATTCACTGATGAAAAACAAGAAATATACATGAAAACATAGAATATGGATTTAATTCTATTTATTTATTTATTTATTTAGCGTATGGCTTTTGTCGGTGGGGAGACCCGAAGGTTGTTCCACCTCGCCGTGATAACCTAACTCCACTTAGGCTGTAGTTTTATCCACTTTTCAGAATGATTTAGAATTTTGAAAGCATTTCTTTTCGATACATAAAAGTCCAAAAGTTCATAAACCACAAGCACAACACAAGAACACGAAAGGTACAAGAAAATATTTAAATTTTGAACTAAAAATTTAGAGCCCGAAATTTATGTTATTTACAAATTTAATTCTATTGAGAATAGGACAGAAAAAATGATAGTTTGTGAGGTTAAGCTTGACTAATGGCGCGGTTTCACGATACCAGTAGACGTGTAGGTTACTGGCAGGCTGGTTGGTCATATGATCTTCCACTCTATACAAACAAATAGGGCAATGCACACCAGTCAGTATATATGGTATAGGGCTGGTAATATATGGTATTGACATGCCATATATTACCAAGCTCTGCTTGATTTTGTAGTGTAATTTGGCGCAAATCATAAAAAAAAGATCATATGACCAACCTGCCTGCCAGTAACCTACACGTGTACTGGTACCGTGAAACCGCGCCATTAGGGCAGTTGGATGGTTACAGGGTTTACCGACCTCTCACTTTTTTTTTTTTTTTTTTTAATTGGGTTGGGCTTTGTAACCCTTAGCCACCGCGACCGCTATTCGATCTTTTGTGGCATCCCCTCTTTGGCTTATGCCATGTTCCATAATCCAAGGCCAGAGCAGAATTTACTCAGGGCCTTGAAGTCCAGTTCTCTTGCCTTCTCTGGTAGGAGGGTTGCCTTTCCAAGAAGTCTCCTCCTCATTTGCAAGAGTGCTGGACATTCCAGCAGCAAATGTGCTGCTGATTTCAGCTATGGACCTACCCTTCCGAAGCTGTTCAACTTCTATCAGGGATGGGTCTGCACACTCCTCAGATTCCATTGCGGAATCTTCAGTTGTAGTGCCTTCCTCTGCATGTACCGTTTCCCGGCAGGTTTGAGTCAGCAATAACTCTGAAACCTGTTCCCACGAGTAGCTGGAGACTTATTCAGTCACCCTGGGCAGAGCTCCGCGTTCACCCAGGGAAGGCTTCTTGAAACTGGAGGTCGCCTGGTATCCAGAGTTCGCATACTCATGTCAGGCACTCCCCTGACCATGCAGCCGTCGGCGTATGCTGTTCCACCATATGTTGGCTTGGCTTGCGCAGTTGATGCTTCAGGTGTTCCTACTTGAACACCCTACTTAAGCTGGGACGCAACGGTGTTAGTTGCCAACCAGCCTACATCTACCACTTGCATCAGGAACCCGGAGGATTGCCACACCCCGGACAGAATAAATTCTGCCCCCCTGCGGGCGACCTCTCACTTGGTCATACAGACAATTTTCAATGCTGCTGGCGTACACAGTTTTAGCTAAGTTGGGTACTGAATACAATTTCAATTTAAACTATTGTCTATTACTATTTCATTTAAAAAATTTCAAATCTCAATAATATTAATTCCAATAATATTCATTCAATCTTGTTGTTCCATTCAACGACCATAGTTGAAGCTATCAATCACTAACAATATCTAAATATACAAGGAAATAGTCTGTCATGAAAAGAACATGTAATATATACATTTTTCCTGATATTACACGAAAAATGATAACAGGCAAATTTGATAAACGTTTTTATCAAGGTATGAAAATCCATATAACAGATATTTTATTTGTGTGAAAAGAGTGAGTGACTGGAGAGTGGTTAGTCATGGCGGCAATAAAAAAAAATGATCCAACACACTGTTATGGACCTTTTCACACACAATTTTATTATGTTACAGTCTCTGTAATACAATCCATGCATCATAATTTATTATGATCCATAAGTCGTGTTATGACACACCATATCTAGTGTACCTTACCATGTGATCTGTTTCAATCAGGGTTATTTTATTATTTATCATTTGATCGTTACATAAACAGGCTACGGCTCAATATTTTTTTCAATAAGTAATTTGTCACACTTACCTAGCGTTAGCTGAATTCTGCAAATAGTTCAAAGGCGATACATAGTCGGGCAGACACTTGTACGCGATTGGCTTCCTGCTATTGGCTGCTGCATCGTGGTCCACATGCATCTTCTCTTCCTCTTCTTCTTCAACCAGCTGCATTTTCTCCTCTCTCTCATTCATCACTTGCCTCTCTTCTCCCCCCACTTCTTTTCTGCTGTCATCCTTTTCCAAAACTGCAGGCGAATTTAGATCATCATCATCATCATTATCACTTCTACACCTGTTGCCGCCATCTTGGTTCAAGGTCACGTGACGGTTTTCGTTTTGCCGTCTTCGTTCCTCCTTTAGAGCTTCATGCGCTCTCATCATTGCGCTCTCGCTTCTCGCCTTCAAAAGCTCTTCACCGGCTGTTGGCAAACTGAGACAAAAAACAAAAGTTCAAAATTCATTCACAGAAAACTCAACACAAAAAACAAAGTTGTGAGACACCAAGTTGTCAGTTTTGCATTCAACAAAACTGACTTATACAGTAAATTCAACCTCATATGTCATTAATTGTTAACGAAATTATTTACTCCTAGTGAATTTTAGAGCTACTGTGATTTCTTGATTGTATTCATGTGCTGTTTTACATAAGTACTTGACACTAGTCAATATTTTTATATAGGGAAATATTCACAATTTTTGTTGTATAAAAGTCATTCAATAATCAAACATGTATCATAATGTATCAATCCGATCTAATCATATGATATATACACACAACGAAAAAGATATACAACACAGAATAACTAAATGTAATAATAAAGTGATAAGAATATTAGAAAAAAAAAACAATAAGTAGAAAGAAAAACTAGTAGAAGTAGTAAAAAAAAGGAAAACCAATGATTGGGTTGATGGTGAGGTTGTTGATGAGCATGATGAGCTTCTTAAAATAAATAAGTTATACAGGAAAGATAAATGTAATGCTAATCTCAAGGATAAATTGAAGGAACACAAAAAAAGCTTTAGGAAAACTATTATAAGTAAGAAAAAAAACTACTATCACTCTAAATTGAAAAAGTCTATAAATGTAAATAAAACAATCTGGCAAATAGTGAATAACGAGGCTAGAAGCATAAAGGATAAGGTCTTAAAGAATATTGTACTTAAAAAGAATGATATTGATATAGTAGATCCATATGAGGTATCTAATATATTTAACAATAACTTTGCAGATATGGTGGAAACGCATGTCATACCAAACCTAATTAAAACTGGCACACAAATTGATAGGGTACAAAGAGTTACTGAATCCAGTTTTGTATGCAGGACTGTTGAGGAGGAGGCCTTAAGTGCAATAATTGACTCAATAAAACCAAAGTGGTCAGCTGGCTATGATGAAATACCAATGAGAATTATCAAGGAATCTAAAACATCCCTCATCAAGCCCCTTTACATGTAATTAACTCATGACTTTTATCAGGAATATGTCCTGATGAATTAAAATGTCAAAAGTTATACCTGTATATAAAGGGGGATCCTTCCGATCCTTTGAATTATAGACCACTGGCCATTCAATCTTCATTAGCGAAAATATTTGAAAAGTGTGTACTAGTACAACTTATGAACTACTTTGAAACTAATAATCTGCTTGACATGGAACAACATGGGTATAGGAAAATAAGTCCACCATAACTGCAATAATTGAGTACTTTGAACACATTCTAGAAAAATTAGATAAAGGAAACAATGTTGTTGGTGCCTTCCTTGATTTAACAAAAGCGTTCGATAGTGTAGATCACAGAACACTATTAGAAAAACTCAACACTTATGGCATAAGGGGTAAAGAGCTTAAATGGATTCAATCTTACTTGACAGGTCGTAAGCAGTATGTAAATATTAGACATTTTAGTGACAATAAACTAAGTGATATAAAATCTGATGTAAGGTATATGTACTACTCTGTACCTCAGGGAACAGTTTTAGGCCCATTTCTGTTCATATGCTACTTGGGGGGGTTACCTAAATATGTTCATGACTTAATAAATGTAGATAGTAAGTTTTGTATGTATGCTGACGATATAAGTCTGTGTCTAGCAGATAAAGACATTTATAGAATTAAAACTAAATGTAATGACTCTATATTGCTTTTGAAGAATTTTCTGACTGAAAAGAATCTATTACTTAATGACGACAAAACTACTTTCATGCAATTCGCCTAGAGCTGCCCGGCAGGAAAACAGGATGTCATGAACAATCAAAAGAAAACAAAATGTTAGGGTCTACATCTGCAAAGCACGATCAAATGTACAGAGCATGTACAGAAAATTTGCGGGAAATTGAGTTCAGGGATTTTTGCACTTAGACGGCTAGCTCCAATTTGTAATCTCATAACTTTAAAATCGGTGTATTTTGCAACAATCCATTCACATATTTCTTATGGTATTGAGATATACGGAGGAACTAGTATCACAAATCTGAACAAATTACTTCATCTTCAAAAAGAAGCAATAAGGAGAATTTTTAACTTAAATAGTGAACAGTCATGCAGAATACTTTTTAAAGATCTGGAATTTATGACAGTGTACAGCCTCTATATATACCGCACAGTGCTATATGACGAATCAAGATTCCCACGGCAACTGGAAGTACATAATTACAACCCTAGAAACAGGGATACATTCTTAATTAAGGAACATAAAAAAAATTCAAACAAAGTCCGTCTTATATAGGAATAAAATTTATGGGTTATCTACCAAGTGGTATTAGAAATGAAAGGGATAATAAGAGATTTAAAAATAAACTTAAGAAGTACCTGACAGAATTAGTTTGTTATAATTATGATGAATTTTATAATGCTAGACGATAATTGTATTATATTGGCCTATGCCTATATGTTATATGTTTTTTTTATATGTTCAATGACGCATTCATGTACATAAATTGTATGTGTTGAATAAAGAGTTTGATAGTAAAACTTCTACAACAGAAGTTTCCGAAACTTCTACTACAGTCCAATTATATTCACCTGCAGTCTTCCAAAACATTTTAAAGCTCTAATTGAACATACCTGCAATATTTAAGAGACTACAAAAACCAACTTCAACCAGATTTGTCTCACCTATAGTGGAGGCCTCCACCGCCCAGCTCAATACACTTGCGCTCCAGCTGATTGCACACGGCCTGCGAGTGGCGGGCGATGCGCACGCGTGCGCGTGTCCTGGCGACGGCGCGACTCAGTTGGGCGCACTCGGCGGCCAGCAGTTGTTGCAGTCGCGACACACGGCCGCGACACGCGACAACCGACATCGCCTCCAAACACAACTCGGCTAGCTTGTCGACGGTCGTGTACCTGCGCCGTATTTCAAATAATGAATAATGGATGAATAAAATAATAATACCTAATAATAAATTAATTATAATGAATAATAATGGAAAGCAATGGATTTAAGAAGAATTAGATTAGATTACTTTATTCATGTAGATAACAATAATTATAACTGCTTAGATTCTAGATTACAGAAGTTGTAAGTATAATATAATTTTTAATTTTATGAACATGACTAATAATTTTCAACAATATAAGTACGATATTATTTATGCAATATGAAAATTTTAATATAAGTGAGATTTATCTACATGAAACGGCGAAGTTTAGACATGTGAATGTCCATTCTTGGAAAAGGATGTCCAGATTGTCCAGGACATCCTTTCCATTAACACTTGGCCGTGCGAATATAGAGGGGAATAAATAGGGGAGATAAATAGCTGAGAGGATTCATAGCTCAATTTATTGATGCTTTTTTAGTTGAAGCATTTTCGACTTTTAAAAGCGTTTTTAGTTAGTTTCCATCTTTGATTATATACAAGACTTTACTTGGAATTGTTAATAATGATTTTTTACCCACCAATATTGACAATGTACAAGAACTGCTAATAATAATCAGTTTTCCATTGTTGATTTAGAGATAGCAAAGAAAAATCTATTTTATCAAGGAATAACATATTATGACAGGCTTCTAAATGAAATAAATATTTTGAAACAAATTAAATCAATTATTTACAGTGAAAGTTGAAAAATATTTGATAAATTGTGGCTTCTGTTACATAAAGGAATATAGGCTATGGATAATTAATCGATGAATTACAATTGCATACTTACTATATAATAACTGTGATTGATACTTTGTGTTTTTGTGACAATGCATATATTTTTAAATGAATTGAAGAGTGCCACAACTGTCATGTACAGATTTTTATGCAACAATTGTATACTGTATTGATTGTTTATTTTTAAAAATGTATTTGATTCATTTGATGTAACTTATATTCAAACATTTATATTTGAATGGCAATAAATCGAATTTGAATAAAATTTGAACGGTACCTTTCAGCAATAAGCTTCTGCTCGGCTTCAGCTAGTATGGCTGCTTCCACAACTGGATTAGTAGACGATGATGTGGAATTCTCCGTCGATCCATCGGTGGTTTCAGAGGAGCAACTGTTTAGTTGCGGCGACAGAAGAGTTGCGCCGCAACTTTTTTCAGAACATGTTGCCGACGCCGGGGTAGTTTGGCAACTTTTTTCAGCACTTGTTGCTGACGCTGGTATAGTTTGGCAACTTGTTTCAACACTTGTTGCAGTCGCTGGTGTAGTTTGGCAACTTATTTCCGCACTTGTTGCCAACGCTGGTACAGTTTGGCAACTTATTTCCGCACTTGTTGCAGTTGGTGTTGTTTCGCAACCTTTATCAGCAACTATTGCACCACTTGATGCAGCAGTTGGCCAACTTTTTACCGAAATAACTACTGGTGAAGTTGATCCACTGTTTCTTTCAATTTCGCAACTTAATCTTTCACCTATCACAGAAACCGGTTCAGACGAGCAACTTTTCCCCCCCTCCATTGAAGAATGTGCAGCTGAGCAACTTTTCTCTCCTCCTATAACGGCGAAGTCAGCGTTAGGAGAGCTTTCTCCAGCAACGGAAGGACTATTTGTTTCTCCACTAATCTCAGTAGTCGCCGAATCTTCACACCTTTTGTCTCCCTCTACAGCTGATGAAGTTGAGCAACTTCTTTCGGTAACTGACGGACAACTTGTCACAGACCGGCAACTTTTTTCGACCCCCAACACAGAAGATTGAGCAGTCGAGCAACTTTTCCCAGCAACCGCTGAAGAAAGTGTGCAACTCTTCTCGACAATTGCCGTACTGTTTAACGTACTTTCAGAACTTTTTTCACTAGGTTCTGCAATTTGAACAAGTCTTTCTCCGCCTATCACACTTATTGATATTTTCCCTACATTTGGCGAACTAGTTTTTGAATTTTGGCAACGTTTTTCTTCGCCCACAGAACTAGTCGTCACACTTTGACATCGTTTTTCTCCGCTTACCGCACTCGTAGTCTCACTTTGACAAAGTTCTTCTCCACTCACCGCATCAGTTGTCACACTTTCACAACGTTTTTCTTCACCTACACAACTAGTCGTTACACTTTGACAGCGTTTTTCTTCGTCCATAGAATCAGTCGTCACACTTTGAAGGCGTTTTTCTTCACCCATAGAACTAGTCGTCACACTTTGACAGCGTTTTTCTCCGCTTTTCGTCACACTTTGATTGCTCTTTTCGTCATCTATCACTCTAGTCGTCACCCTCTGACGTTTTTCCCCACTTATTGCACTCGTAGTCTCACTTTGACGTTTTTCTCCACCAGTAGTCACACTTTGACAACGTTTGTCTTCACCTATCGCTCTAGTTGAAACACTCTCAGTGGCTGGTGATGGATTTGTGGCGCCACTTGTTGCTGTGGCAGGCGGAGTGGTGCAACTTGTTGCGGCCACTTTTTGTCGACTCTTCAACAACAGAAGGCGATTGCGTGCAGCTTCCAATCGGTTCTGCTTCTCTTTCTCTATCATTGCTTGTTTCAGTCGGCGATACTCTTCTTGTGCCGACTTCGGCAGATGCTTTACCGCCTGTGAAAACAATACAAATTATATTTTACAGCCACTAAAGAGGAAACGTATTTAAAATTTGCTTGTAGACTTGTGAATGTGTGATTATTATTGTTTGCTGGGAATGATGCCCACATAAGCTCTAGGCTGAGTAATGGGAAGGATGATGATGAGAGATGAATGGACCTACAGCTTTAGGTGGGTTCCGAACCACCGGGAAGTGATTTTGAAGCTCATAAATTGTATTTAGAAGAGCCGGTCACCGTTACAATTCATTATTCCACACAGCTTCACCGCCAGCAAAAACAATACAAAATTCATTTATAACAATTGAAAAGGAAAACTACTAAACAAGGAAAAACATTTGAATTTTACTTGAAAACTTGAGAAATTGTTAATATTTTACAGTTATATTCATTTAATTTGACGCTTGGCATTAGATAGAGAGATATTATTTCTTTGCCATCGTACTCTACGGTCATCAGCAACGTCAAGAAATGATATCTCTCTACCTATCTATCTAATGCCAAGCGTCAAATTAAATGAATGTCTGTGTATGAAATGATTCATCCACTATAAAATTGGAGTAATGTTTGTAAGTTAGATCATCACGCCTAAGCTACATGCAATAAGCATGCAATATCTTACAATAAGCTTTACAAAAATGCCATACGCTAAATAATATAAAATATTGATGTGAAACAAAATTCAACAGAACATCACCCGTTACCATAGAAATGTTAAATAAAAGTTATTCGCCATCCGCCAAATTGAATGAATATACCTATATTTTTACTTAGTTCAATTAGTAGTCAATGAAAATTTCTATTCAAAATCTTCGCATTTATAACTTTAAATACAAGACAGAAACTATACAGTTATTTCATTTCTCACACCCAGACTGATGTCTTTTTGGTGATGTCTCAATATCTTGAGTATGAGTATTCATACTTTCGAGTTGTGTATTCATACTTTTTTCTACTGGTAAATCCATGATGACCTAAACCAGGTTGAAACGATTGTCTTTATGTACGTGAAAACCAAGTTATTTCTACTTGAAAGTGTTTTAAAGTAGTGCTCTTAATATCTGCTGCTGTATTTATTTATTTTATAATATTTTGAGATTAAAGATATTAAATTGAATTTCATTTTATTAAACTTCAATCCCAACTTACCGCAGGAGTGCTGGTAGAAGCTGACTTTGAAACTGTTGATTTTGGCGAGCCAACTCTCATGGGCACACTTTTTTTCAAGCCACCCAAGGCGGCTGGTGATAATCTGGAAGTTTTCGAATTTCCCGCTTTCGAAATGGCGACGTTTGATGGCTCGTGCTGTCTACGCACCTATGAAATATAACATCATTTTTAATAAATTATACATGAATCTGAAGCTATTTGACAAACTTTAGAATTCTTGATAAAACAACATACAAGATTTCAATATACTTCAAAACTCCACACTATACATGGTTATATTGAATCATACTTTCTGTTTTCGTAATTAAAATTGATATAAATATACATGTAATGAAGAATTGGAGAATATAACTTGAAAGGATTGAAACATATCGCACTTGATGGACTTTGAAGCAGTTTGAATCTCTTTCAAGTTATTGAATTAGAAGATCTAATCGTGTAAAAACTCCAATAGGAGCAGCATGTATCAATAGTTGAGAATACAAATATTTCATTCATTCACAATCGAAAATATAAATCACAAATAAAAACCTCAAGATGAAAATACATAAATCTAATAATACAGGTACAATGTATGAGAATTCATTTCACTTCTACTATATTGACACAGACGCACCGTAAAGATAGGTTTCCGCTTTTGCGACTGCGCAGCCGATTCTGGCTACGAATAGTCAAAATAGCAACTTCTTAAAAAACAAATTGTACCTACTCGTATATTAAATACTGGATATTAATGAATTCAGTGAATTAACAGTATTCATACTGAATGGTTCCTATTTTTGCATGCTTATTCTTGTATATTTTCAATTCTGGTTTTAATTAGTAGTTATTTTGACTATCCGGAGCCACAAAAGCAAAAACCTACCTTTTCAATTTGGCTGACAATCAGTTATATTGTTCATGATTAGCACAAATCTAATTGATTCGAAATAAGATTTGAATAAATCTAATTTAAGGTTAATAGTTTATGAATTGGTAAGAGTTGCAAGCAAAAGGTACCCACACACATACATAGGTACCATACACCTTTAGGTTCTACTCACACTTGGAAACTCAAATCGCGGAAACTGAGCGATTCGGATAACAAACATGTGTTTCCAAATGATGACGCTCAGAAGATCCTGCAACCATACTGTCTGAACGTCATCATTTGAAAATACATGTTTTTTATCTGGTCTTCCAAGTTGGTTTGAGTTTCCAAGTGTGATTAGAGCCTTAGCTCGCATCACGCATACAATGTAACCGCGGCTTAACCGTGGTAAAAGATACAATGAAAAAAATGAAACAAGTAGAAGAAAGTAGAGAATATTACCGCTTGCAAGAGTTCATCGATTCGCTTCTCCAGTATAGGAGCTGGAGCTGGAGTTGCAACTGCGACTGGAGATTCCTTTTCCTCCTCGGCAGCCAGTATCACTTTCCGTCTCCAAGCTTTTCCATGCTGTGAGCAACACATTTATCATTAGTTCGAATACAAATTAGAAAATCATGTTCGTAGATGTTGACGATGGCACTTGGAAACTTCAAATCGCAAAGCAACTCATCGCTCATCAGCAACTCAGCGACGCAGCATGTGTTTTAAAATGATAACGCCCAGACTACTCAGACTAGGCGATTCCAGGATCGGAAACTCAATCGCAACGCAACTGAGTTGCTCTGCGATCCGACATGCTGGTTGCCGAGTGTTCGATTTGCAAGATTGCCAAGCAATTGTAGGTTATGTTGACAGGTTTTTCGTACATAGGATGTTTAGAATTAAATACTCTGCATTGTTTGGTAAAGTATCTAAATATCATATTTAATTGTCCAAAGTCCTTAGTCACTCAGCTCATTTGTTTTTTCATTATATAAATTAACAAATAGATTTTAAAACAAAGAAAGTGATATTACGAAAATTTTCAAAATAATTTTTGAACATTTAATTACAAATCGATTTAAATTATTTGAAGATTGGACCAATATTGACTGAGATATGGCAGCTTTAGGTGAGCGCTACTGGTTGTATCCTCAAAAATGCAACAGTCTGTCTGCTTTGCATGTTGTTTTAAAGCGATTGTAGATCATTTTTGTGAATTTTAAAGACAGTAAAATTCAAGTAATAGTCACCTATTAAAAATATTCAGTAAATATTGGTCCAATCTTAACAAATAATTTTTAATCGATTTGTAATTAAATTTACTAAAAAGTTATTTCTGTAATTTTCATTATCAATTTAGTTATTAAAACAAAATTTTAAAATCGCCATTGTCACTAAAACTTATCTCAATCAATATTGGTCCAATCTTAACAAATAAGGTTTTAATCGATTTGTAATTATTTACTAAAAAAGTTATTCTTGTAAAATTTTCTATCAATTTGAGTTATTCAAGAAACAAAATTTTAATTGTGCCATTTTGTCACTAAAGAATATCTCAATCAATATTGGAATCTTAACAAATAAGGTTTAATCGATTCTATTAATTACTAAGTTATTTGTATTTTCGTAATATCAACGGTTTTGAGTTATTCAGAAACAAAATTTTAAATGGCCGCCATTCTGTCACTAAAGCTGCATATCTCAAGCAATATTGGTCCAATGTCAAATAAAGGTTTTAATCATTTGTAATTTTACTAAAAAGTTATTCTGTAAAATTTTTCGTATTATCAAGTTTGAGTTATTCGAAACAAAATTTAAATGGCCGCCATTTTGTCACTAAATCCTATCTCAATCAATATTGGATCTTAACAAATGTTTTAATCGAATAATGAATTTACTAAAAGAGTTATTCTTGTAATTTTCTATATTTTGTTATTCAAAACTTTTTAATTGCCATTTTGTCACTAAACGATATCTCAATCAATATGGTCAACTTAACAAATAAGGTTTTAATCGATTCGTGATTAAATTTACTAAAAAATTATTCAAAAATTCTAATATCAACTTTCAGTTATTCAGAAACAAAATTTTTAAATGCCATTTTGTTTTATGGTGAAAGAAAATTATCGTAATTTTTTTGTAACTGTCTAGTTGTCTAAATGTTTTAAAGTTTTCAATCATATGTTTCACCTTTATTGATAAAAAATAATGTGAAAACATTGCTTAATGACTGACTTTGGACAATTTAAATGTGATATTTAGATATGGTTTTGACCAGGAACAATGCTTAGAGTATTGGTATTCAAAACATCGTACATAAGTGGGGTTACAGGTGGAAAAACAGGATTATTTGCTTTAAAAGTAGTATTTAATCATTTTTTGGTTGCTTCAACATACAATATCGAAAATAATTTAAAACTCTCAAAACTCTACTTTTGAAAATAATGTAATACAGCAATCGATTGTAACAGCAACAGTGTTTTTACTAAAAGTTACTGATATTTGGGATGAATATTTTTCAAAAAATATATATAATTGGTTTGAGAACAGGTATTTTGCATATGATTTTACTTTGGCGTCTAAGCTAAGACTCGCCTTTGGCAGACCTCTTTTTCCTTCTTACATACTGCATTATTATAATAATGTATTTGAAAAGGTCAACGACGTTCTATTCATTTATAAATGTAATGAGATTTCAAGTACTTTGCACTAATCTTTGTTTCAGCAAGTATTGGGAGGGTGCAAGATTGGTTCAGAATCTTATTATAAGCAGGATCATTTTAACTTGTCAGGAAAACAGCTGTTTCAGTGGTAAATAAAACAGTGATTTTGACGCAATGAGTCAAAAGGCTTAAGAGTCTTACAAGACCTTTTTAAAGAAGACGCTCAAAAGATAACTTTTTGAAATGACCTGCCTCAATAATCTGCGGGATTCAGCGTTTGTAGGTTAAGTATTGTGATATTGCTCGTCGAAAACATATGTTTTCTGGACAAGTTCAAAATGATCCTGCTATACGTCCACCAACCTACTAACAACTTGGCCAAAATATTACAGATAACTAAATACTTCAATCAGTATCAAGTAGTATTATTTCGATATAATAGTAATGTTTTGAAGAACAAATTAAAAACAAGAAAAATTAGACTTGAAACCCAATTCCTCTTCTTCACAGTTGGACTCCTCCTCAGAATCCTGGGCCAGTCTGATGATAAATTTGGTGGTTTCCTCTTGAGCCGGCTTACTCTGTCTAGCCACAGTCGTTGTACTCTTTTTAGCCGCCCTGCTTGGCACCATTGTGTTCAAAAACATCGCTTTGTTCACTTTCGCGTTGCTTACAATACGATTTTGTGGCGGAACAATGTTTTTAGTCGTTAATTTTCGTCCAGCTAACAGTTTGTTGGCTGTGCTTTTTGTTGTAGCTAACGAAACGGGGCGGGTAGATGAGGAATTATCTTCATCAATCAAGTCCAATACATCACTAACGTTTCTAAATTCACTAGCGCGAATTTTATGAATGGTTTCACCTGTGTTAGTAATAATCCTAGAGCAGTTTTCATCAATTACTTCTGGATTACTGGTGGTACTTCTGGCACAACTTTCATCAATGAATTCTACTAAATTAGCACTCGTACTCCTTTTTCCAACACTAGTAGGCCTACTCCTACTATTCCACTCTCCATTCACAACTTTATCGTCTACATTCGATTCATTACAGTTCATCTCAACACTCATCTGTTCTTCTGATTCGATATTCTTCTCCACAATACTTTTCGCGAACATTCGTTCCTTACTCGATGACCTGCTGCTTTCATCACCTGTGTCAATCTGCATTTTCTCCGAAAACTGCTTCTTTCTCGACAACGCTGTCAGCAGTTTTGCTCTGAGCAGCTCTTCGTTTTCATCATCCACGTCATCTTCCTCTGCTTCCGACTCTTCAACTCCAGACACATTACTCTCAACAACGACTCTATCTACACGCGTTTCTTCTGAACACTGTTTTCTGAACGAACTCTCCAAAAATCCACGGTCATCTTTTTCAACACTCGTCTTACTATCTTCGCAAAACTCCACCTGTCTAACAACCCTGGGATGCTGGGTACTCGGCACATACATGACCAATCGTCCAACTTGACTCGTACTTGCACTGCTCGGTTCACACGGTTCCAGCTGTCTACTAGTCGAATAGATTGTTCTAGCAATGGAACAGTCGCTAATATGATTGGCACTGGTCGGAATGTACTCCTGGTGACCACTTGGAAAACACTGTTCTAACTGTCTGCTGTTAGTTTTACGGCTGGTTACGTCAATAACCGAGGAATTATCTTGATTGGCAGTTGTTAGTACACAAGGCTCCAGCTGTCTACAACTGTTACTCGAATATATTATTGTTTTAGCTAACGTTTTATTCTCACTAGGCAAACAGAGCTCCAATTGTCTGTTACCCGACGAGCTATTCTGATAATTGACAGACGACACCGGTACAAAGCTACTACAGTTCTCCACTGTTCTACTAACAAACGCTTCGGTTGATGGCAAGGCGGTCGTGGCTACATGTGGCTGACTAACACCGGTCGGAACAAATGAGGATTGATGCACCATACATGGGGGGATTGGCTGATTGGGTGGTACCATACATGGGACTGGTTGGCTAGAAGTCGGCGCTGGTACAAAACTAGATCCCATATGTAGTTCGTGAGAAGTATGAGCTGGTACAAACGAAGATCCCATGGGTCGTGGGGGGTTAGCTCCACCCCCCACAGTTGCGTTAGGTGGGTGTATTGGCACAAAATTCGATGCCATCTGTGGCGGCATAGCTTCATTGGTAGGAGCCCCTACTGGTACAAAACTAGGCCTCATATGTGTTTCGTTGGGTACAAAGTGAGGCCCACGCATACGTTGTTCGTTGGACACAAACTGAGGCCTCACATGTGGAGGAGGCGGAACGGGCTGGGGCGGCGCACCTGGCGGAACAAATGCGGCATGAACAAGTGGGGGATGATTGTAGTAGGCCGGATGAAACCCGAAATCGACTTCATGCGATGGGTGGGGGCGAGGAGGAGGAGGAGGAGGGGGGGGGGCAGTACAGAACACAGAATGCGAGAATTCGGGCGGCAAATTTGAAACGTCAACGCCGGGCGGTAGTGGCTGGGGCGGCAGAACTGTGTAGTTGTTGGGAAAACAAGCATTGTTGCTGCCCTCATAGTTTTCAAAGTTCTCGACAATTGGTGGTTCGTTGTTCTCATCGGGATCATCGATATCGATGTCCTGTTCTGTGTGACACTCCTGGGTGGGCGAGAAGTTGTAGCTACTGCTCGGAGACATCGGCGAGGTACGGTTTGAAGGGTGATACGAGCCCGCATCCTCGTTTTCTTCGTCGCCTTTTGTGGGCGGGTCGTCTTTTTGCTGCTGCTTCTTCAATTCGAATCGTTCCACACGTTCCTGGTGTTTCTTCAGCACCGCCGATCGCAACGCTACTAATCTCAGCTGAAGATCGTCAAGATCTTCGTCATCCTTCCGACCAGCAACCGCCTCCTCAGTCTCCACGACCAGCTGTTGCTCCTCTTCATCACTGTCAGACCGCAACTCGATGAGAGGCGGGGGCGATTTGTGGGGTATTATAACCTCAATCTCGCTGTCATCACTGTTCTCCACTGGCTTGCTTTCGCCAGCAACGGGCGACAGCAGTTCAATGCTTTCGACCGCAACTGGCGAGCGTGGCAGAAAAGTATAGTCGGGACTGGACACGGTCGAAATGGACCCGACCTCGCAGCTCAGATCAGAATGATTGTGGTCCGGTTGCTGTTGCTTGATGTGACCGCCCGCCAGTGACGGCTGCTCCGATTGAAGCAGTTTGCGCATCAGTACGTTGTCTTTCAGGCGACTGTGAACAACAATTTGGTAAAAATTTACATTAATAATTAAATTTCAAATCAAATACTTTATTCACTTCATATTACATTTCATACCAAAAATTTATAAAAAAATCAAGTGCATTCCTAATTAGGCTAAGCCTATGGAAAAACCTTGAAGCTCATCTTCATCTTATTAACAAAAGAAGAAAGAAAGAATCAAGAAGAAGAAGAAGTTAAAGAAGAAGGAAGTTGCTGGGAAGGAAGGAAGAAGAAGAAGAAGAAGAAGAAGAAGAAGAAGAAGAAGAAGAATTCAATCTAGGAAGATTGAAAAGGAGGAGGAGGATTGGAAAGCTTATTTCATGCTAGTTCAATAAGGTTCGCAGCTCT
The DNA here is from genome assembly GCA_017141395.1 of Laodelphax striatellus. Taxonomy (NCBI): domain Eukaryota; kingdom Metazoa; phylum Arthropoda; class Insecta; order Hemiptera; family Delphacidae; genus Laodelphax; species Laodelphax striatellus. The sequence continues at coordinate 3,320,370 of CM029531.1, read as the reverse complement.
TTTATGCGACCTGGGATGCCCCTGTGTTCATTCAATGTTATATCATCTTTGGCTATTAACTTCATTTGAATGAAATGTGAATAAAACTTTTCTTGTGTATGGCAATAGTCAAACTACAATCCGTGAAAATTCTTTTCAACATAGGGGCAAAATAGGTCCGAACATAGCCACTAAAAATAATTTTGCAAAGAAATTTCTCTCTTTAGCAGGTAACTTTCTTCAGTATGATATCTCTTTATTTTTTTAGTATCTCTTTTGAAGTGGGTAACTTATTGGTTATTCACCTGTCGTCAGTTAATTACCAAATAGTAGTTTCCAGTTGACCGTTTCTTCCACTTGTGCAAATGTCGATCAGCATTGACCGAGATAACGATAGTCTCGGCGGTCAGCTGATCAGATAATCTCGCTCGATCTGTGGCGTCTCTTCCAACTCTTCCTTTGGCTGTCATCGCTGCTCTCCTTCCTCCCCTCCTCCTCTTCTTCACCTATCATCACCGTTCCGTTCCTACTAGTCTGTTTCTTTTCCGCCTTCTTTCTCGAATGCGAGGACTCGTCAGTGTTTTCAACCGGTTAAGTGATGGTGGTGATGGCTGTCACTGCTGTGCTTTGAAAGTTCTCCTTTTCCTGATGTAGCACATGGCTGCAACAGAGCGAATGCAATTTGAGGTGAAACGAACAGATTAACGTTTCAAGTTCTGCCATTGCAAACATTATTTGCAGAGGTCAACATACATTTTGTAATTCTCACTGCCAATCCATGTATTTTATTACAGTACTGTTTCAGCGCCCACTTTTGCCGGAGAAGTGGAGGTGAGATATGTAGTAACACGTTAATATAAACATATGAAACAGCGCCCATCGAGATGATGTTAGTTAGTTTCATATGTTTATATTTAGCGTGTAGCCACGCCATTGCCACTCCACCTCAGTAGGCGCTAGGGCTTAGGGAGACACCTGTTGAATTTCCAATGTTCTGTAAGTAGACTTGCTTGGTTCTAAAAGCACCTAATTTTGTTACTTGGGATGTAACCAATTAGTCGAAGGGAAAACTGGCCGTAATCAGCTCTCTAGGTTCTCACCAGTCTTAATCTTTCTTGGTAGCTAACCTCGCTAGTAGGTTAGCAGCGTAGAGTCTGTGCCACCTAACTACGGCCGCTCGACTAAGTGTATACTCCCGTTAGGGCCTACTTGATTTTTCTGCTGTTGTTTGAACGAAACTTTCCTATCTGTATAGTTGATCAGTTCAAAAAGTAATGTATCCGCCATGAGGATTTATACATTAGATGATCACACTGTCTTAATAGAGTCACTGTATTCTGGAAGTAGTGATTTGGAAAATGATTCATGTGGTTCAATACGTTGTTGTTTAATGCGAAATAGAATTGATTCTAGTTCATTATCAGTAAATACTGTATATTCAACCTTTCAAAATAAAAGTTTGATAGGCCTACTCAATTTCAATAGATTTAGAAATCATTCTCATGAGTGATCTTTTGCTCTTGCAACAAACAAAACGATCCCCGATATTCTGTGATTTTGGAAAGAAGCCTTGCCTTCAATGCAAGTCCACAACCTTTAATCAGAATTTCCTTCAATTACTCGCAATGATTATTATTGCTGATCGAAAATCAATCTCTGAATGAAAATTATGCAACTAGGCGTGAAGTGTGGTAGGTTGGGTTAAACAATTCTATCATAAACAGTATAAATCTTGAGAAATAGAATTGTTTTTGGTTAGATAAGAGCCTACTTACTTCTAGAAGAACGTTCGGCTCGACGTTCTTGTCGAACTTTACGAGATCTTCTCTCCTTTGGTGGAAAAACGCATTTTCTGAACTCCTCCATCTTCGACAAAGACCCATACTTGTCGCGGTCACGATCCGACTCATCACTGCGTCTCTTTGACATGAGACTTGGTTTGTGGATTCTATCGGATTTATTAAAGTGTGTAACAACTGGTAAATGATCTTTCAGTTTCTTTGAATGTGCACCTTTCTTTTTTCTGCGAGGGACTTTCAAAGCATTCGAATTGATTTCCTTACACTGTGTACTTTCTACAGATTCCAATATTTCACCTTCTTCAATTCCATTCAGTTGATCTTGCCTTGACATGACCAATTCCCAGAATGGAACTTGAAAGTCTCTAGAGATTAAAGCATATTTCCAAATTAATAACGTATGGTATCATTATAGTCACACGGAACCCAGCAAAGTAGCAAAAATTGAAACGAGATATTGAGGTGATGTGCTTGAAATAAGCTACCCAGTGGTCAATAATTTCACTGCAAAAACTGTATAATATGTTTGAATTTATAGGAGGAAAATCTTTTAAAAGTAACAGCCAGCGATTACTAAAAACCAGAAAACACCAAGCACTCTATCCATGATTGAGAATTGATGAAGTTGAAGGTTGTTGATGCTTGAAGTGTAAAACCAAAACGCAGCAGATGATGATTGATGATGAGATGATTGCACCAAAGTTTGTAAACTAGATTCTAGAGTAGCATTGGGGGATGATCTATCTCCATATTCCACAACAAAATAAACTGAAGTTTATTGATGAATGAATCATTGATGTTGAGAAAATAAGTACATATTCTTGAAATTTCTCTCATACGCCTTTCAATCACCATGATTGATCAGAAAAAGCAATAATTCACACTTAAGAATCTTTGGCTACTCTATGTGCTTACTTCCCATTGTTGTCAGTGCCAGGTGGTCTCCAAATCTGAGCAAGGAGTTTTTGGATTTTATTTTAGGTTATGTGAGATTTTGAAATTATTCCCTTTGAAACACAATTAAATAAGTTTATTATACAATATTATATATATTTATAAAATTAAATATATTTATTTATTATAAAATATACAATATTCTATGATAATTTATCAGTATTGCAACGTGCATGATAGCTTGATAGGTTTAATGCTAGCTTCCAGTTTTGGCAGTAACTGAACTTCAATGGAATGTTTCATCACAGACAACGACGATAGGATTCTACTAGTTGGAGAAGGAAACTTTTCTTTTAGTGTAGACTTTGTTGACTACGCAGAGAGAAATTTCAAAAAGTTTTTCTCAAACTATGAAAAGTATCAAATCATTTCTACATGCTTCGAACCTGAAAACAAAATCTCAACCATTGCATCTGTAAATGCAAATCTACTTCGAGATAAAGGTGAGCTAAGATGGATTTTTTATTCAATCAATCGCTTGTAAACAAATATATAGTTTAACAGGATGATTAATCTGTTAAAGCGAAAGTGCTTCTCCTCCCCATACTAAAAGTTTATATTGAAAATCTGGGAATAACTTACTTATTTTAAAGTTAGCACACCGCATATTGGTTATGACGATGTTGGTTGTTATTCAAATTAATCAGGATGATATAACTAGTATTATGTTCTATTAAGACATAAAAATTCAGCTACGCAATTTCTTTGTAGCAAGTGACAATTATAATCCCATACAATGTCACCCTCCTCCTCCTCTTAAAAGGCGCCTATTATTATCTCAACGAAGAATACTGTACTTCACTTTGATGTCTCAAAAATCTAACATAAATAATAAAAAATTATAAGAGATGGCACATCAAGGATTTTGAGTCACAGCAGCATGTCTACAAATTGCCCAATTCATAGACAGAAATACCAAATTTAAATTGCAGCATACTGTAAAATAAGTTACAGTAGCATTGAGATATTTTCTTATCAAATTGGTGCACTAGGAGAAAACCCGTTCTCTTATTCTACATTATAATGTAATAAAGCACAATGTTATTATAATGACAATTTGAAGTCCTATTCATGGATTGATCAATTTTTTCAGTGGATAGGTTGAAGATTTATCACTAAATATATCTTGCCTCTCCTGTAGTCAATTTCTATTCTGACTTCAAAAGTCAATTTCTATAGATATACTGCTGTGACTGGATCCCTGATGTGTTGCAGGCATACAGGTGGAGTTCGGCATCGATGCACGATGCCTCGAACAGTACGCGTTTCTGGCCGCGAGCGACCATCGTCAGCCGTCGTTCAGTCGTGTAATCTTCAATTTTCCGCACGTAGGCGGCAAAATGCGCATCGAACGCAACCGAAAATTGTTGCGCGATTTTTTGGTGAGCGCTAGCCAGATTGTGCAACCTGACGGCGTTGTGTGCGTGTCGCTTTGCGCCGGTCAAGGTGGCAGCACTGTGGAAAATGGCGTACGACGGTGGGATGACAGTTGGAAAGCGGTGGAAGCAGCTGGCGAAGCAGGAATGTTGTTAACTGATGTTGTGCCGTTTCCAGATGTCTTGCAAAAGTACAGCAGTACAGGGTACAGGGGTTTGCAAAAAGGGTTTCACTTAACTGATGCTAGGGTTCACGTATTTCGTTTTGCCACAACACCACTACCCAATCCATTAACAACCAAAGAATTGGACAATCTACTAACTCGTACTCCAGTCAACACCACTCAGTACCATGCTGACAAGATCTTGAAAAATCCTTGGCGAAAATCGTCAAGTGTTCAATCAAAATTTCTAGACAAATTCATCTCTTTCACAAATCTCACCCTAAAATTGATTGATGATATTGTCGTTTGTGATGATTTTTACGATCATGTTCATGGTGAAGGAACAATCCTGCGTTGTTTACAAGTGAACGAACTGACAGATGATTTCTCAGTCGCACCGGTTGAGTGTGTGCTCAGGTTGTTTTGTGTGAATGCATTTGATGCTGCGTTCAGAACTGTGGAAAAACTGTTAGAAGGTGAAGATTTTGTTAAATTTATTATTTTGAGGAGTGATCGTGACGTCATGATTCTTGTGGACCGTTTGCTGGATGGTGATTGGCGGAAATTGTGGGCCAATGAGGGCATGTGTGTGTCCCCTCATAAATATACATTAGATGTGACGTTTTCAGTGCGGGAGACTCTTGTAGAACAGAAACTTATTGAAGTTTTGTGGGCGGTGGGTGGGGATTTTATTGTTGACGTTAAACTGTTGAGTGAGTTTGTCTTTGAAGAGGGAAACAAGATGAATTATTGTTATAGGATTGTTTATCTGTCGTATGAACTGCCTCTGTACAGAGCGAGAATAATTAGAATTCATAATGAGGTGGTTTGTAAAGCAGTAGAGTATCATCTCAATGCCACTATTGTTTAAAACATTTTTCAAATACAGTTTATTAAGATGTTCTGAGCTGTGTAGATGTCTTTCAAGATGAATAGAAAATTTATACATTACAGTGTCATCTACATATGAAGCCAAAAAAAACATTCAACTGTAAAAATGTCAAGATTATTTTTGTTATCAAGTCAATTTTAACAAGTTATCAAGTTTTTTGTTAACAAGCTTATTTTGTTATTCTATTTTCTATGTTGAAAGTGTTATTACTTCAGACACAACTCATATTCTCTTTAATTGACTTTGATTGTTGTAGTTATTAGTTAGTAAAACGAGAATAATTTCAACCATGAATTTGGTGTTCTATCTTTCTATTCCTGAATGTTATAGTCTGAGAATATTGTAATGCTATAATATACTGTAATACTATAATGGGAATCTTTTTTGATCGATTATATTTATATTTTGATGAGTTGACGACCATGTTTATAGCAACAGGTTTATAATAATACTGCTATTACAGTGGTAAATGTCTATTAACAGATTGCTTGGAATGGGATTTATGTTTTTTGCAGTGCTGCTATAAAAATGCTGTTGCAACCGGTGTTTTCGACTTTTCTGCTGAGACGATGCGCATCGTCAGCCGTTACTGCTGCGTCAGCACCTTTGCCGCTGCGCAAAAAGAAAGCCAAATCCACCAGCAATGATGTAAGTATTTTATCAATAATTGTTGCTTTAAATATTCTTCAAAATAAAAAACTATGTACCAGTATATAAATGTTTGAATAATGTCCAAATGTTCATTTAAAATTTTATGTGGAAGAAGTCTGGTGTGTTTGTAAATTTCAAATTGTTCTTAACCACTAGATAGATAGATATTCATAGCATCCACTGGCCTCCCATCACAGGGGCATCTAGATTTGTCAAATTGTTTAATCTTCCTTTCGGTAATACTTCAACCTCTATAATAGTCTTTAAACTCCTGGATTGAGTAAAAACAACAGCTTTCCAGTTCTCTCTTCAATGCTTCTCTGAAATTTTTGAGAGGGAGAGACCTCAGTGAGGCCGGTAAAGCATATATATCTAATTGTCTAATTGTTCTTAGAGATATTGTTCTTAGAATTAAGATAAATATCAATATCTAATTGTTCTTATGTGAATATTGAGTATATTATCTTATTTTTTCCTAAAACTAAGTTGATTTGTGATGATAATTTTTATGTGAGACAATTTTTTTCTTGTTTTCTTTTACAAGTTGATTTTTGCATTTAATTGTGTTATTGCTATAAATGGTGAGTGTTGTTTTTGCTGGCAGTCAAAGCCGTTCGTGGACATGAAACGTGTGCAGACGCAGGGGGGAAGGGGAGGCGATGGGTGTGTCTCGTTCCTCAGCCTGTGGGCCAACGAGTTTGCCGGACCTGACGGCGGCGACGGAGGATCAGGCGGACATGTGCTCTTTCAGGTGAGCTGTACAATTTTATTAAAGGGGAAATATTTCACCTTTCAACCACTGAGTTTCGATAGTGTGGGTTCCAAAATTATATTAAATTTTTCAGTGGTAGGCCTATGTTGAATTATTTAACAGATTTCAGTAATAAATCGCCACAGAATAGTAACAGAAACGGCCACTCCCGTCTTTCGGAGGAGACGAAAAGCCGTCGGTCCCGACTGCCTAAAAACAGTCGTCATCTCTCATCATCACCCCTCTCATTACCCACGCACAAGCCTAGAGCTCATGAGGGCATCACCCTAAAAAAATAATAAAAATTATAGAAACGGAATACTAAAGCTAACCAATTTTTAAAGAAAAGGGCGATGACATCATGATTTTTGACATATGATATCAATAATATAATATGTTGTAAATTTAAGTAGTCTGACATGCCGGCCACCAGGATCGCTGCTCGCAACACTGGGGACCACTTTTTGTATCCGAGTGACGGGACTGTGTACGGTATTTATTACACTGTGGTTTGTTTTTGTTTTGAAAGTTTTGAGACTAGATTTGTTTATTTTAATTTAAAGTGGAAAAGAAAGACAGAGGAAACCCCTTTCTAGAACAGAGGAAGAGTTGTTGAAAAATATTTTATTAAAATATAAATTGGTTTGGTAATAGAAAAAAAAAACATATAAAATAAGTTTATGTTTGGAGATTTATGTTATCTGTTTTTCTCTTTTACCGTACCAATTTGTATTTCAATAAAATATTCATCAATAGCTCTTCTCTGTTCCAGAAAAGTTTTTCCTCTGTCTCACTTTTCCATTTTAAATTGAAATAAACAAATTCAGAGTCACAAAACTTTCAAAACAAAAACAAACCGACCAAACCATGGAACAAATACACGTGAAATTTCAGCTGAGGAAGTAAATCATATTATGCTTCATTAAAATTTAATGTGGCATTAGTTTAACGTGGCATTTAACTGATGACTGTCCTAAAAACCGGTCATAATAATTATTCATTTATTACTTGTAATAAATTTTACAAACATAATTTGGACACATTTGTAACGAAAAAATTAAATTTTAACTAACTTAGACATTTTATATTATACTTTAATATTATTTTTGATAGAGGGTTTCAATCAATCAATTCAACTTTATTCCAAATAAAAAGCACAATACATGATAAAATAAAAACAATACATGGAATAATTATTTCCCCGCATGGACTATTGATCCGTGAGAGGGGAAAGAGTTCATAATCTAGAATGTTTATGTCGACAGTTATTTACAATAATAAACTTACAAAAAAGACAGATGCTTGAAAAGTAATTATATAAATGGAACACTAATTAGGCTAACTGTATCAGAGCACTTCATCTTTTATACACTATCGAATGATCAGTCACCTCTGCTTATAATCATTGGTGAAAGTGGTTGCTAAGTAATCATGTGGTTAAGTAACAAACATTCAAGACCGCTCTCGGATGGGTGACCGACACAAAAAAAACGGCGAGGTGGAACCTACCCGTAAGGGTCTCCCCACCGATAAAAAGCCATACGATAAAAAAAAAGAAAAAATAATCATTGAGAAAGTATAATAAATTGATTTCTATTTAATGTTTGCAGGCTTGTGAGAACGTGCAGGGCTTGGGCCACATTAAACCAGTGGTGAAGGCTGAGAGTGGCGATCCCGGGGCGAGTAAGCACTGTCACGGTCGCAATGCTGCTCACACCGTTATCAAGGTGCCGGTAGGCACCATCCTGCGCCCCTTGGCCGACGAGGAGCGCGTGGTGGGCGACCTGGGGCGGACGGGCGCCCTGTTTGTGGCGGCGCGTGGCGGCGCCGGCGGTCGTGGCAACCACTTTTTCATTTCGCCCACTCAGCAGCGGCCCGCTGTCGCCGAAGTCGGTGCTGATGGCGAACTCGTCGACTACATACTCGAGTTGCGCAGCATCGCCAATTTTGGACTGGTCAGCAGATTTGTCTGTTTCAAATTAATTCATCTTATCAAATCAAGTCTTATCTGTTTTCAGATTATTTGCTCGATATTACCATAGGAAGTGGGATCTCAGTTATAGTGCTTTTCATTCTTAAAGACCCCTGGCCAGCTTGGTGCGTAATTCAATTCAATTCAATTCAATTTATTTGCCAAGGAAAAAAAAATACAAGTACAAGTATTCACAATAAAAATAAAAATATCCTGGCATCACCCAGCATAGGAAAAATCCTGACCGCTAGGTGAGAGTAACAGTTCTAAATTCTATTACAATCAATAATCAAAACACAATGTAACTAATGAAAACTAATTTACCTATTTGTAAAACTGCGTTCAGTCTTGTCTGTCAAAGTTATGAAAATAGTGTATTATGCGCTGGCACAGTCCTTGCTTCAATATGGTATTGTGGGTTGGGGAGGTTCATATAAAAATGTTTTAAAACCAGTAAAAACAATACAGAATTCAATATTAAAGGTCATACTAAAAAAGAATAGAATGTATTCAACTAAAGCGGTTTTCTCAGAATTTTCAGTTTTACCCATCCGACAGATTTACTTGAAACACATCATATTATATTACAAAAAGTTTTCACTCTTTCAATTTCATAAATAGAACGGACTGTTCAATAACAAGACAGGGAGGAGTCAGCTCTGGTTACTGTTCCTCAGTTTTTGATTACAGCCGGTCAGCGAAGCTTCCTATACCTATCACCATTATTTTTTAATAGCCTGCCTAGCAATGTCAGAGATGTACTTGCCCAAAAGAATTTTAGTTTGCATTTAAAAAAGTATCTTGTTGACGCTCATGGCTGGGATAGGGCTGAGCGATTCTGGAATACAATAGGATAGTGTTTTGTTATACTTTTTCATTCAACTATATATCAGTTCTATTCAATTATCTTGATATTTATAAACACTCTTCTCATAAATTGTATCTTTTATTATACTGTATTTAAATTCTGTATTACAATATGACTATAATTTTAGGAATTGAATGATTGGATTACTATATCATTATTGATTTTATATGTTTTGTAGAAGGATATAGTTTTAGTTGTTATTGTAGCACAGTTGCTCCTTCCCCAAGCTCGAGCTTGCTCTTTTGAGGAAGTAGTTTCTATGTTCTTATTTGTATAATACTGTATTGTTAATGATTCTTTTTTCTGTTTGTTTGAAAAGTGTTATTTGTAATTTTATGAGAAATAAATAAATAAAATAAATAAATAATAAATAATAAATGTAATAAAAGACAAAGTAATCCAATCAGAATGTTCTGATATTAAGTGCTGGGCACGCATGCGTATTAGACCAAAATATTAGTCTGCTATCACGACTCGGTGTGTTAACTTGGATGGTTAAGGCTGGCCGTACACCGGTTAGTCAAGACAAGACAAGACGAGATTAGTCACAGTAATTCACATAGCTGCTTATGAAGCAGCACATACCGATGCAATGACTAATCCGTGTGCGTTACTTCATAAGCAACTATGTGGAGTACTGTGACTAATCGTGACTAATCTCGTCTTGTCTTGACTAACCGGTGTACGCCTAGCCTTACAAGTAGAAGAGATGATCAGATAATCATCTGTTAATCACTATCACAGAAGAGTGCGTAGTATTGGCAACGCTGTAGGCGTGTGATTTGCCAGCTCGGGAAATGGTGGGGTACTGTTTCTGCGCTCAAGGATGAAAAGCACTGTATTTATGTTTGTCATACTATTGTTAACCAGGCTTGTTGTCAAATAGAATTGTTATATTGATCAGCAATTTTAAAGTCGATGTTGTTTACAATGACGAAATACTCTTGTAGAAATTTATATTAAAGGTATTATTTACAGTGTAATATACGTTGTAACTTCAATAGAAATATTAATACACATTGAATTTTTTCAAGTGAATAAAATAAAAATAGATAAATAGAATTTTATTGTCATTCAACTTAGGTAAGAGTTACAGACAAAGTCAAAAACAGCTTAGTTATAGTCATACATAACATATTTATAAAATATACATAACTTAGTCATAACATAATAATATTAATATTATAAGCTAATTATTAAGGTACAAGTAGTTACATTAGACATTTACAAATAACATTATAATTCCTCTCTGAACTCGCTCATTGTTATGGATCAAAAGTGTTTTCCAATTCAGTTCAATCTTTGTTGTAGGATAATAATATGTTAGACGAATGCGTACGATAATTCACAGTTGAAAGACTAATTTTGTTGCTCGTATCTTAAAGTATGCTTGTAAAGATGGTTTTCTTACAGCTTGGCATTCTCACTATTTATGGGCAATATGTATTTGATGTTAGGAATTACCCTGTACAAGAATCAAGAAATAAGACTCATGGCTAAAATACTAGATTTGGGAGAATTACGGAAAAGCACTGGTTGGAATTTTTCAATAAAAATACACATTTCATGGATATGATAATATATTTCACAATGCTGCCTCTAGAATTGCAATCAATAGAGGATATTGAAAAATTAAGAATAAAACTCAAGGAATATTTGGTATCATTGTCTCTGTACTTCCTACAAGAGTTTACAGATCTGACTAAAGGCTTAGACTGTTTTGCTTATTCATAAAAATCTTCAAAATCTTCTATAGAGCATCAAAATCGCTTCCTGGTGGTTCGGAACCACCCTAAAGCTGTAGGTCCATTCATATCTCATCATCATCATTACCCACGCACAAGCTTAGAGCTTATGTGGGCATCATACCTAGCAAAAAAATATATATTGACACTGTTCTCAAAATATCTGTACATGATTATGAATGAAGATGTTTTCAATTCAATTCAATCTTGTTGGGAATGACGAATGCGAGAATGAATTCTGATTGAACTAATTTTGTTGCTTATAACTTCTAGTTGGGAATGCCGAATGCTGGAAAAAGCACACTCTCACAAGCGATATCGAGAGGCTCAGACCAAAAAGTTGCTCTCCTACCCATTCATCCATAATAAGATCCGCATCTCGGTACATTATCGTTCTACACCGACTACGACCCAGATCACAGGTATTCATTTTCACTCAGCGTTACTTGATTTAGCACGAAAATATTCTCAATATTACATCGTTTTCGAGGGAATGGCTTCAATGACAAAACTCACTGACATTCATCGCCGTATTCATGTGAATGTTAAGCTTTCGTGTAAGGGTTGGGATTTCATAAAATGGCGATCTCACAATTTAGTAACAGGCAGATCAGTCTCACTAAGTAACAGTGAAAATTGTCGTTTTATTCAATATTTGTGGAATATTTTTCAGCTTTTTTATTGTTGATAATCTCCAAAATATTTACTGGAGTCATTTACTCTCATAATAATGTATTTCACAGCTAAGGGCCTGTATATAATGTGTTAAAATGGAATATTGTGTTTTGTATCCATTTTTTCTACTGATGAAGTGATGCTCAGTCAAGTTATTTCTCCAATTGGAAAGTTTTAGTCGGTAGAAATGCAATAATGATGCATGCAATACATAATATATTCTGAAATGATTTTGAATTATGTTCTCTTCGATAAGTGTGATTTATTAATTTGTGCGAGTCTACAGGTAGTGAGATTAGATAAGAGACGTCGTGGCCTACCACCCCGTTGTAACGGTGACCGGCTCTTCGTAAATACAATAATTTATGAGGCTGCAAAATCGCTTCCTGGTGGTTCGGAACCCACCCAAAGCTGTATCTACCCTTCATCACCACCTTCCCATTACTCACGCACAAGTCCAGAGCGGGCATCTTCCCAGAAAAAAACTTTTCAACTTGTAAATATTGACGAGGTCAATCTTTTCCATTATCATCATCATCATCCTTCCCATCGTTTACGTCTGTTTATGTGGGCATCTTCCCAGAAAAAACTTTCTAACTTAAATATTGATTGAGGTCAATCATCATCATCATCATCATCATCCTTCCCACTACCCTCGCCCAAGCACAAATTAGAGCTTATGTGGGCACTGGTCATTCCTAGCAAAAATACATTTTCAACTTGTAAATATTGACGTCGTCACGCTCAAATAATTATTGAATGATTAATAAAATTCTATTCCATTCCAAAGTGTATTGATATTTGTGAAAGCAAAGAGTTTTACAGGATATTCTGTTGTCAGAAAACACGCGCTGGATTTAACGTTAGTAAACGAGCGTACTAAATCAATTGCTGTTTTTCTGAACAATTTAAAAGAATCCCGCTATAACTGTAACAGTTTTTGTCCAGTGGCCGACCACAGGCCTAATCGAAGAAGACTCGCACAAAAACCGGGGCCTGGGAGTTTGCGTTTCCTCCGCCACGTGCAGCGTTGCTGCGATGCACTCATCTACATGGCGGATGCACGCTGCGCAGCCTAGCCCATTGCGCAGGCTGCAGCATTGCTCACTCAGGGAAGGAAGTGTGAGCGCCTATTCTTCTGGAGCAGTCATGCACCTGGCACGCGCTCATTCTGGTTACAATAAGATCGACTTGCCTGGCGCCGAGGTGAGCACTTTTCTTCAGCCGTAGCTGTCTATTGTACCGAAGAGGTCATGAACAATATTGCTAGGATCATGTCTACTCTACAGTGATATTTCATTTAATTTATTGATTAGGTACGCTGATGATAGATATATTCCTGATGTTGCTGATGACTAAGTAGAAATGAATTCGGCCACCGCCCGCGCCGGAGTGATAGAGCTATACTTCATTCCTGATACGTTGCTGATGATCGTAGAGCACGATGGCAAACAAATAATATCCATCTAATTCTCAACCTCACTTCATTCTTCTTCTTTTTCATTATTTTCTTTTTCTTCTGCTTCTTATTCTCCTTCTTCTTTATCACCTCTTCCTTCTTCTTCTACTACTTTTCTTAATCTTCTTCCTTCTCCTTCTTTTCTTCTACTTTTTCTTAATCTTCTTCTACTTATCACTTAATCTTTTCTTCTTCTTTCTTCTCCTTCTTCTTCTTTCTTTTCTTCTCTTCTTTTCTTCTCTTCTTCTTCTCTTCTACTCTTTTTTCTTCTTCTTCTTTATCCTCCTTCCACTTTTTTCTTCTTTTCTTTTTCTTCCCTTCTTTCTTTTTCTTCTTCACCTCCTTCTTCCTCTTCTTTTCCTTTCTCTTATTCTTCTTCTTCTTATAATTTTTCTTTTCATCTTCTTCTCCTTCTTCTTCTTCTCCTCTTCTACTTCTCTCTTCTTTATCTTCTGTTTTTTTGGTTCTTTTTCTTTCTTCACCTTCTTCTGTATTCTTTTCTCTTCCTTCTCTCTTTTCTTTTTCTTCTTCTCTCTTCTTTCTTCTTCTCAGCAATCTTTTTTTTTTACCCTTCTTCTTCTCCAGTCTTTCCCTTCTTTCCCCCGTCTCTTCTTTAAGACAATCTTCATGCCCTTTATTGATGAACTGTATTTCTGTTCCTGTTTTCAGGGGCCAGCTGAACCGAAAAAGTATGTGGGTGACGAACAGGAGATAATATCATTTCAGCAGGTACGGAACCAACCTGCAGTGCGACTCAGACAAATCTATGACTCGACCTGAGATCAGAAACATAGTGATCAACAAGAAGAAGAACATTTATGACATTTGATCGAATAGATTGAGCCGGTAGCATCAGTAAACAGTTTAACCAGCGATCAAAGTTAATCACGCATTAAGTTGTATGAAGTTATTTTGAGATTGAAGCGACGCAAACATCGGTCTAAAGTTTGTATCAAGCTAAAATCATAAGTCTCAATCATTAGAGTTGATCGGCAATTCATGATCGGCGTTTTGCAACCAGATGATGATAAGAGTTATATATTCTGTCATGTTTCATTAAACCACGTTTCTTAGAATTTTTAAATATTGAATAGTTTTAGAATTATTTGGATTATATTCTTATTGCAATGAATTATCATATTTCTTAAAAGGCAGCAATAACGCTTTTTGGTTTGTATGAGTTGCGAGTGAAAGCTGTTCACACTACACACAACATTTGTGGGTCAATTGTTATACTGATCGCCAAATCAGCTGGTTTCAATATTAAATGAATCATGCTATAAATACATTCATGATCTGCTCCTCTTGGAAAAACTTTGTCTAAGAACACGAGTCTATAGTATTAAGTATTGTACCATAACATTTGTTATTATAGTGAGGTGGATGAAGCAAAGGTGGTTCTATTTATACAATCAATAACGATCACAAATGATTATAAGATTTTAATTAACAAACAAGCATAGCCCAAGCACAGCTTGTTCTATTTCTTCTTTTTGGACCTGCGAATTGCCTCGTTGGGATTACGTCGCATCCAGTACTTGACCTGCTTGCCTTGGCCAGGGATTCCCAGCATGGCCGACTTGGAGTTCACGTCGCGCATCACGAATGGCGAAAATCCTGCAACAAGGTGACACCCATGAGATAGATAAATGACTTTATTTTTCACTTTTTACATTGAAGTGCTAAGGGCGAAGTTGAGGCATACAAGCCCCCTCTTCCACTTAACCCACGTATGGTACCAACCACCCAAGTATTCAACTAGGAATAGAATACATGCTGCTACTGCAAATGTTGAGCGAAACGTTTGTCTGCAGCGATTTATATGCCGTCAATTCGACCAGTCGTCTTCTTCTTTTTCTCCTCCTCTTCATCATCATCTTCTTCTTCTTCTTCGTCCTTTTCGCATCTTTCTGTATCTTTCAGTTTCATCTTTCCGTATCATACTGTATCATCGCTCGATCTAGCGTTTAAATGTGTAACTACTTTGAGCTTTTCCCAACTCTAAAATTCTGTTTCCTGATCATCAAATCATAAGTTGAAATGTGAAAATTTTCAGCTCACCGATCCCTATGTTAAAGCAATGGCAATAATCGAAACTCTGATCGTTCATTCCTCTCCTCATGTTAACGATGACCTTTTTCACAATGTAACACCTTATCAAACATCTACTCAATGAGATCTTTCAAATGAGACGTGAACGAACAAAATCGCTTGAGAAACCACCAAGGAGTTGTGATAACAAAAAACTTGTTCGCTAATTTTATATTATAAGATGATTAACTATTACAGAGAATTAGATTATTCGACGGCATGCATATCAGATTGGAAGTGCGATAATATTCCCGATCATGTCATTCTTTTATCCGGTACGCATGTCATTAGATGACTGTTTTAAAACAATTATTATTGGGCTGATAGTATTGAAACTATTGCGGTGGTTGCAAAATTACGCAGTTTTCGAGAATAATACATATAAAGTTTTGACTACATTCCAGTGTTTTCATTACATATAAAGTTGCTGAATTATCAACAAGTCAGTAAAAGATAGGGAAAATCAAACTCTTGATATCCAGTAGGCTACTGTTATCCGATCAGCTGGCTCAAAGCTTTGAATTGACTGAGATGTACACGAACACTACTTTGTATTCTAATTACCTTGTTATTAAAAATTATAATAAAATGAAAAGACAAAAGGAACAGTTCTACAATCTCAATAGTGAATCTAGAATTTTTATTAAATAAATAAATTTCCACTCTTGACAATACAAATTGACAACAACAGCAAGAAGAGTAAAATGTATTTATAATATTTTTTTATCGTATGGCTTTTTATCGGTGGGGAGACCCTTACGGGTAGGTTCCACCTCGCCTTATTTTTTTTTTTGTATCGGTCACCCATTCTAGAGCAGTCTTGAATGATTGTTACTTAACCATATGATTACTTAGCAACCGCTCTCACCGAGTGACCACTGATATTACTTATAGCAGGATTCTTTTAAATTGTCAGAAAACAGCTGATTGATGTACGCTCGTTTACTAACGTTAAATCAGCTGTTTTCTGACAAGTTAAAAGAATCCTGGTATATCTTACCTATCTTATTTATAATATTGTAAATTTCATATAATATTTGTATTTATTTGTATTTTGGTGAAATAAATATTCTTATTCTTATAGAAAGAGTAATGATGTAGAACGCAAGGGGGCCTACTAACTCACCAGCAATGTAGTCGGGCTCGAGGGGGTTGTTGCGCATGCGCGCCAGCCGTGTCGGTCGCTGGTCGGGCATTGGCTGGTCCTCGCACAGCACAGGGTAGTTGGCGTGTTTGCCGCCCTGCGGTTTCGGAAGCGAGAACTGCACACAGATGGACATTATTCACTATTAGTAGAGATACTAAGCTAATTAGAACACATTATTATTATAAGGTAAGCTATTCTGTTCACCTTGGTTTTTACTAGATTAGCGGGGTTACAAAAACCTGGCAAACGGAGGTGGTACAAAATAGAGGAAAATGAGATAGAGTTTAACATAAAAGCGGATTATAATTGTCTTTATCTATCTCTCATCCAATTATATATTTGTTATTTATATCATATTTTTCTTATCTAAATGAATAAAGTAATAAATCTAAATCTGAATCCTCAAAAAAGTAATGGCCAATCATTGCTCGTGCTGAAACAGCACACCAAACTGTAACTTATAATAATTCATAAAACGAAATTCCTAATTATCTATCTTCAAAAATGAAACTTTCTGGCAGAGCAACAAACGTTCTTGCAAGCAAATGACAACAATCCTCAATATCTGCAATTCCAAGTATTAATATAACCGATGGTTATGAGCTTCACTCCACTTGCGAAACCTCGCCGTTCGTTTCCAGGAAGGCATAATATTTCGAATGATAATCATCCAAAGGAAATTGTCTACAAGAATTGAAATTTATTAATTAGAACAATTAATGACAAGTCGTATTTTACCCTTAAACATTGAAAGTTGATTTTTCGTACTTTTGTTAGTGCTATTACAAAATTTCTCGTTTCTCTGCACCACTCTGTAGTAACTGGAGTATCAACTCTGTCCTGTAACTCTTGTAAATTATACTTAGAATAAAACTAGTTGTCCTTTGACGCTGTTTCAGAAGACTCTAACAAAAAGTCTGTCAGAAATTGATTGAACAGCTGACCATTTGTTTCAATTATGCTAACATTGAATCAAATGGTCAGCTGTTCGGACATCCGACTTTCTAACAAAAACGGTTTTAGTAAGTCGTTCTTGAGCACCAGGCTAAGGGACAACTAGTTTTATTCGAACTATAATAAATAAACAAGAATGGATGACAAAAACGTACCTTTTTGCCGCGCGCGGTAAGCGGCTTGCGCAGGTTGATGTGTATCTTCTGATTGCCGTCGCTGTCCAGCGAGACGGCCACCTTTTTCAGCGTTTTGTTGCCGCAGTGCGGACAGAACAGCTTGGTCATGACGCTGGTCGTCTTGAAGCAGGCGTAGCAGCGCAGTATGAATGTTCGCAGCTGTTTAATCAGTTTGCCGTCGAGCGAGGCTACGTTCAAGCCGATCTGTTTCAGCACGTTCTGTCGACGACACAGTAAGTGTCACTTATTAGCCAATTATTATTCCAATAATATGATAGAAATAATACTTAATATCACAATATTTTTCGAAAAGAAATGTGTACAGTGATATTCATTTGATTTGATGCATGGCATTAGGCTAGGCGTACACCGGTTAGTCAAGACAAGACAAGACGAGATTAGTCACGTTTAGTCACAGTACTTCACATAGTTGCTTATGAAGCAACACACACTGATCAGTCATTGCATCGGTGTGTGCTGCTTCATAAGCAACTATGTGAATTATTGTGACTAAACGTGACTAATCTCGTCTTGTCTTGACTGAATTGAATGCACATTATATACACATGCTACGAACTAAACACATTAAAGAATAAATCAGATTAAATATGATTTATTGATGATTTATTATTAACTAAAGATCTTTTTATTTCCCGCCGCCGCCATACTTTTGCCATTTTTTAATTTTAATATGGGATTACAGTCAAACATGAACCCATTGACTCATTTGTCAAACTCATTTTAGGAAACAACATCAAAACTAACTTTTCCACCATTAAAGTCTCTCTACTCTTTGTATTGCTTTAAAAGTTTAAAATGATGAAAACTAAGGCTAGGCACAAGGCATAAGTGTAAATAAGGCATAACATGAAAATAATGCTCAACTAAAGCATAAAGACCAGTTGTACGAAAAACCAATTGAATATAACCGCCGTAAAATGACGTCATCCAACGAAACCAATACAACGAGAACCAATGAACGAATCTAACGTCAATGCCATGACGTCACTTAACGGTGGTTGAATTCAGATGGATTTTCAACAACTAAAATACGTATGAGAAGAAAAATTATAGCAGGATCCATTTAACTTGTCAGAGAACAGCTGATTGATGTACGCTCGTTTACTAACGTTAAATCAGCTGTTCTCTGACAAGTTAAATGGATCCTGCTATAGCAACCACCAACCTGCATAGCGAAATCAGTTGTAAGACAGGCGACATCCACAGCTTTCTCCTCGACATTATCCCACTCCATCATCTGCTTCATTTCTTTTATGTTATCCACTGTTATCCAGTCGGCATCGTCGTCGTCATCCTCATCATAATCATCATCACTATCGTAATCACTTTCCTCCTCCTCCCCCTGCTCCTCATTGACTTTAACCAAAATGCTGTTCACATCACTATTTTCATCTATCTTAATCTCTAATCCATCATCTTCATTTTCATCTCCTTCCTTCTCCTCCTCTTCTTCTTCTACTTCCTTTTTATTGCACTCTCCTTCCTTTCCTTCACCTTTCTCTCCGTCATCAACTTCTTTCTTGCATTCATCTCCTACTTTGTTCCCTTTCTCTCCTTCTCCTTTATCCTCACTTTCTTCACCAGCCTTCAACGTGCACTGTTCGGCTAGTCTGTCGGCCATTTCGTTTTGTGCTGCATCTTCTTCTTCCTCTTCATCATCATCATTATCTTCTTTTTCGTCGGTATTCACACTTTCACTAGTGCTAGTCTTCGATTTACGCTGAAAAATAAAAGCAAAATATTAGTACCTAGTAGGTTGATTACTGATTTGCATTCACAATATTAAAACACAACAAACTAGGATTCGATTCAAACTAGTAGGTCATGGCATCTTAAAAGTAAGCCGTACACACTGAATAAAAAGACTTGAAGATGTGGTTTTGACAACCTTAAGTCAACTTATTTTCAATGAGTGAATGGGTGAGTGAATGAAGCATATAAAAAACTATTTCAAAATTACAAGCTCCTACTTGCAAACTAATTTTCATTAATTTAGCAAGTAGAATTTTATGTTTCCACTTTTTTTTTTAATTGAGATTCTGTCTGATTGTTAAGTAAATTAATTTTGTTTTCGATTTTAGTTTGAATTAGGCCTTTAGTTGATAATTTTCAAAAAGAAGAAGAAGAAGAAGAAGAAGAAGAAGAAGAAGAAGAAGAAGAAGAAGAAGAAGAAGAAGAAGAAGAAGAAGAAGAAGAAGAAGAAGAAGAAGAAGAAGAAGAAGAAGAAGAAGAAGAAGAAGAAGAAGAAGAAGAAGAAGAAGAAGAAGAAGAAGAAGAAGAAGAAGAAGAAGAAGAAGAAGAAGAAGAAGAAGAAGAAGAAGAAGAAGAAGAAGAAGAAGAAGAAGAAGAAGAAGAAGAAGAAGAAGAAGAAGAAGAAGAAGAAGAAGAAGAAGAAGGAGAAGAGGAGAAGAAGAAGAAGAGGAGAAGAAGAAGAAGAAGAAGAAGAAGAAGAAGAAGAAGAAGAAGAAGAAGAAGAAGAAGAAGAAGAAGAAGAAGAAGAAGAAGAAGAAGAAGAAGAAGAAGAAGAAGAAGAAGAAGAAGAAGAAGAAGAAGAAGAAGAAGAAGAAGAAGAAGAAGAAGAAGAAGAAGAAGAAGAAGAAGAAGAAGAAGAAGAAGAAGAAGAAGAAGAAGAAGAAGAAGAAGAAGAAGAAGAAGAAGAAGAAGAAGAAGAAGAAGAAGAAGAAGAAGAAGAAGAAGAAGAAGAAGAAGAAGAAGAAGAAGAAGAAGAAGAAGAAGAAGAAGAAGAAGAAGAAGAAGAAGGCAAAGTAGAAGAAGAAGAAAAAAAAGAAGGAAAAGAAGAAGAAGAAGAACCCTACAAACCTTATTAGGATTGTAGAACCCGACAATGTCGTCGATAGGAATGACGCTGTGTTTGCACACGTCCACCGTACGACTGACGTCAGGCGCCTGACGCAGATGAGCCACGTCGCCCCCCGCGCGCTCCTTCTCCAGCTGATAAGTCAACGCGATCACTTTGACGTCAGTTGCCGACAGGCTGCGGTAGTCGCCTGTTTTCTTGGCAAAATCCAGTACTGGACACAATAAAACATTACGGTACTCACACAGTGTAAACATGCTTACAATAGAATATGTAATGTAGACACTGAAAATGACTTAATAATTATTTACTGAATGCGATAGTACATTCTTACCAAATAAGTCATTTTTAGTGTCTATATTTGATCAAATGAGAAAAGAAGATGGATCCACAACAATTGAATGTGTAATGGGTCTAGGGTAGGGTGACCAAATCATTCCCAGTGAAAACTGGGACACTTTCCACCTGACATCCACCCCTCTCCCTAAAATTTCACCCTGGAAAATAATTACTCTTGATTACTCTTGTTCTTTTCAATAATATTTTATGAACTTTCATTCTGTTAAGACTTGGATTATACGATGGGTTATATATTGCACATATCCTATACCAAAATGATTCAACTAAAGACATAAGCCTTAGTTCTAGTTAATAATCAATAAGGTATTTATTTTAGTTGGTATTTATTATTTCCCCAAAAAATTTCAAAGTTATTTCACTAATTATTTTTCGAGACGTTTAAAAATCCGGAATTTTGTGTTGAATAAAATAATTTTGTAGACGTTTTGGAGATGTTGTCTGTGTTTTAATCCTGTATGCATTATTGTACTACCTTGAATAGATGAGTTTTATAAAATTACATTTTTGATTTCAATAGAAATAACTTATTGATGACCAACAAGAACTAAGACTTGTATCTTGAGTTGAGTTACTGCGGTTATAGGATGTGCGCTGCATGAGATCGCCCATAATGTGATCTAACACTTAGAAAAATGAAAGTTGATCGAATATAATAGTTGGAAAAGAAGAAGAGTAATTATTTTCCAGTGTAAAATTCTTGGGAGGGGGGGGGTTTGTCGGGTAGAAAGTGTCCCGGTTTTGTCTCGGAATGATTTGGTCACCTATTTTAAGCCCATATTTGCAATTATTTCATTATAATAACTAGAACCAATTTTGAAAACAAAAGACTGTATCTTACAATAAATAATACACTTTAATATTGGCTGTTCAGTTACTAAATATTCAAATAAACTGCATGGTTATCTGGCTAAGCAAAACCTTTCCATTAAAGATGGTACACAAAGAGAAGATCAAATTAGGCTATTTTATAATAATGTTTTTATTTCAATTGTTTGTAAAAAAAAGAATGGCAATAAATTTGATTTTTATTTGCGCCACGCACAAGATTCTGCTCTCTCGTCAGAAATTGTACAATAGATACAATACAAATAAACAATACAATATATAGATTAAATAGGTAAATACATTTACCAAATTGAATGTTTTCTGGGAATGCTTCTTTGACTTGCAGGTCATAAGGGAGAACTACAAGTCGCCGTATCTGGCGTTTCGACTTTATCTCATTCAAAACCTCTGGAACTGTAACAATCTTTTTTCCAATGTCCTGAAACATTCAAAACAGCATGATATAAAATACAACTAGAATCAGAAATCAACCATATAGTATAGCCGTAACTTTTATAAGAAAGTCAATTTTCATCACACAATCACAAGAAATATGGAATGAAGAAGATTGACGGAGATACATCAAAGACCAGAATTGTGTAGAAATGAATCTTTGAGCCTTACCTGAAGATTGACATTTTTGATGAATGCACTTGTATCAACAACCAGAGTCTCTGCTCTATTGTCTTTTTCAGAAACCATTTTGATTGATAAACTATAAA
The DNA here is from genome assembly GCA_017141395.1 of Laodelphax striatellus. Taxonomy (NCBI): domain Eukaryota; kingdom Metazoa; phylum Arthropoda; class Insecta; order Hemiptera; family Delphacidae; genus Laodelphax; species Laodelphax striatellus. Next base: position 3,297,971 of record CM029531.1, on the reverse strand, counting down.
ATAGTTGGTAAACTTCACAAAATCATGAGCATGCTTGAAAATATCTCACATAACCTCAAAAACAAAGAAAGCAGAAAACACGAACCGAATTAGTACATGATTGATGGCAGATATCGACTTTGAATATCGATCAAAACGTATTTTGGCATTTGTATTTCCATCGATTATTGTGACTACCTTTCAATGCTATTTTTTTCTCTAATTCCAAGTTTCCTTCAATTAAAAAACTTATCTGATCTCAATCATCAAGGATAATCTAATTAAAAAAGAAACTTGGAAGGAATTCATAATCGAGATATCGGATATCAAAATAATATCGATACTCGAATCCTCAATCTTTTCATTGAAGTTTGTTTGCAGAAACTTAGTAATTTAAAACCTTTTCTGCCAGAATTATAGGAAATCTGTGCAGAAAAAACATTGTTTTAAAAGAAAAAATATTTTAGTTTTTCAATAATTCAAACAAAAATGAACAGGCGAACATCGTCATAATTTTGACAGCTGTAACTACGCCGCAAAATGTTTGAGCTCGTGATCATGTTGCTTCATACCGCAAGTGACGTCAGTTGATGAAATTTCAATGGAGGTGTTGGTTGTCTCTCGTTAGCTAATTAGATGGAATCCGTATCCGTGAAGTGATAGTGAATGTCAAAAACTCTAATTATTGGTGCTAATCTATGAATGATTTCATTCTTCACAAAATGATCAGGTATAATCTTATTTCGATTCCTCAATTTCTTTGAATCACTATCACTAGGGTTGATTATGATGTTACCGTCCCAACTTCTAGGCTAGGTAACCACTGTGCCAAGTGTTTTTCTTTCCTTGTTCATTTTTCTTTCGTATGTAAATATGCGGAAAGGTTGTCCAATTTTTGATTCGAGGTGTGATAGTATTATTCATGAAGATCCATCAACATTCAAGACAATACAAAGTTTCGTTGTCTCACTTGTGAAGATTTGGAGCCTGAATCAGTGGTTGTTGGCTAATCGTAATGAAGGTTTCACATTAAATTTCTGATTATCAGTTACAAATAATGTATCTTGTTTTAATCTAAATACTGCTCATTATAATTTACCAAACATAAAAACTAATTATTTTGATTCATGTAATGTAATGAATAATAATTTCGAAATTATTGTCATGTTAAAAGAGTGTCATAACTTTACTATTAAATTTCTTCCTTTTTTTATAATCAAGATTTTTCGCCTCGTTCACCGTGTACTAATAAGCCTGATAATATGATCTATTCATTTTATTAGGCCTATGCTCATTGTAAGATAATCTTCATTAGGCTAATTGAAATATTAGCCCATTATAAAATGAGTTAATTCATATATTCCAATGTAATACTTCTTTACTTAAATTGTCTGGAATAATATTTGAAAATTGAGCAATTCTTCGTAATTGTACTGTTTTCCAACAGCCTACTTGTACACTATCAATACCTAATACTGCATCTCTTACCGGCCCTTACTCGCGATACGGGATCGATGGCGTCATAATAAATAAAGATCAAAATATACAAAAGGCAGTTTAGAAAATTGGCATTCTTGACAAATCATCAGTTATAAATATAAAGAATTACTCTATAATCTATAGACGATTGATATTCTTTATCGAAAAATGTTCATCTGAAACCCGTGATACCTAGAAGAGTCAGAAATTTAATAGCTTTAAGGCCGTGCGCCCACGGAGCACCTGCTATGTGACTTCAGTCGCCAACCCAGCGTTACCAGATACCATTGGCTGATAGCTTAGATTACCCGATTACCTGAAAAACCTAATGTTATCTGGCAACGCTGGTTTGGCGACTGCAGTCAGATAGCTGTTGCTCCGTGGGCGCAGGGCTTAATAATAATGTTATATAAAAATAGTAATGATCTGATTACCGTATCCTTTTAATTTTGTCTTCAGCGATGTGGAATTAAATAGTTTTCAATACCTTCTTAAAATTGTTATGATTGAGCAGACAATGAAATTTTTGATCCAACGTCTTTAAAAAGATCTAAAGACTATTAATCTCTCCTACCTTCAACAATTATTGATTTTCAACGTTTTAATGTCATTAAACCTAAAGAAAATTGTAAAAATGTTCCCGTGTTGTTGTGAAAAATTAGTAGGATGAGTTAGGCCTGTAGTAGAATTTCAAGATACAAGATGTATTCTAGATATGTTCATCTACAATATTCAAACCCATTCATAACAGCGGCAGGATAAGTTAACGTTGAAGTGCCAACTTCAAGCACCATTTTGACAAGTGAGATTGCCGTCAATTGATTTAATGAATAACTTCTTGGATCTCTAGGATGTTAACACTTGCATTTCATTCGTCAATTGCATATAATCAATTGAATAGGCTAGTAGAGTAGATTAGTATAGAATAGTATAGTAGAAATTAATTGATAGTCAGTAGAGTCGTTAACTACTGTTGAAATTCTAAATTTATTTTTTTCGCAGTGCTTGGGACCTTTGATTTTGCTTGATGTTGATAAGTATTAGATTAGGGGCATAAATACAGTAGGATAGTAAATTATACCGTAGTAAATGATCGATTTGGCTACAACTAATTTTCCCCTTAATTAAACTTTCGTAATTCACATCATTTTTTTGTTTGGTGGCAATGATAATTTATTAGGTAAGATTGAAATAATAGACTTGAGGTAGGAGTAGTCATAACATTTTCTATTTTGAATAGAATTTATTTATTTGTCATGAGTATTTACACAAATACATAGACATGTTCAGTTTGCAATAGAAGTCAACAAGTTCAAGCAAACATAAAATTAGCATGGAAAAATAATTAGCGAAATAGAAAATATAAAAATTAGCAAGAAAATTAGCAACTTATAAATATGCATAAAGTAGAACACTTCACTTAAAAGTAAGACCCTTCTGGCTCATATCCTACCATTTCTAAAGTGAATAAACGTGTTTGAATCTCAATCATTCCTGCATTGTAGTTTTCAACCTTCCACAATTAATATGTGATCTACCTGTTGAATTAATTCACCTGGGATTGATACATATTTATTCTATCGAAAAAGGATATTGCATTTAGTAAATTACTAACGATGATGAAATTTACACTGGACAGAATTTTGTATTGAAATTAGGATAGTAAAAATTCAAACCAGAGGCAAAAGCTTTTTTCTCTAAAGCTGACTGGCAAATAAGAAAATACTACTAACTCCTTTGAATGAATCATCTCCAGTTAGCATTTTGGGAGCTCTACCAATTTTTGGAAACTCTCGGACTAATAACAACAATAATATAACTCTGTGATAGTCAAGTGAGGTGAAGAGGAGTGATAGAATTAAAGCTGGCAATTTTCGCAGGCGTATCTTTATCGGTTAAAATTTTAAGTATCTACTTGACGTTTATTGTAATAAACTGATCCGAGAGTTTAATGATTGGCTGAATTACTTACTTATATTTTTTACTATGTACAATGTACATACTAAAAATATATATACGTTAGTTTGATACATGATGAGCAGCCGACTGCTGATAAAGGAGAATGTTGAGATAAAGCGAATTCGAGAGAGGAAATTGGGATTGTAGAGAGTGTGTGGGAGGGAGAGAGACAGAGATTAAAGGGAAGAATAATGAGTAGGGACTTGTTAGTAATCGGGCTTTGACTTGAATTTCTATTTTTTTTAATAGCTTCAACAAGTTACAAAATCAGTCACCAGATCCTGGTTCATACAACTTATTAGTTCATATGATACAGAAACAGGCTGTGCTTTTCTGTCTGAAACGTGTTATGAGTAAATTTTATTAGTGTATTTTCCTTGTTATAAAACTTGGGTTTCATAAAGCAAGTCTTAAGAAATTTATTGTTTGGTAGATAATTGAAAAGTGAGAAATTGAATGAATGGAAAAATTAATGAATTTGAACTCATGAAGAATTCGAGAGCATTGACAGGCAAATCCCCTATTTGTCAAATTTCCCTCAGTATTAATGTTTTTAAATGTTTAAGGTTTTTTCTCCACTTGTAATTTAAACTAACAAACTAATTGATTAATTAATTAATTTGAACAAACTGACTTGTTTGTAATTTCTTGAATTTTTCCTTTTCACTGAGGAAAGACTACTCTATTTCTAAACTTTCTAAACTTTTCCCTGTCATTTCGTCTATTAACTTCTCCCTGTCTTTTCTTTCACACAATTTTTACTAAAGAAATTCTCATTTTCCACTTTTCAAAATTCTGCCGGTATGTTGTCTATGTTTTTCTTACACTCTTCCACCTATTAAATGAGAAATTCTCATTTTCCGAAAATTTCCGGTATGTCGTCTATAAAGTAGCCTATTCATTTTTACACTCTAACCTATTCTCTAAATATATTCTATAAATATATCATTCTCTTCCTTTTCTGGTAAAATTGTCTTATCCAAGTAACTTTATTGTATGTGCCTTGGAGGTTCTTCATGGAGTTGGCCTACTCTCTGAGCTTTTTTGTTTTTGTAAATGTATTCTCAAGGCCAGTTGTACATGAAAATCCAATTGAATTGACCGCAGTAAAATTATGTCATCAAACGGAACTAAATCAACAAGAACCAATGAAAGAATATGACGTCAATACTATGACGTCATTCTACGTTGATTAGATTTAATTTGTTTTTCGTATAAACATGCTGAATCACTCGCTGTCAGTCATTGGCTTTTAACGGAAACTGAAAAGTTTTCTGTATAACTAATACAATGTTATTAGTATAGCCTATTATACATATATATATTTTATAAATATACATATTTATATTTCAAAGGTTTGAATATCCGATCAAAGTTATAAATATTAAAAAATAGTTGGGAAAACTTTGAAGTTGATACAGAACAAATAGAATAATGATTATACAACTGAAGTTAGACAACGTATATAAAGTACAGTGTATATAGTACATGATTGACTCTGATGAGATAATAGACAGACTGTTTTATGCGCTTTTGTTGGTGATATCATTTTTGTTTACTCGAGCCATTATATTATGATACTTTAGTCATTGTTTGTAGAATTCACCGTTGAGTATCAGTTGTTTGTTCTTAGTTTTGATTCACAGTAGGCCTATAATTTTCTAGTAACTTACCAATGATAATAATATCATAATTATTTTGAATCTAATCAGAATTAATAATTTATTCCTATGTACATTCATTCAGCCTTTGCACAAAATTATAACAGTCTAGTGATTCATAAATTCCCGAAATAGATAAAATTCCCGCAAAGGAATTTAAAGTCTAAAAGAATCGAGTATCTACAATATGTGAGATAGATATTGTAGGCTATTGCAGATTGATGTTTTGTTATTTTAGAACAAATAGGCTATGCGATTTTAAGAATGAGTCTACTGGCAACCATCTAGTAGTCTATTAAAAACCAACTATTCTAAGTTTATTTTAATGAATCGGGCTGTATGAATAATTTATTATAATAAGTACTATTAATTATCTACGACCGTGTTATAACGCAATCATTACAGTTTCATAATTGAAATCGAAACAGTAGCTTTTTAGAAATGGAATTTGAAACTTGTATCGTAATGACGATATTATAAAACGGATTAAACATTATGAAACGTTCCTTGTTCAATCTGATCCAGTTTTAAAACACTGGAACGGAACGATTGCTAACCTATATGGCAAACATTGAAATAGAACATGGTCGTTTGAATCAATGTTAGTTTAGATTGATGACGTAGATATTATTGGTTTTTGTTGGTCGTAGATAAAATGGTGTATGCAATGGTTGTATTTTAGCCTTTAAACGACTCTTGAGATACCTTGAAATAACTCGCGGCGTGGCCACTCGTATTTTAACCTCAGTATCTCACTCGTCGTTTGAAGGCTCTCATAATACAACCATTACATAAACTACTATAGTTTTGTTTAGTTTTTCACTACATCCCAAACATCTACAAAAGTAGACAGAGGATGGGTCAATATTATTATTACTATAAAATAACACCATATTTTGGATTTACTATACTATTGTATTAGCCTACATGAGATTTTCTTTATATAATGTATTGTGCCAAAAATGAAATAAAATTTGAATGTGTCTTATTTATTTAATAATAATAAATGGTCTTATTTATTTGTCTTGATTATTTTAATAAATTTGAATATATCTCTGTTTTTGTAGTGAGCCTTACTCGGCGCTTACAGCATGTGCTCCAATTGTGAGTGGGCCATTGAGACATTCGGTGATCAGTAGAAGTTGACTATTAATAGCTATGACCGCCTCCTCCTGAAGAGTGCAGAGCAGAGCTCACTTGATATCGAGCGCACAATGGACCCAGAAGAGCCCTTTCAACAGCCCTTGGTCCCTGTGTCGGGATCGGCTAATGGCTTCTACCAGCTCAGTGTTACCAGTGAGTATTATTATTTAATATAGCCTACCAGGGGCCTATTGCATGAGAAAATACCAGCTGGTAATACTAGTTGTCAGATGGCAAGTTACCATAGTGACAACTAGTATTACTAGCTTGTATTATCTCATGCAACAGGCCCCAGTAATTATTAAATATTTCTAGTAAAGAGTAAATACCAATAAAGATTATTTTTCCAATTAATTCATTAATAGACAAATAGGTAGTAGATACTAGATACTAGCGCTACTAGCTTTTACTACTTAGATACTAGCGCTCAAGAGAGCGGAGAGTGAACAATCGGCGGAGGATTGAATCTAGGTTATAAAATAAATAAATAAATAGAATTTTATTGCCATTCAACAGTAACAGTTATAGACAACGTCAAATAGATCATCTTAGATACAGTCAGAATTACAGTCATAAAACATACAATATATTTATAATATATAAACAATATATTTTCAATTCATTTTTAACATCCAAGGAATGTAAAGTCAATAATAGTATCAGAATCTAAGAACTTTTTTATAGAATACATTGGTGTTTTCACTTTTAATTCCTTGGATGTTAAAAATAAATTGAAAATATATTGTTTATATATTATAAAATTTATAATATATAAATTTTAAATATATTTAATATAATTATTGTATGTTTTATGACTGTAATTATCATTGAATCAAAATAATGCAAAAACGCCTGTTTTCATGGGGTGCAATGCGTTCATTCACTAGGATCAGTCACTTGGCTCTTAGCACCAATCAAAGCTCCTTGTAGTGTGGCCTTAGCCTAATGGGATAAGTATAATCACTAATCAGTTTGGAAGGCTCCGCTAAGTATAAAAACAACTTTCATGAGCCATGGTTTCAATCTATTCTTGAAGACATTGAGAGAAGGAGAATTCTTTGTTATTGGGCAATGAGGTGAAAACCTTTTCACTGGAATAATTGGGGTTTAGTTCACAAAAGTGGGTTCTATGCTGCTCAACCCTTATCAAAGTCCTAAACCTGGTGTTGTGGGCATGAATATCTGAACCAGTTTTTCCCTTGAATTAAGACTATCAGATTACTGGACGTCTTGTCTTGTGAATTGTCTCAAGTTTAGAGTTACATGCAATATTTTTGAAAGTATTCTAGTTGATACTTTTTGTTTGCAGTTGAGTGCGCTCACCTAAAGCATAGCGGCAGTATATGGAAGCCAAATCCCTATGTGGAACTGCTAGTAGATAACAGCAATCCTAGGAAGACCGAAGTATTAAAATGTACATACATACCAAAGTGGAAGGAAGAATTCACCGTGTAAGTATTATATTTATGTTTTGAATGTCGAATATTCTTAATAACTAGAATAACTATTAATGGTTTGTCAGATATTTATGACCTCATTAACGTGAGGCAATAAAACATTTTAATTATAATAGACTAGTTGGTCACCCTTGCTTCGCAATGGAGCTCTACAGATTGAGTCCTTCAATATACTATATACTTTTATAGCTCAATACTCAAACTGGTTTCCACATTGAACTTTAATGAAGCATACGAATGATTTCCTGTCTCAGCTGAAATTTCACGTGTATTTGTTGGTCGGTTTGTTCTTGTTTTGAAAGTTTTGTGACTTTGGATTTGTTTATTTTAGTTTAAATAAAATAAACAAATACACGTCACAAAACTTCAAAACAATAACAGACCGACCCAACCATGCAACAAATATACGTGAAATTTCAGCTGAGGTAAGAAATCATATGATCGTATACTTCATTAAAATTCAATATTTAGTTTAATGTGGCAATGTTACATTAAACTAATGACTGTCCTAGAAACCGTGTCCTAATGTTATTTATGGGCGCCTTCTACTTTTATGTGCACCACCCTGTAGTTCCCTGTATTGTTTATTTCAATTCAGTGTCTCATTTATTTTACGTGTTTAATTTGTAGAAGAAATAATTTCTAAATCTGAATAGAACGTGTCAGAGATGACGTAAATAAACAATAACATAACCTGTAACACATACACTTTTATACGTGTTTCTAAAACTGTTTGGAAACATGTTGAATTTTTTAAAATGCAATGACTTCTTCAAACAGTTGGGCTGGTTGACGTCACACTCTCCACGCTTCTCTGACATTAATCCTTTTAATTTGATGCTGTAGGTGGCATCTCAAATCCTTCAAAAGTTGTTCATGTACTCAGTCGGCGTTGCTCGTAAATTCGTAATTACGATGGCTCCAAAAGTTCTGTGACGTCACGCTATGAAGTGACATTCTATCTATAACTATCTATTTGAAAACTCTATGGCATTAGATAGATAGATAGATAGATAGATAGATAGATAGATATAGAGATAACTCGACGTTGCTGAAGACCGTAGAGTACGATGGCTAAGAAATAATATATCTATCCATCTATCTATCTAAATCAGCTGCTTTCTGACAAGTTAAAATGATCCTGCTATACCTAATTGTTTTTGTTGTTGCAGGCTAGTGACACCGTACTCGACACTGCACTACCGGCTGCTCGACCATTCGACGTTCCGCAAGGACAACGTGTTCGGCGAGAAGCGCGTGTCGATGTACGACGTGCTGCTGCCCTTCAACGGCCGCTGCAACAACCTCGAACTGACCTTGGACCTGGTCAGCGAGCCCAAGGTCGACAGTCAAGGTCAGCCGGCCGGCCAGCCGGTCAAGGTCGGCGAGCTCATCACACTGTTGCACGGGCTCAAGGTCGACATGAACGCGCTCATACACCACCGCAGGCACGAGCTGCCCAGAGGTAGGTTAACTAGTTCGCCGACCGGCCGTTTGGCCGATCGTGTTCAATGTCCGATATACAGCTGTTGCCTACCACTGTTATTCTTGCAGCAGGAATAATTTAATTTGTCGGAAAACAGCTGATTTGATGATCAGTAAGCAGATGTTACCATCATGTTTGTTATGATAGTCTGCGAGCTGTCTGCGATCCCAGAATTCATACGTTAAAAAAAGAAATCTAGCAAATAATGAAACGGTAGCTCACTATCTTCCTCTGAGCCTATTCCAATAAAACTAATCAAGAGTGTATCATGCTCATCAGTTAACGTTCTATTTCCAATCACTTGCTGAACGTTGCAGCAATCAAAATATTGCTTCATTCTAAATATAACTCCACAATCAATAAGTAGGGAAAATAGCGACAGGGAATTCTATTTCAATTATAAACTTATTTGTAGAAATCTTATTGATGTTGTTTGAGTACTGTTGAAAATGTGACTGGTGTAGCCACGAAACCGCGGTCCAGTGCTGAAAATAATAAAACAGTGGAATTGACAATATATTTTAGTGTTTTATTTAATTATACACTTATTTTTACGTACTTAAGCCTATCCTTTTCATGTTGAATTTACAGGAAAGGTGGATACGATTATCCGCCAGAGCACAATACCGTAGATGCTCACAGCCACTGAGCTAAATATCCGTCATGGATATTCAGCTCAGAGCTCACAGCGAATAAAATTAATGTTATTAGATAGGCAATCTACTAACCATTTGTTTGGTATAGCAGGATTCTTTTAAATTGTCAGGAACAGCTGATTGATGTACGCTCGTTTACTAACGTTAAATCAGCTGTTTTCTGACAAGTTAAAAGCATCCTGCTACAGAATCCTTCATATTGGTTCGGCTGATTTGATCAGGTGGAATGATTTTGATAATTCAATAACCTTTCTTGTATTGTGAAGCAAAACATAACTGATGCATTGAGCACAGAAATTTATTGGTTACAATACTAAATTTAGAGTAAATAAACAAAATTCATGTTTTTATAGAAAGTGTAAAAGTAATTAATTGAATTGATAGAACATGATTGAATTAAATGAATTGATAGAACTCATCTTTCACTTATGTTTGAACGTAGGAAATTCTTCGTAAACTGAAGTTAAAGGTTATCTGTTTGTGAATAAAATTGTCAGAGTGTTTGGCGAATGCTAATTGGACAAAATTGGTAACAAGACTTCACGTTGTGAGTACACTATTGTTCTTGCCAATTAAAAAGTACAGATTCGAATGTATTAGTGCAGTTACACAAATTCTTGTAAATAGTAAATTGTTAATAGTAAATACAGTACAATAATAATCATAAGTCTAAACAAGACAAGAGAAATTAATAACAATAGGAGATGGTTCAAGCACTATGTGCATGGATAATTTTCCGCAGTGGTTATTCCCTTAATAAGTGTATGAATAGGCGGGATTTGAATGAATTAACAGAAGGAGCTGGAACAATGTGAAATGGCAGTAAGTTCCACAATCGTGAAGCTACAACTAGTTAGGATCGATTGAGCAATGCAGTTCTATGAATTGCAATATGAATCGGTGGGATCGGGTAGCTCTCGAGTGAACATCTGTCAGAAGGGTGAATCTATTTTTCACGTATTCAGGTCCTAAGTTGAAGGAATCAATGCATTTTGTGTTCTATACTTCCTTTCCTTTTCCTTTATATTCATTGCTCCATGGTAATCAATCAAACAATTGAATGTCATCATTCATTTTCTAATTTTTGAGTGCAATCTTAGACCATGTATAGAATAGACACGGTCTTCCCTATCTTCACATAAGAAGTATTTGAAGCAAACTTCTCTACTGTTCTTGCCCCTAAGAGAGAGTGAGAGCGAGTGAACTGTGCGAGAGAGAAGATTATTTCAGCTGTTGAGATACTTAATGCACGACTACACTATAAATTCAAGGGCCGTCGCATGGTTTATGTACTATACAGTAGTACATGATATAGTAGTGTTAGTGTAGCCTATAATACGAAAGCAAAGAACGCTCGTATAGTTTCGACTCTAATGATTTGCCCCTAATCAGCCAATTCATGTTTGCTTCAACATTTATAGCATAGGCCGCGTCTATTCTATACATGGTCTAAGAGTGCAATCATACAATTTTTAATTTTTTAAAGCATTCATTATGTTTATTGTTGATTGATTTATTTGCAGCCCCATCAAACCCTGCCGCAGCAGCAACAGCAGTAGCTGTAGCAGACGGCAACCCTCCCCCACCTCCTCCTCCAGTGGGGACAACGCCATCAGCCAGTGTGCTGCGCGGGGGCGTGCGTGCGCGCATTAGACCCGGCGGAGGGGGAGGGGGAACAGTAGCCGAACTGCCCGCCCCCACCACCGTGCCGCCGGCAGCCAATGGCAGCAGTGCGGGGGCGGGGCCACCGCCGGCCACCAATGGCAGTGCGGGGCCGGAAGTGGCAGCAGCGACCAATGGCAACAGTGCAGCTCCGGCCGCCGCCGCCGCAGCCAACGGGCTGGAGGATCCTCTGCCGTCTGGGTGAGTAGTAGCATAAAGAAAGCATACGCAAGTAGATGATTCATCAGAAAAAGACGTGAAGGTGGCGATATCTCTGGGGATTCGAGAGTAACAGTTTTTTGTACAGGAGCGTTCATCGAATTTCCTTACTAGCTTTTATTATGTTGTTGGTATTGCCAGTAGCGGAAGTCTGCTGAGTAGTGTAAGATAAAATAAGATAAGATAACTTTATTGCCAATAAACAAATAAAATTTAGTAATAGGCAAAAGTCACAATACAGTTATGAAAAAGTTATACAGTAATAATATACATCATGATGAACAGAATAAAAATACAGAAGCATTATATTACATAAGTTATCGTCACAATTTAAAGTAAGAAGTAATTCTGTAACATGACAATACAACCTTCATTCACTATGCTATGTTCATATCACATTCAAGAAATTCCTCTAATGAATAGAAGGATTATTGCATTATTCAAATCAAATCAAAATACTTTATTCACTCAATTAATAGACACAATTTTTACAAAATACAAGAAAAATCAAGTGCATTCTTCATTAGGCTGAGCCTGCGTGGAGGAATGGTTCGTCTTACAGTAACTAATATTGAACCTGAAAAAAGGAAAAAGACACTAAATCTCAGAAATAAATTACACTTCGAAATAACCACTGTTGGCATCACATTTAAACTAGAACATAAATTTGCATTCTAATTACTTATAATTTAGTTGTTACTAAAAACTATATAGAAGATACTGAATAACTGTCAGATAATAGAAGATACTAATTCACCTCAATGAAACTAGATGTGTTCTCAGTCTCTTAGCAAATAAATCCTGGAAATTGATTGGGAATTTTGTTCAATTGATTATTATGATTTAAAAAGCAATTGAATTGTTGCAATATCTCATTTCCTTCCATCTTCACACCTACTGACTTACCTATTACTAATCCAATCACAAAAATTCAATTATTATTGTGTAACTGGTCGATTGCTCTCGGGTATACTGAACGTGTGCGTGTTTTCAGTTGGGAGATGCGCTACGACGAGTACGGCCGTCGCTACTACGTGGACCACAACACGCGTTCGACGTCGTGGGAGCGTCCGCAGGCGTTGCCCGTCGGCTGGGAGATGCGTCGCGATCCGCGCGGACGCATCTACTATGTGGACCACAATACGCGCACCACGACGTGGCAGCGACCGAACAGCGAGCGGCTGCAGCACTACCAGCAGTGGCAGGGCGAGCGAGCGCACGTCATGCAGCAGGGCAATCAGCGCTTTCTCTATCCGCATGTGAGTTGCTCTGCCTACTAGATTTTGAATTGATTCTAACAAATTCTTCATTTGCATTATCATTTGTGTTTCATATCATCTATAAGTATAAAAGAGGATGTTAGTACGATTCCCAATACATCTACCATCAGATTACTTTTTAGAGATACTGGGTGAATAAAACTGAGCAAATGCTTAAAAGCATGAGCATAAACCCTAAGATTTTCATTTGAGCATTAATTGATTCTAACAAATTTGTCATTTTATATGAATAATCTTTACCTTATAGAAAAGTAGCTCCCAAACATCAGCGCTCAAGTGAGAGACAGAGGAACAACCTGGGGGAATTGAAGATAGGTTATCATTGAATCAAATGTAAAAATGCCTGTTTTCAAACCCATCGTATTTGATAAATATTTAGCCAAAATATTCCAGTAACTTATAAAATCAAAGCTAGGATGTTCAAGAACACTTCAGTTGTCTCTTTAAGAGAAAAGAAACAAAGATAATTTTAATTTGATCCTCTTTCCAAAAGCATTCCTTTCCAAAAGAGAGTGAGATACGTACTGGTATAAAATATAATATTGAACGTAAATAGATGAGATATGTAAAATATAAGATGTAAATATAATGTTGTAATTTAGTTGAATATTATTTGTGTGAAATAGTTTATGTTTCTGGAATAATAATGCTTATCATACATACGATACCGATGGTTACACATAGCGGGAAGTTCAAACTTCAAAAATCCTAACCTAGCAAGAAGAGTCTAGCAACAAGATGACAAAAATTCTGAAAAAAGTACTCTAATCCAAATAATACATTCATTAAAACACATTGAAACCACTAAATAATAGATAGCAATAAAGTATTGATGATACCTTAATGATTTAATTGAATTCTATCCCAAAATCGTGTTTTGTTCCTATCTCACAATGGTTAAAATCCCCCAGGTGTTCACTCTCTCTCACTAGAGCGCGCTGATCAGGTCTATGAGCTACTCCTCAAACAGCCTTCCTTCAAATCCTTTGAGAATCAGCTGACAGAAGAAGCAGATCGAAACCGTCGTCTGATGATGATGATGATGAGTGAGAGTGAGAAAAGTTTATTTCAGCTGTTGAGACAATTCGTTTCAATCATGTGATCACATGTAGAATATGCACACAATCTGCGGCTAAAAATTTGAGTTTGATCAAATTCAGAGACATCATTTTGTCAAGTTTTCAAAATTCAAGTTACTTTCAATTCTTTGAAATGTGTAGGTTTGAACAAAGTATCTGTGGATGCTCTTTGAGAACGGGTTGTATAATTATTGTGGCTTATCACTTGTTTCGGTGTTTGATCTTTGTTGCTGGGTCTGCTGCATTTCTGCAAGAACTGGGATCATCAAAAGACCAAGATTTCAAACTAGATGAAGAATCTGAAACTGTGCTACGTACTAGTTTGGGCATAAATATTATCCTTTCTATTCTATTGATGATTCTACTTGTTGGTGTAATCAAGAGAAGTTTGCTAGCGGCTTTTGTTCTCCTGATATACTTGTCTGTAGTGGTGGTTATGTCGTTGGTTTTTGTATTAATGATAAATGTTTTTTATCTACTTCATTTTGTAATCGATGTCTATTGCTGGCTGCTTGTCTACAACTATTGGATGGAAATTAAAGAGGAAGATGAAGATTCTTATTAGCTGACCAATGATTTCTTGACCACTAACTTTCTTGGTAAAAGCCGCATTCGATATATCGATAATAGGCAGGGTCGCCTATGGAAGAATGCCCGCCGCTTCTCCATTACCGAAATTGAAAAAAATAAATGGATATAAATTAATGTTGTGTTTCATTCTGCTATTTCTCTTGGTGCCGTGCGATTAATGAATTAGACTTTTGCAAATATTTTAAATGCAATAGACTACCCGTTAGCGAAGCACGGGTGACCTGCTAGTGTAACATAAATTTCTGTCTAATTAAAAATCGTCAATTTATTTAAAGTCTAATTAAATAAATTCCAATTAAAGTCAATTTACAAAATCGCAATATTAATTTGAAATTCAAATTTTATAAAAAAATACCAAGGAGAAGAAATGGAGTGAGTATGATAGTATTAGATGGTGAAAAAGAAATAGAAAGAAGAGAAAGAGAAGAGAAGAGATGGCAAACATACTATTGAAATAGTTTTTCCACAATTCCACTGGACATTATCCATTGAATAATTTTATTTTTAAATCTTTTATCAAGTTTCCTATTTGTATTTTCAATAAAACTGTTTGGAATGTAGTTGATCAGTTTGTTTGATATGTAAAAGAACTGTCTCCTGCACACATTCTGATCTATTCCAATATTCTCATATATATTTCTGGAAGGTCGTAAATTGAGGTTCGATTCACGCAATTCAAATAGGTTTTTATTATTTTTAATGAAGATAATTAGGTTTTTAACATAGTTGACGGACAATCAACACCTTAAACTCATTGATTACATTTTTTGTTGGATAAAGTCGGGGTATACGAACCCAGAATGGTTTTTATAAGGTATATTCTATATGATGAATATATCCTATGAAATGATATGAATAATCATCTGTATATTATCTATCTATTTGAGAGTCAAGTATAAGAGAGGCCGAATGCGCCCTCCCAGGTTAAAGGCAGTCAGTCTATTCTATCTTATCTTGATGGCTTTTTTTTTTGTTGCAGCAACAAGCGAACGCGGCGGCGGCGGCTGCAGCAGCGGCAGCCGTGGCGGGAGCGGCGTCGACGAGTGGCGGCGCCACAGCACCGGCCGCGGTGGCCGACACCACGAGTGGCGCCTCTCTGCCGCCAGCAGTGGGTGTGGCGGCGCCAGCGGGCAGTGGCGCCACCGCCGAAGACGAAGACGCGCTGCTCGGTCCGCTGCCCAGTGGCTGGGAGAAGCGCGTTCAGCCCGAAGGTCAGTCTCAATCATCATTCAAATTATATTCTTATATCTTCACATTCTTATCACTAGCAGGAAGATAAGATAGCTAGATAATTAGCAGAGATAGATACATGGGTAGATAGATAGATAGATGAAACAGATAGATAGATAGAATAGATAGATAGATAGATAGACAGATAGATAGATAGATGAATGAATAGACATACAGATGAATAGATGATAGATAGATAGATAGATAGATAAGATAGACACATGAATGAATAGATGAATAGATGGATAGATAGATGAATGATATAGATAGATAGTTAGATAGATAGATGACAGATTGAATGAATAGATAGATATAGATAGAATAGTGATAGACAGAATAGATGGAGTCGACAGATGAATAGATAGATAGATAGATAGATGAAGATGATATTCAATGAACAGATAGATAGATAGATAGATGATAGATAGATAGACAGATAGATAGATTTGATGAATGACAGATAGATAGATAGATAGATAGATTACAGACAGATGAACAGATAGATAGATAGATAGATGATGAATGATAGATAGATGGTGAACAGACAGATAAATAGATATTGTAGATAGATTTATTGATTGATTGATTGATTGATTGATTGATTGATTGATTGATTGATTGATTGATTGATTGATTGATTGATCCCATTTCTCTTGCCATCGGAAACACTACAGTCATCAGCAACCTCTGTCAAAGGAAGACAGAATAAAACAAGTACTTCAAACCATTTATAGTATCACATAACATAGAAATCATACACACAAGACTTCAGTCACATAACACTTACTAATTACTATCACTTAACTCTTATTTGCACACAACAATTCAAACCTACTCCAGGACATGGCTTGCCATAGCGGAGTAGGTCAATTTTCCAAACACACATGTACTGTAACATCTCTGCTTATGATATTTTTTTACTAACAAATCTTTGTATCATTAACTGTAAATATTTTTGAATTTGTATTTGTAATAGATATAGGTATTTTGGAAAATAAATCATTTATTTATTTATTTTATTTAATATTGTACGGTTTCTAAGCCCTAGCGCCCACTGAGGCGATAACGTGGCAACACGCTAAATACAAACATATGGAACTAAATGAAACAGTGCATGTCATCTCGATGTGCGCTGTTTCACGCCACTCCACCTCAGTGGGCGCTAGGGCTGACAGCTAATCATACCAGAGCTTACTGACTGTTCCTCAGCAGTAGATTATTCAATGAAATGCTTATTAGATAGTTAGGGTTGTACAATAAAATACAATCTATACAGGGTGTATCAGAACTCCCTACCAATACTCTAGGGCATTGTTCCTGGTCAAAAACCATATCTAAATATCATATTTAAATTGTCCAAAAGTCCTTAGTCACTCACACAGCTGCCATACTTGTTTTTCACTTATTATTTTTTATCTCATGAATGTGGAAACATATGGAGTTGAAACTTTGCACCAACTTGTTGCTGACAACTGACAAAGCTGCAAAAAAAATCATGACAATTTTTCAAATCCATAAAAACAAAATGGTTGAAGCCCATTTAAATTTAGAGCTTGAATAACTCGAAAACCGTTGATAATAATGAAATTTTACAAATAACTTTTTTTTAGTAAATTCAATTACAAATCGATTAAAACCTTACTTGTTGCGATTGGATTCAATATTGAACTGAGATATAAGCTAGCTTTAGTGACAAAAATGTTGGCAGCCATTCAAATTTTGTTTCTTAAGATCAACTCGAAAACCGTTGATACACAAAAATTTTACATGAATAACTTTTTAGTAAATTCAATTACACAAACTCGATTAAAACACTTATTTGCTACGATTGGATCAATATTGACCGGAGATATAGCAGCTTTAGTGACAAAATATGGCGGCTCATTCAAAATTTTGTTTCTTAGAATAACCTCGAAAACCGTTGATACATACGAAAATTTTACAGGAATAACTTTTTTTTTGATCTAAATTTAATTACAAACTCAGATTCGAAAACTCTTTATTTGTTAAAATTGGGACCAATATTGACTGAGGATATGGCTGCTAGTAGACAAAATGAAGTGTCAGCCATTCAAAATTTGTGTCTTGAATAACTCAGGAAACCAAAGGATAATAGCCGAAAATTTTACAAGAATAACTTTTTTTTTAGTAAATTCAATTGACAAATCGATTAAAACATATTTGTTGAGACCGGATCAATACGACTGAGATATGGCAGCTTTAGTGGCAAAATGGCGGCCATTCAAAAATTTTTGTTTTGTTGAATAACCTCGAAAACCATTGATAATACAAAAATTTTACATGAATAACTTTTTAGTAAATTCAATTACAAATCGATTAAAACCTTATTTGTTGCGATTGGATCAATATTGACTGAGATATGGCAGCTTTAGTGACAAAAATGACGGCCATTCAAAATTTTTGTTTCTTGAATAACTCGAAAACCGTTGATAATACGAAAATTTTACAGGAATAACTTTTTTAGTAAATTTAATTACAAATCGATTAAAACCTTATTTGTTAAGATTGGACCAATATTGACTGAGATATGGCTGCTTTAGTGACAAAATGGCGCCATTTAAAATTTTGTTTCTTGAATGACTCGAGAACCGTTGATATTACGAAAATTTTACATGAATAACTTTTTTTAGTAAATTCAATTACAAATCGATTAAAACCTCATTTGTTGAGATTGGATCAATATTGACTGAGATATGGCAGCTTTAGTGACAAAATGGCGGCCATTCAAACTTTTTTTTCTTGAATAACTCGGAAACCGTTGATAATACGAAAATTTTACATGAATAACTTTTTTTAGTAAATTTAATTACAAATCGATTAAAACCTTATTTGTTAAGATTGGACCAATATTGACTGAGATATGGCAGCTTTAGTGATAAGTGACCGCTGGAGGTTACTTGCACCTTTTTTTACTGTCTTTAAAATTCACATAAAATACTCTAAAATCGCTTAAAAATAACATGCAAAGCAGACGGAGACTGTTGTAGTTTTAACAGACTTTAGCCGCAAGCCCAGGATGCAGCAACCAGCCTCCAGCGCTCACCTATCACTAAAGCTGCCATATCTCAGTCAATACTGGTCCAATATTGGACACTGATATAAACAAATAAGGTTTTAATCGATTTGTAATTGAATTTACTAAAAAAAGTTATTCTTGTAAAATTTTCGTATTATCAACGGTTTCCGAGTTATTCAAGAAACAAAATTTTAAATGGCCGCCATTTTGTTTTATGGATTTGAAAAATTGTCATGATTTTTTTGTAGCTTTGTCTAGTTGTCATAAATGTTGGTGCAAAGTTTCAATTCCATATGTTCCACCATTATTGAGATAAAAAATAATAAGTGAAAAAAACAAAATGGCAGCTGTGTGAGTGACTAAGGACTTTTGGACAATTTAAATATGATATTTAGATATGGTTTTTGACCAGGAACAATGCCCTAGAGTATTGGTAGGGAGTTCTGAAACACCCTGTATAGAGAAAAGTCAAATCAATAACTTTATTGTGAAAAAATCAAGTAATAATTGAAGTAATTATTTTTTATTATCAATATAAAGCTGTCAAGAACAACTTGAAGTATATATCATGCCATATTCACTTCTCTCACTCTTCTTCCCAATATTTTTCAATTGATTTTTGGCTTACTCCAATTAATTACGTTATTTTCTGAAGTACATTTTTCAATTCAATCCACTATTTTACCTGTACCCTGTTTACAATTGAGACAATATATTGATATTCAGTTTTAACCTAATATCAAACAAAATTTCAAAGGGCTAATACAGAACAGAATTCATAGATAAAATCAGTGGAGGAGAATTCAATATAGCTCTGTTTTGTGGAGCTCCGTTGCTAGTATTAAAATAAGGAGGTTGATGTGAAGAACGTTTACTGGACATTTTTTGATGGAAATATCATGTACAGTAATATTAATTTAATTTGACGCTTGGCATTAGATAGATAGAGAGATATTATTTCTTTGCCATTGTACTCTACGGTTATCTGCAACGTCAAGAAATTACACCTCTCTATCTCCTATCTAATGCCACAGACAACAGTGTATAGTTAGTCTATGCTAATGCCAAGCGTCAAATTAAATATGAATCTGACTGTGCAATAAACTTATGTGTAGTGTGTGCCCACCTTTTCCCTGTTCTCAGGACTTTTACAATTCTATGAAACAGACTCCAATTTTGATAATATTAACACAATAATAGTCATTTACTATTGCTATTTGATTTCTTGTTTCTTGTTGTGGCAATCAATTTGAATCGTACGAGTATGATCTAATTTCCCGTATAAAATAGCTTCAAATCTTGTTCAATACTTGACAGTACCGTAGGCCTACTTTCAGTCTAAATTAATTTTCCAAGTCATTTGAAATCTTGGACAAGATTTGAAGCTATTTTATTCGATGAAAAGCCTCTCCATAGTCTTTTTTTTTTAAATTGCTCACTTGATTATTAAATCATTAATTATTATATTATTACCTTTATCCACTTACCTTTTATCTCTCTATCTATCGGTTAGTGCTCTATCTATCTTTACGGTTGAGTGTTGATGGGAAGGTTATCCTTGCATATCCTTCTCCAAGAATGGACATTTATATGTCCAAACTCCGCCATTTCGTGTAGATGCAAAACATATATCATTAACTTGAACCCAAGTCGACTTCAACAATCTAGAATTGAACTTACACCTATCTATTTTCATTTAAAATCTCCCTTATCTCATGTTTTGTTCAGTGAATCCGATACTGTAATTACTATTTTTTAAATACGTTCATTGTAATAACTATCATGACCTAGAATTAAGCGACATACTTTGTAATCTACATGAATAAAGTGAATATTCTATTCTATTCTATTCTAATGCCAAGCGTCAAATTAAGTGAATGTCACTGTAAAATCCTCTGGTTAACGGCTGTAAAGACCTAGGTGAGACACTCTTTATAATGATTATTATTTGTGTCTGTATTGTGTGCATAGGTCGGGTGTACTTTGTGAACCACAAGAACCGCACGACGCAGTGGGAGGACCCGCGCACGCAGGGCCAGGAGCGCGCCGAGCTGCTGACGGGCGTGGACGAGCCGCCGCTGCCGCCCGGCTGGGAGATCCGGCTCACCGAGGACGGCGTGCGCTACTTCGTCGACCACAACACGCGCACCACCACCTTCCAGGATCCGAGGCCCGGCGCGCCCAAGGGGTCAGTCACTATCACAATAATTATATTGTTTAAGATATTTTTACTGCCACTATAGTGCTTTTCATCTTTGAAGACAACTGGCCAGCTTGGTGCGTTATCCAATTGGAATGCCCGGCAATGTTGTCATATTGTGTGCTGTTCAATGATCTGTGCACGATGAGCGAAATTTCAGTATGATATCATGATTCGGTGTGTTAACTTGATGATTTCCAAGTAGAGCAGCTGATCAGAAATTAAATATCTGATTATCACTATTGTAACCTAGAGGTCCCAGGTCAGACCGAGATTTTGAGATTTTGAGATTTTAGCTCGAGCCACTCTTTGTGTTTCGGAGGACACGCTAAGCCCTCGGTCCCGGTCCCGGCTGCCTAAAAAACATTCGTTAAGTCACGTCAGAGACCCTGAACTGATCAGGAGTGACCTGAAAACTCTGACACCAGACCTGAGCCAGCCAGGTTACACGGAATTATTATTATTATCACTATTATAGAAGTGTGCGTATTAACAATCTTCAGGCTTGTAATTGGCTAGCTCGGAAAGTTGTGGTGTCCTGTTTCTGTACTCAGATGTCTTCAATGATGAATAGCACTATAATATCTATTATTAACTGTTTGTAAATGAATTAGTATTTGTTTTAGGAATATAATTATTGATGATGTTTGTTGTGTTGTGTGCAGGCCGAAGGGCGTGTACGGCGTGCCGCGTGCGTACGAGCGCTCGTTCCGCTGGAAGCTGTCGCAGTTCCGCTACCTGTGCCAGTCGAACGTGCTGCCGTCGCACATCAAGATCACCGTCAGCCGGCAGACGCTGTTCGAGGACTCCTATCACCAGATCATGCGGCTGCCCGCCTACGAGCTGCGCCGTCGGCTCTACATCATATTCCGCGGCGAGGAGGGCCTCGACTATGGCGGCGTGTCCAGGTAACCGCCACTAAAACCTGTCATGCTCATTTTTTGCTAGTCACATCTAGCTACTTTATTAACAACTAGCGAATCAGCAGATACAAAGTATAGTGCGATTTACGTCAAGAAGTCAGCATTGCTTAGATGGGAGTTTGCTAGCCTTGTTCAGCACAAGGCAGTTGCTGATGTCTCTATCCTATTCGCACTGTGCATGGTTACAGCACTGTGCATTGTTGTCGCACACAGTCCCAACAAACACGTTTGGTGCAGTTTTCTCTTTCTCTCTCAATGAAACCTGGCATCAATGCTCCTCATATAAACAATACTGACTTCTCGACGTGAATCGCACTACAGCTAGTGTAACATAGGCGGTAGATAAGATGAGATAATACATTAATTTAACGCTGCATTTTATACAATACAATATAAATTTGAATATCGTCGTAGGTTATTCCTTGAAGAATTGTTAAAAATGTACTCACAGCAATAAACATCTTCTTTATATAAAATAGGCGAACATTTTTTTTTTTGTAATCGAAACTTCTCAGTGGTTTCTTAACCGATTTTGCTCATTCACGTCTCATCTGAAAGATCTCATTGAGTAGATGTTTGATAAGGTCTTTCATTTTTGAAAAAAGTTATCGTGGAGATGAGGAATGAACGATGAAAGTTTCAGTTTTTGCCATTGCTTTAACATGGGGACAGGTGAGTAGAAAATTTTCACATTTCAACTTATGATTGAATGATCAGCTGTTTTGAAAGAGAAAAATTTATTCATTGTTCTTTGCTCCGATTAGGGCAAAATTTATGGAGAGATAGAGAAAAAGAGAACGAAAAAGAGTAGAACGAGAAGAAGAAGACGGAGATGGAAAATGAGGAGAAGAAAAAGGAGGAGACCGATTTATAAGACGCTGTCACGTCAAAAACTGCTATTGACCTGCAGTATGACTCATATAACTTAGGTACCAGGTTAGCTACCTGGTAGCTAACATACTATAAATATATATAGTAATAATCTAACATAGACCTGATTACTACACAATAGTTCTATAAATTACCACATAGATATTATTTATACAATTTGATTGGTTGAAATTCAAATGCTGTAGTTGTAAATTAACGGTGTTTGTTTCAGAGAATGGTTTTTCCTATTATCGCACGAAGTGCTGAACCCGATGTACTGTCTGTTCGAGTACGCCAACAAGAACAACTACAGCCTGCAAATCAACCCCGCCTCCTATGTCAACCCCGATCATCTGCTCTATTTCAAGTTTATCGGCCGCTTCATTGCTATGGTAAGTGAATGAAAAGAGAGCCTTTAAACGACGAGTGAGATACCGAGTTTAAAATACGAGCGGCCACGCCTTGAGTTATTTTAAGGAATTTTAAGAAGTTGTTTAAAGGCTAAAATACAACCATTGCATACACCATTTTATCCACGACCAACAAAAAAACAATAATAATATAGCCTACATTATCAATCTAAACTAACCTTGATTCAAACGACCATTGTTCTATTTCAATGTTTACCGTATTATAGGACAGCTATAGCAGGATCCAATTAACTTGTCAAAGGTATTTGAGAATACCTTTCAAAGAATAAATTTTTGAAAGACCTTTTCAATAATCTGCGAGATTCAGCATTTGTAGGTTAAGTATTGTGATATTGCTCTTTAAAACAGCTGATTTCTGACAAGTTGAAAGGATCCTGCTATACTAGCCAAACACACGCATGAGCTTCACAGTGCTTTTATCAGCTGCGATTGTGTTTTGTTCCGTTCCAGTGTCTTAAAACTGGAACAGATTGAACTAGAACCGTGTTATAATATACAATTTGTACTGTACTGAGGTCATTACAGTAAAAGTTTCAAATTCCATTTTTAAAAAGCTACTGTTTCGATTTCAATTATGAAACTGTAATGATTGGATTATAACACGCTCGAAGATAAAAATACATAATAGTTTGAAGAAAGCTACATGGGTGGATGCTAGCATGAGCTTAATAGTTAAGATGTAGATTAAGGTTTTTAGTTCAGTTCTTGTGCACTACGTGATCGACTATAATAAAGGAATCACCTAAAACAATTCATAAAACTACAAAACTTCTATATAACAATATACTGTATAAAATGTAAATCTTAAAGTGTAAGATTTGCAACGAATTTTCAAATCGGGTCAAGCCTTTAACTCTAAACATCAGTGGGAGTCCACTGTCATACTTTTATTTTAATTTTTCATTATTACTTGTTACTTTTATTATTTTTTTTTAATTCCTCAAGTATTAAAATTCCCTGGTAGACATTTTTAGTATTTGTGGCAAATAATATGTAAATACGAATAATTATTATTTGAGCTAATAAATTCAGCTGTTGGTTTTTGTTTGTGGCAGGCGCTGTACCACGGTCGTTTCATCTACTCGGGCTTCACAATGCCCTTCTACAAGCGCATGCTCAACAAGAAGCTGACCATGAAGGACATCGAGTCCATTGATCCCGAGTTCTACAACTCGCTCGTCTGGATTCGCGACAACAACATTGACGAGTGCGGCTTGGAGCTCTTTTTCAGCGTTGACTTTGAAATACTCGGACAGGTAATTCTACCGAATTTCGTATTGTAAGATGGCTATGCTTTCTGCAACCTGTCGTTTGGTAGTACTGAGGATGAGCTGTAGACCATCAGCGCGCTCAAGTGAGAGGCAGAGTGAAGCTAGGTTATCATTGCATCAAATGTAAAATGTCTGTTTTCAAACCAATCATATTTGAAAAATATTCATCCAAAATATTCAAATATTCCAGTAACTTACAAAGTCAAAGCTACAATCACGATGTTTTAGATCACTTCAGAAGTTATTTTAAGAGAGAATAAACAATAATCTTTTTAATTTTATCCTTCTTCCAAAAGACATCACTACCAAAAGAGAGTGAGAGATAGAGCTATGTATAACATATAATATTGAACGTAAATACTTGAAATATGGAAAATATGAGATGTAAATATAATGTTGTAATTGAATTGAATATTATTTGTGTAAAATAGATTATGCCTTTGAAATAATCGTGTTTTTTATACTTGCGTTATCGATTGTTGCAAAAAGCGGAAAGTTCAAACTTCAAACATCATAACCGTGTCTAGCAAGAAGATGCCGAAAATTCTTATAAAAATACATTAATCCGATTAATACATTCATTAAAACACCTTCAAACCACTAAATAATAGTTAGCAGTAAAGTATTGATGATACATTTATGATTTAATCGAATTCTATCTCAAAATCGTGTTTTGTTGCTATCTGACAATGGTAAAATCCCTTCCGATTGTTACCTTCCTAGCTTGAGTAATAACTTGAAATCCTGACTGTCGGTTGGCTTCTCAGTTTGCAAACCTGTTTTTTTGATCATATTGCAATTTTCATGGCCTCATATGCAGCTAGTGTCAACCACAGTTTGGTACTATTTTACTGAATATAATTATGCTTTCATGCTTTTCTCAATTCAACAATATCTCAATCATCCTTAATTCAAATATCAATCGAAAATTCGAAATTAAAGATATCACATACGAGTATTATAATGTTATCATGCCTATAAAGTAGGCCTATTGTTGTTGAATCATGTTGGTCATGTGTTGCAGTGTTGTTTATTCCAGTTTATTCAAATCCAACTTTTATTGATTTCAAGTACACAACACTTTTTACAAAGTTTATTATGTGAATATATTTTTTAAACAAGATTTTGTTTGTTTGTTGTGTTGTAGGTGATACATCACGAGTTACGCGAGGGAGGAGACAAGGTGCGCGTTGCCGAAGACAACAAGGACGACTACCTAAGGTCAGTCGACGATAGATTATTACCAAACAAATTTAATTAATATAAAATGAAATCAATTAGAAATAGATGAGTTATTAAATAGCATGAATTTATTTCTAACAAAGATATAATCTACAGTAATTGAAAAACACCTCAGGCCTGAATTGTAATACTTTGGAGTCACGTAATAGAATAAACTAGATTTTTAAAACGCGGTTTATAGGCTCTGTTTTTTAATAGAATATTAGCTGTCCAAGGCAGTGCAGACGAACCTAAACTATTTGAAGTACATGCTTCTTTAAAAAGTTGAATTCTATCGTTCTATTTGGTTACATTTACATATAAATCGTTGCTAAATGAAGAAATAATAGTGACTTACTTTATTATAAATTGTATTAATTAGGACAATAATTACTTTATGTATTTATAGATAATTACATTTGTATTTTTACAATAATTACTTACTTTATGTATTAATTGTGACAATAGGAAATAACACTAACATAAAATAATAATGCATTTATTTCTATAAGAAGGTGACAATAGGCAAGCAATTCTATCATGAATGAGTTGTGATACATTTATTGATTTTATCCATTCAACCATATTTCTATAAATAAATGATTGTTTGAATAGAGTTTAACGAAACAATACTTCAAACTTTATTCAAATCATTGTAGATCCACAGTTTAAACGGTTGTTCTTTTGAAGGTAGTTAAAAGAGAGATAAGGCGTTGGACTTATCGTTGGTAGTAAACAACTATTTACTATAAAGTCTATTACTAACTGTGTGTCCACGGTGACTAACTATTAGACTAGTATAGACTACAGAGACTGTATAATCACAGTGTGGTCATTGACTGTCACACTTTTGATTGGTTAACTCGGTCAAATCCTGCCATGCTTTTGACAATTCCCATAAGATTTACAAAGAAATTATACGCAAATCATGTGTTATGTCGAGTGATTCACCTCTTACCTACAATATTTGCCTTTGCCAGTGTCAGTTTTCAACATTTTAAGCTTTTAAATCAATACCAAAAGTAGAGAGACAATGTTTAATGTTAGAAAAGTTTTTTTTTCAATGTTGTTTTTCTCAAAATAAGTTGGAGAAATGGGTTCATGTGTGCCTGTATCAAAATTGAAAAAATTGGTAAATGTAAGGCGGTGGCGAAGAATAAATGTCTCATCACAATGTTTTCGACGTCAATGACCACACTGTGACTATAGTATAAAATAATGCATTACAGTCTCTGTTGTAGGAACTATAGCAGGATGCATTTATTTTGTCGGTTGGCGATCAGTAAACAGCTGATGTTACACAGCTTTGACACAATAATCCAAAGACTTTTAAAAGTCTTAATAATTACCTTTTTAAAGAAGACCTTTCAAAGAATACCTTTTTAAGGACCTTTTCAAAGTCTTTGCAATAATCTGCGAGTATCAGCATTTGTAGGTATTGTATCATAGATAGATAGATAGATATTCATAGCATCCACTGGCCTCCCATCACAGGGGCATCTGGATTTGTCAAATTATTTAATCTTCTATTCGGTAATACATCATCCTCTATAATATTCTTTAAACTCCTGGATTGAGTTAAAAACAACAGCTTTCCAGTTCTCTGTTCAATGCTTCTCTGAAAGTTTTTAGAGGGAGAGACCCCAGTGAGGCTGGTAAAGCATTGAACAGTTGTACTCCTACATTTCTCACTCCACTTGCATAAAGAGAAGAACCATGACTCACCTCTAATGTTATCCCTAAACCGAGTATTGTGAGAGTGAATTATTGACCCTCTATTAAACGTTGATTCATTTTTCTTTATCAGACAAACTGTTTCTAAAATGTAATAAACTAGGCAAGGATACAATTTCCGAATGTAAAGATGCGTAACATCGGCTGTTTACTGATCGCCAAATTATGTGCATCCTCCTACTAAAGCAGGATGCATTTATTCAACTTGAACGTAGTTAAAACAGAGATAAGGCGTTAGAGACAAGACAAGACGAGATTATAGATCACAGTAATTCACATAGTTTCTTATGAAGCAACACACACCGATTAGTCATTGCATCTGTGTGTGCTGCTTCATAAGCAACTACGTAAATTACTGTTACTAAACGTGACTAATCTCGTCTTGTCTTGACTAACCGGTGTACGCCTAGCCTCAGACTTATCGTTAGTCGTAGACAGATAGATAGATATTATTTTTTCTGCCATCGGACACTACGGTCATCAGCAACGTCTACAGAATATTTAGCAACGTATGTATAGAACTGTATCCTCCTACTGTATAGAACTGAAGTAATAAATTTCGTTTGTACATTCAAGGGTTTATTTCTTTATTCTTAGTATAATCTACTTCCTGAATTGTATTTTCATTTAAACTTTTCAGCAATAGTACAAAATTGGTTAATCAACTGTTATAATAAGAAACATGTTTCTTTCAAAACCTTTTATTTGTATTATTTGATCATCAAATGCTGCTTATTTTATTTGTTATTATTAATACTTCAAACCTGGCCTTCTTATTCGGCATCAGGCTGTTGCCTTTGCAGGACCTTCTTGTATTAATACAGTATATTAATACCACATGTATTATATGTTATATCTATTGTATTACAATCTTTATAATTAACTGTAAATATTTTGAATTTGTATTTGCTGTATTTTGTTTCAAGGATAAATAAATGATTTGATTGATTGATTGAATAAAATTTGCAAATTTGTTGGCAGACTGATGACCGAATGGCGTATGACGCGCGGCATAGAGGAGCAGACGAAGGCGTTTCTGGACGGCTTCAACGAGGTGGTGCCGCTCGAGTGGCTCAAGTACTTTGACGAGCGCGAGCTGGAGCTGATGCTGTGCGGCATGCAGGAGATCGACGTCGACGACTGGCAGCGCAACACCATCTATCGGCACTACACGCGCAACAGCAAGCAGGTGCTCTGGTTCTGGCAGTTTGTCCGGCAGACCGACTCGGAGAAGCGCGCTCGGCTGTTGCAGTTTGTGACGGGCACTTGTCGGGTGCCGGTCGGCGGCTTTGCCGAACTGATGGGTGAGTAGCCGGGGTCTCAGAAATCCCGTTGAGGTTTACAATACAGGGTGATTCAAAAAGAATACCACAACTTTGAAAATGTGTATTTAACCAAAGAAACATAATAGAACCTTCTGTTATACATCATCACAAAGCGTATTTGAAGAAGTTTTTTTTTTCACTCAGAAAGAAGTTCAGAGATTTTCAATATGACCCCCTCCAGACACTCGACTAATATCAACCCGATAGGTACTCAAACTCGTTCCACACTCTCTGTAGCATATCAGGCGTAACAGTTTGGTAAGCTGCTGTTATCTCTTGTTTCAAATCATCAATATCCATCCACCATTTATGATTTGAAACAAGAAATAACAGCAGCTTACCTAACTGTTACGCCTGATATGCTTCGGTGAGAGTGGAAAGAGTTTAAGGGATGTTTTGGGTTGATATTGCTTGAGTAACTGGAGGGTGTCATATTGAACATCTCTGAACTTGTTTGTGAGTGAAAAAAACTTCTTTAAATACTCTTTGTAATGATGTATAACAGACGGTTCTATTATGTTTCTTTCATTAAATACACAATTTTAAAGTTGTGGTATTCTTTTTGAATCACTCTGTATTTGTGTGTGTAATCACTGCGTGCACGTTGTTGGAGGAAATTTCAAGTATACAGGGTGTTTCAGAACTCCCTACCAATATTCTAGGGCATTGTTCCTGGGTGAAAACCAGGGGGCTGTCATTGATGGAGTGGAATTATCGTATCTTCCCTAGGTTAAAAAAGGGTGAAGCCTGTGTCATGGCCTTCTTTGAAAGTTTATGGTATCTTTTGCGGTATAAATCAAAACCGTTGAGAGAATATAGTTAATATTTACGGCAAAATACAACATTTTTGTCGGATTTTTGTTTTTTAGGCTGGTTAGGGTAGAAGTTATGTAGATGTTTTTAAATACAGCGCCAAAATTAGGTCCAATAAAAATGGCCGACATCCTACTCCTCTTATTTCTCTTACTTCCTCTCCCTTAGAAGAGAGGTTATGTTTGTCAGCTCCCTGGTGAAAACCGTATCTAAATATCATATTTAAATTGTCCGGAAGTCCTTAATTACTCACACAGCTGCCCATTTTGGTTTTTTCACTTATTATTTTTTTCTTAATAATGGTGAAACATATGGAGTTGAAAGTTTGCATCAACATTTATGACAGCTAGACAAAACTACAAAAAATTATGACAATTTTTCAAATTAATAAAACGAAATGACGGCCATTTAAAATGTTTGTTTCTTGAATAACTCGAAACCCGTTGATATTACAAGAATTTTACGAGAGTAACTTTTTTAGTAAATTTAATTACAAATCGATTGAATCTTATTTTTTAAGATTTGACGAGTATTAACTGAGATATGGCAGCTTTGTGTGTGCTAGATGAGCCTTATTTAGGTGTAGTATTGAGCTTTTTCATAGATTTGTTTTAAAGTCACCACATCCATTTCTTGGGAAAGCTCACTGCTGGGATATATCCTAGTTTTATTTACTGTTTTTAAATGTTACAGGGAGCAACGGGCCGCAGAGGTTTTGCATAGAAAAGGTGGGCAAAGAGACGTGGCTGCCGCGATCACACACCTGCTTCAATCGACTCGATCTGCCGCCCTACAAGAGCTACGATCAGATGGTCGAGAAGCTCAACTACGCCATCGAAGAGACGGAGGGCTTTGGACAGGAGTGAGTGAGATCCCCAATCTGTGATCAAAAAACCAGTGTGTGCAAACTATCGGAAAAGTATGTGCAAATAGTCGGAAAAGTTTGCGCAAACAATTGTGAAATACTTGCAAACAATTGGAAAAGTATGCGCAAACAATCGTAAAATAGTCGCAAACAATTGGAAAAGTATGCGCAAACAATTGTGAAATATTTGCAAACAATTGGAAAAGTATGCGCAAACAATCGTAAACTATGTGCAAACAATAGGAAAAGTATTATTTGCAAAGTGTGTGTGAAAACATTGTCATTCGAACACATGCCACTCTTTTAATAGATTGTGATGATTTATTTTGTACGTGTATAAAGCCATCCACATCATTACATCGTCATCATTATTACTGTTGTTGAAATATTGAGGGTGCTTGATTACTTTTTGTAAATTTTTATAAAAATTGCTAGATGATTACAACAAGTTTTCAGGGCAAGTTGCGAGCGACAAGTACCTGTAAGGCTGTATAAATTGCTAGATGATTACAACAAGTTTTCAGGGCAAGTTGCCAGCGACAAGTACCTGTAAGGATGTATGTACATGATCGAATTATTTGTCGAATCCTTTCTACTAAAGTATCCTTGAATTGAACTGCTGATTAGGTTGGTTCCCACACACTAGACATTCATATCATCTGTTGAAACTGTCCATGTCTAGTGTATGGTTACCATACCAAGTTAGATATTTTATTCAAGGTTATTGTAAAGAATTGCATGAAACCTTGGTCATCTATAAACATTTTGTAATGTGCGACTTTCCCTGGGAACTTGTTGCAATGTGAGCTCGACGGCTCACCGGTGGCAAGAGCCCTTTGTGTGTAAATACTGCTAGGTACTAAAATTGTATTATTTTATTTCATTTATAAATATTTTAACTAAAAACTATACAGCGAGAGTTGATCATTGTAAATAGATGGTTTACAGAATGTGATTGATTAGTAGTAATAGGCGAATTGAAAGTACCTACTGTAATATTTAATTAGTATTGAATTGAAAGAGTTGATTGCGAGATGATTGTTGATGGAGATGGGCTTAAACTACACGGACTGTGCGTTGTGTTATTCGAGGCTCGGACGCACTAACGGTTTTCCAACGTTCAACTGGAAGATTGGGAAGATTTTCTTTAGCCAGTTCATTACCCCATTCAAATTGATCCTCTGGTAAAAAGTATCCACATTTGTAAGATTCGTGTGAAGTATGTATGTATGAATTGGTCTATCTGCTTGTGTAGAGAGTATACAAACATAATAATTATGATCAATGTCGGAGCCACGTCCTTTTGCATTGGGAATTGAACTTTTCTCTTTTCGTTTCCTGTTTCTTTCACCTGAAGCACTAGTGCCCTGGAGCTCTGTACGTTGTTTCGGTTCTAATATCGTAAATTACAAAAATTCAATTGAACATTGCTACATGCATTTATTGTGTCCACTTACAAATATATATTGGTTGTCTTTGCATTTTTAACGATTGTTTAGAACAGAAATTCGATTTTTGTTTGAGATAATGTGAAATCTTTTTTAAAAAATCTATCGTTTTGACGCCCGTGTAGTTTGAACCTTACTTACCGGTGACGGTTGAGAAAAACGTTTAATCGAGTTGAAACGTTTTTGACGTTTCGTGTAGTCTGAGCTTTGGCTGGTTTTAGGCTGAACACACACCATCGAGGCATTCTAGTGCTGCGAGGAAAAATGTAATGCTGGACATTTATTTCAACCGCATACTCATCAGAATCATTGTATAACGTTATAGAAATGATGTTTTGTCTTGTTGGTGTGCGTTAAGTTTTATAGTAGGGATGGGTATCGATACATCGATGTTTAAACACATTGTTTTTTCTTATCGATGTTTTTTCTCTTCTCTTCGATGTTTTTTAGATACCGGTATCGATGTTTTCCCAATTGAAAAATTTTCCATATCAGTTTTTAATTTTAGTTGTTTTATACTTTCAAACAGAATTAAAACCAACTGCTATTGAAATAAGTGATTTCTCTACTATCTTTTCAGTTCAATTAGGCATAAGTTCCAGTATAAGTAGTAGCCTAATAATTAGCTCATCACCAGAGTATTCATTTGACGTCTCAACTCTGGAAATTTTGATCTTAAATAGTGTAATTCACTCACTCATTTACTGAGATACTACTTGAATAAAGTGAGTGAAGAAAATATTTTCTGGTCAATCAATATCAATTTACAAAACTCATCAAGTAGTATTATTTCTAAAAAAATTGTACAAAGAATAAGATATTATCAGAGACAATGCAGCAATTCAGTGGTGGCACAAGCCCCCCTCCCCCCTCTCCACTGGTAGTGAATAAATGTTTAAAAGTTGTATCGACGTTTTTTTCACTGGTAGTAAATAAATTTTTTTTAAATGTTTGAAAGTATCGATGTTGTTCAACCGATGTTTTACCCATCGATGTTTAGGAGGAGAAAAACATCGATGACTAAACATCGATGTTCTTTCTATCGATACCCATCCCGACAGGGAAAGAATGCATTTCGTTGAAGAAAATGTGAACAGTGTCGATTGCAAGTGATGTAGGCTATTTTTAGTGTACAGTGTATTATTATTGTAGAGTAGGGCTCGAATTGTGTTTTATAACTGTTCGAATTATTCGTTTACATTACGTTTTATGTCTAGAGCACAGTGAAAGAGAAATTTGAGATACGGACCGTGATGGAAAAGGAAGAAGACTATGAAGAAAAAATAATAACCGTGTAGTTGTAGATAAACAGAAGGAAGACGGAAAAGTGGGAAATTAAAGAAGGAGAAGAATACTGAAGAAAGATAAAGAAGAGGAAAGAATCAGGACGAGAAAAGTATCAGGAGTAGGAAGAAGAAAAAGAAGAAGAAAAGAAGAAGCAGGAGAAGGAGGAGAAGAAGTAAAAGGAGAGGAAGAAGAAGAAAAAGAAGAAGAAGGAGAAGAGGAAGAAGAAGAAGAAGAAGAGGAAGAGAAAAGAAGAGACGAAGAATAGAAGATGTAGTTGTAGATGGAGAAAAGAAACAAGCAGAAAAAAGATGGAAAATAAATAATCTAATGAAAAGTATAAATTGAGCTAAAAACAAGAAGTAAAGAAGAAATGTGATGAAGTTAGAGCAGAAGTGGCCCCGGTTGTGATCATTCCCGTGTTTCGGAGGACACTTTAAGCCGTCGGTCCCGGTTGCCTGAAAAAAACAGTGCTGAAATTTATCTCTCCACAACCTTTCCATTACCCACGCAAGGCTCATGTGGGCATCATCCTCAAATAGAAGAGAAAGAGAAGTGGTTCACACTTTAAAAATAACTTGCAATTTGTAACTGGTGAATTGACTTGTAAATAGTAGTTTCCTTTGATTAGTTATGCTGTTCACAGCAAGATAGTATCACATGCAGTGGATACTTATTACAAATTAGTATGTACAAACTTACAACATATCTTCTCAACAATGAAGTGTACTGAGACAAATGAAGTGTGTTGTTGTTCAAGATTTAATATAATAAGTAAAAAATAATATGTTGAAATGCCTCAAAATTATTTTTACATCATTAACATGAAAAACTACTGCTTGATGTGACCTGCATGTATTTCATTTCTAACTAGATAATAATATTGTTGTAGACATTACATGTGGAGCTATCTTGCGGTAGCCAGCGTGACTAATTCACGGAAACTACTATTCACAGTAATTGAATTATTTTTTAATTTTCTTACATTTTCCGATCGCGCTGTATTTGGTCTTTCTTTGGATAAATTAAAATTATTGTGCCGTACAAGTACTACTCTGTAATTGAAGTTCATTAATTTATGTCGCTGTGCTCTATGTTAGTGTGGAAGTATATTTTTTCATTGTTAGAGTTTGTAAAATGTTGTTTGTTGAGATACGGGACTTTAGAATGATTTATATTTTAATTGTATTATTAATAAAACTATTATTTTAATCATATCTTGAACAAAAGAAGAAAAAATATCTATATGTTACCATTAAAACCTAGTATTACAAATGATTTGATTTTATCAACACTATAGATTTGTTATATATATAATGCTGTATAGTCACTTTTACATTATGTGTGTTAAGAGTGTGATATATATGTTTTTAATCTATTTTACAATATTGTAAATTTATATTTTATTTACTCCACATCGCACATTATTGCATTTTCTATCACTGGGGTTTTATTGTTGTGCGCATTAAATGATAATTATATAACTGGATTATTTCAATCTAGATTGATAATTTTATCGATTTAACCTGTTACAGTATTGAATGAATCAATGGCTTTATTATCAAGTGATTATTGTTGTTTTGTTATAATTTAATCACGAACTAAAGCGAATAATTATGCATAGAGTTCTACTCATGCCCGGTTTCTCAATTTATTTTTGTCTGGTTCTAAATAGTTATTACAGACTGTTAGTTATTTTACAGTTCTAACTATCAGTAAATTTACTGGAGCACTAAACCGTTTACTGGGTAACAGTGGGACCGGGAAGCCAGTAAAGCAGGTATCAGTGTATTTGTACTTCTAGGGCTTGTTGCACTCGCTAAAAGAGTTCCTTTATACATTGGTAGACGGCAGCTTTGTTAACAAAATTAGGATTGCTTGTGGTCAACATTTCTCATCAACTACTTTGAGTTCACGAATTTTAACTGGTTTCTCTAAGATCCCAATACTATTTCGATTGCATGATCAAGTGACCAAAGATTTATAAGAAGTAGTGCAACCTTTACCTACTTTATCTCGACAACAAAGCATTCAAGTACTGTACTTACCTATGTATGTAACTATTTTCATTCTATTGAAGAGTTCAAAAAGCCCTACAGGTATTTGTAATTCTCGCTGTATGGATTGTTTAATGCAAGACTATTATAATACGGAATCTTATTTATCATTATTTCAATTATTGCTTGTCTAAAAACTAAGCTACCGTATCATGCTTGACCAAACTGACATTTTCTTCTTATTTTCCAGCTCAAGTTTCAAAAGCTTTAATCCAAGAAATTTTCATTCCATGTTCAAAAACGAAATTATCAGTGTTTTACAACAATAATTATCGGAGTTATGTATACAGTTATTGTTATGTGTTACAGTTAGTGTTATGTATACAGTAATTTATAATCGTAAATCATAATTCAAATGAACATTACATCACAAATCTGAATATTAATTTCTATCCTTCATATTTCTAAACTAGCTGATGGATAATTATTAGCAAATGGAAACATTTTCAATGGAATTAAATAATTCAAATTAAATTTCTAAATTGGTTTTTCCGTCTTAAAATTGTTTTCCCAATTGCCAAACACTATTTGATTTCTAATCTACCAGTTGTTTTCAACATTTGAACTTTTATTGCGATTTTTGCAAGATAGTAGGCCTGTCCATGAATCACTATTTTAAAACTGACTATAGTAATTGAATCAAGATATTTCGACTGTATTTATAGCGAATTTCAATAATATTCTTTGCTTCTAGAGGCAATAAACTAAATTTTTCTCAGGTCATTTTCATATAGCACAAAATATATCAAAACTTCATGATTTATGTAATGTGTTCATTCCCATGGGATAATGTGTTCTGCGGTACACTATTCAAAAATTTAATATAAATTTAAAAAAATATATGAATTTGTAATTTTTTTAAACATAGAAAACTGTATTGAATTTGATTGGTTTTTGGCAAGTAATTTTTTCCCCGAGACTCCATACTGTTCTGAACTACTGCTAAAAAATGTAATAAAAATGATCATTCAATGAAATTTCAGTGTTCCTTTTCAAGGTACCGTATTTGAGTCTAGGGTATAATTTAATTGTTGTTTATGCTTTTCATTATTTTATAACACAGCTTATTTACAGTTTATAATATTTTTATAGTACTGCTTGTGTTATTCCCTCATGTGATTTTATATGTTTTTATAACTGTATAGGAACCTATATTGACTTGATTTCATTGGAACTCTTCATGAATTATTTCGCCTTCAGACATTTTCGCTGGAAGAATATTGAACTAAAAATGTATTGAATGACTTTTCAAATACAGATTCATAAGATACCCCAATATTAAACATCACAGCTATTAGAATAATTATTATTATTTAGTCGCCATTAATGGATATACATTAATAATAACATCTCTGATTCAGCACCACCAGAGGGGTTTATATTATTGTTAAATGCTCAATACTCTTCACACCATAAAATCATTAAACTAAAAAACCTTTCGCTATGCATAATATTGTTTCATTTAAAACATTATTTCAGCATGTTTCAAACACTATCATTTTGTTCATAATAGTAAAATTGAATTTATTCTTTGTAGAAAACATAACTAGAAATTGTAAATTTTCTTGTAAATTCCACCAATTTCCCTCCAAAGATGTAGATATGACTGATGACCCGAAATATCAATAATATATTGTATAGAAAAATATATTAAGATTATTTTTAGATTAAATTTTCATGAGGTAGAATGGTTATAATTTGTTTCAATTGTATGTCCCTACGATTGTATGTTGTCGAAGAGCAAAATTATTGTAAATAGTATTGTACAGTTGACATAATACAGACAGCATACTGTTGTGTACTTAGATAATAAATTATAATAATTATATTAACGTGAAGTCTGTCAATTTATTTTCCATACCAAAATTATTCAGAATAGAAGAATGGAAATTATGGAGGAATCGCGTAAATACACGCAATACGGTCAACTTGAAATAAAACACTAAAGATATTGTCAATTTTTATCACTATTCTATTATTTTCTAAATATTTTCAACAGTGTTAAAGGCCACTTGACTCATGTGGAAAGTATTTTTCCACTGCTATAAACCAGGGGCCCGTTACATAAATTTTGAAAACCCTTGAAAACACAAAAAACGCGACACACTACACGAATATCACGACTTATAATCAGATTAATTTAATTTGGCGCTTGCGGCATTAGATAGATAGAGAGATATTATTTCTTTGCCACCGTACTCCACGGTCATCAGCAACTTCAAGAAATTATATCTCTCTATCTCCTATCTAATGCCAAGCGTCAAATTAAATATGAATCTGACTGTGCAATAAACTTATGTGTAGTGTGTGCCCACCTTTTCCCTGTTTTCAGGACTTCTAAGAAGCAGACTCCAATTTTGATAATATTAACACAAAATAATAGTCATTTGATATTACTATTTTATTTTATTTTTTACAATCTTGTTATGGCCATGAATTTGAATCGTTCGTAAACGATCAAATTAATATTCGACATAAAATAGCTTTAAATCTTGTTCAATACTTGACAGTAGGCCTACTTTCAATCTCAATTCATTTTCTAAGTCATTTGAAATCTTGGACAAGATTTGAAGCTATTTTATTTTATTTGATGAAAAGCCTACGTCTCTATAGTCATTCTTTAAATTGCTCACTTGATTATCAAATTATTATTTATTATATTGAATTATTACCTTTATCCACTTATTCATCAATCGTTTTTATCTTATTTATCACAAGATGGACAACAGCACACTAACAAAATAATGTAGAAGTGGTAGAATAATACATCCGTCATGAAATCAAAAATTTTTAATGGTTTGATATAATTTATTTTACAATGGTAACTCATATCTATACAACAATAAATATTATAACCGAGTGAAAAACAAGATGGTAACTGAAGATTCCATAAAATTCAATAATGGAGCATTACTTGATAAAACTCATTTACAATTTCCATTACTGATGGGTTTATAGTCTGGCAACAGACAAAAGAACCTTCGCGCATCGTATCACTAAAGTGATACAGTATCACATAGTACCACTACTCTAGTGAGCGAGTGAGATAAACTGCTGCATTGCATAACGTGCGCTCTCTCTGCGCAGTAGAGTTCTTATTTTGAAGGCTTTTTTGTCTGTTGCCAGACTATAGCTAATCAATTATTCAAAGCTATTCTCTAACATGGGTTTTCCTGACATTTTAGCATAGGCCTATATCACAATTGACCTATTTCAGCATTTAAATACGGTAACCTTTCAAAACGTTTTCAATTAAAAGCAATCAATGTTATATTTTATGAAAGATAAAGCAAACAATATGTATGATAATAGAAGGGTTTCAGTGCCTAGAAAAGCGTCTGGATACAATTTGACAATATTCAAGTACTGTTGTAAACATACGGCACATTATTAGTGTCACCGGTTAGTCAAGACAAGACAAGAAGATTAGTCACAGTATTAGTCATAATACAGACACAACATTGCATCGGTGTGTGCTGCTTCATAAGCAACTATGTGAATTACTGTAACTAAACGTGACTAATCTTGTCTTGTCTTGTCTTCACTAACCGGTGTACGCCTAGCCTTAGATAAAACCATTAGACTTAGTGAATTTCTAATGGTTTTGTATTTCCAAGTTATTGAATTTTCAATTTTAAGCCAATTTTTATGGGTTTTTTTATTTTGAAGTTATTGAATTTTCAAATCCTAAGGATTTTCTGTTCCAGACAAATTACAAACAAAACAAAGACTGAAAAGTGTCGGTGAAAAACTTTGGATTATTTGAATTGAAAGGGAATTTGCAGAATTCAGCAGATTGGCATTTTGGCATCGGGCGAAATTGGCCGATCAACGGTGTCCTGGCGGAAACTCTCCACTTCCACTTGGCTGTCAATACGCATCACCTTGCCAGTGTTTGTTCCAGGCTGCAACAAATTGAAATAATATTTGTAAAAAAATCTAAAAAAAAGAGTGCCAAAACAGTAGAAGTGAGTAGTGAAACAGTAGAACTCGTATAATCAGATTCAATTTATTTCAAAGCATCCTAGCTTATCTTAGAATCTTTTTGTAGTGATTTCATGAGATAATCTCTCATTTATTCATCAAGGCCCCTTAATAGCTTTGACTGAACTTATAAAATCAAGGTGATTTTTGCGTGCGCGGGTGAAGGGGGGTCAAAATGAGTTTGGCTATGACGCTATTTTCCAACCGATAATAATAAAAATGGTACCAAATTGTTCAGAAAGATCTGTAAAATTGTTGTATAACCTCGAAAATTCGATTTTCAAATTTGAAATGGCAGTATAAGTCGATTTGAATTACAAATCGATAAAATTTGTTTATCGATATATAATGCCATTTTAAAATTGAAAATCGAATTTTCGAGGTTATACAACAATTCTACACATCTTTTTGAACAATTTGGTACCATTTTCATGATTATTGGTTGGAAAATAGCGTCCTAAAGAGTAAACTAATTTTGACACCCCTTTACCCGTGCACGCAAAAATCACCTCGATTTTATAAATTCAAGTCAAAGGTATTAAGGGGCCTTAACTCTATAAATATAATGCATTTTCTGATAATTCTCATGGAAAATATATATTCATTCTGCTTCTTATTCATATAAGAACAATAAAAACTTCTGTGCAAGAAGCTGAAGCTAAAAAAAGCAAGAATCTGTGGAAGATAATAATAAAATTAACATAAATGCATCAGTCTAACGTACAATCTGTATTTTAACTTGAAAAAATAGTAACGTGCTCTTTTAAAAGATGAATACTCTAGGGTTCATGTTGTAGGTTTTTGTAAAAAGTTAGTATACTCAGCCGCCATTTAGGTTTGAAGCCCTCGATCGAAAAGTGCACATTTGATATGTGAGATGGAATTACTATAGACGTGAATTCAATCATCAGATTCGACTGCTGTCGATTTTGGCTCCTAACGCCACAAACCTAAATGGTGGGGAACTGAGCATATTCAATAGTGCCTGTATAATGTGGACATGTATGTATCCTTATAATGAATGGATAAAGAAATGCTGATAATATTCTCCTGACCTTGGGATGCATGAGAATGAAAGGCAATTCAGCAGACACCTCCCCGCCAAGAGCACCCAGATACAGTTTCACCTTCACCGAGTAAGACACCACTATGCCGAACGCATCCTTTGCATCCGCAGACGCCAATCTGAACACAATAAAACACACAAATCATGAATATTTAAACAATCAATATGAAAAGAAACAGTACCGATCAACAGAGGGACCGAGACTTGAGCTGAGTCAGCAATTAACGAACATCACAATGCTCTGCTGTGATTGGTCCGGCGGCATTGAAGCGAACCAATCACAGAGCATTGTGATAATCGTGTAATATGGCCAGTGATTCGCGATAATGAGACACAAGTATACGGTAAATACTTTTATACATGAGTTAGGTAAATCCAGCAGTTCATCAGTCTCATCTTTAATCAACATTATAAGTTTGCTGCTGATTTCAAAAATCAACAAAATCAGTTTTAAAAAAGAAACCAAACAGCTTCTAATTTCACTGCAACATAATTTATAGCATAAATATAATCAAACTCATTCAATTTGACGCTTGGCATTAGATAGATAGATTGATAGAGAGATATTATTTCTTGACGTTGCTGATGACCATAGATTACGATGGAAAAGAAATAATATCTCTCTATCTATCTATCTAATGCCAAGCGTCAAATTAAATGAATCTGATTACACAGTTTCAAATATAAGTTGTAGGATAACAAATAAAATTCTAAACAAAGAAACAAATGAAATATCTGAAGTAGGTTATAAAACTCTCAAAATATCAATTTAATCATAATTTACTCATTGAGAAATTTAATCAGCAGATTATCTTGAGGTGGAGTGGCGATGGCGTGGCAACACGCTAAATATAAACATTATGGAACCAAATGAAACAGCGCACATAGAGGCACATAGAACCACTGATGTGCACTGTTTTATCTTGTTACAAATGTTTATATTTAGCGTGTTGCCACGCCATCGCCACTCCACCTCAGTGGGCGCTTGGACTAAGCCTGGTCGTCGACTAAAACCGTTTTTGTCAGAAAATGACCGATCATCCGAAATGCTAACATTGAATCAAAAGGCCAGCTCTTCGGACATCGGATGCTTTCTGACAAAAAACAGTTCCAGTGGACGACTAGGCTCATGCTTTCAAAAAAAGGTAAGACTTAGGCAAGCGTGTAACAAACATTCCTCTCTCTATATCTCCCACTACGCTGGCTTGATTGAATCGCAATCTAGTATTACAATCCTAGTTTAATAAATAATTTTTAATAGTTGATTGACTGACAGTGTAGACGAGGCGAGATTGGTGTCCTGATGCTTGAGCTGTCCATCGAGAGCGATGCCTCGTCGGTCCTTGTTCGACTCGATCACTGGCACCAGGTAGATCGTTTTCTGCAGTGACGAGCCCGGGTTGATTGGACAACCTTCCCTGTTAAACAACAAGACAGAACGATTACCATCTCTTATTCATTGATTTTTTTTGCTGATCTTAAAGTTGATTTTTTACAATACAATAACCAAATTAAAGTTCCATGACAAATTAAGATAATCACAGCCTGATAACACTCAGAATCAACTTAATAAGATAAAAAACAGGTCCAATACTTCTATTCAGCCCAATTTTGAAAAAAAAGTTAAAATGGAGATTTTGTGTGTTCTGTTAGACTCTCCACTTTTTCAATAATTTCCACTTCAAGACAAAACAACACAATAGATTTTGTGATAATAGTTGCAATCAAATTCAACTAAAATTATCATTTAAAACAAAATTTATTTCATGACTTGACTCTGATAAAGATGAACATTATTTTTCATTAAAAAACTCTTACTTGAAAAATCTAGACTTCGATCCGTTGTTTAGATTATTACAAGAGAATTATTTGATAAAAATTAAGGTTTTAAGCGAAAAGAAGGTTTTTAAAGCAAAGTGAAGGAAGGAAAGTGAAAGAAGGGTTTTAAAGGAAAGTGAAGGGAGGTTTTCGAGTGCAAATAGGGGGTTGATTAAAAAAATTCTAGTGAGGATTTTCAGTGTTTAAAATTAAGTTATTGGGATTTGTTTCTGAAGATGATGCCCACATAAGCCTTATTAGGTTTGTGCCTATGGAAGGGTGTGAGAGACGTATCCAACGACTGCTTTTTAGGCAGCCGGGACCGACGGCTCAAAGTGTCCTCCGACACACCGGTTAGGAAAGATGAAAATTGAGAAAACAAAGTCGACTACTAACTGAGTTTCGAGGCTGGCGACCGCAGATCTGTACTGTCCGTTCTGGAATATCATCACATCGACACCCTGGTGTACCATTGCCTTGATTTTCTTCACTATTTTATTGCTGTTATTGCGAATGCACAGGTTCACGCCGATCTTCTCGCCATGATGGTACAACTGCAACACAAATCAATAATAATTCCATAGATAAACCAAAGGAAAGAACTGAAAACAGTGAAGAATAGTGGAAGAAAATTTTATTGAGGTTCGCAAACAAGGGCCCTGTTCCATGAAACTTTGAAAAAGGATACATAAAAAAGTTATGATACAGAAAAAAAGTTATGATACACAAAAAAGGATAGAGAATTTTCTGTGATACAGAAAAAAAGGCTGATTCACATACTAGTCATGAATAGAACTGCATACTATGCAATAAACTCATAAGTCAAGTGTAGGTCTGCATTTTTCCTTTATTAAATGACGTCTAATTTCATAAAACATTATTCTCATTTTGTCATCATCTCATCAATCAAGAATAAAAGGAGGCGAAAAAGCACATTTGATAAATCCAGCAAGTGTGATTGGTTAATAAAATACAATTATCAGATTTAATAGTTTTGTGTAGACAATTGGGTGACTAAAACTTGGATTCTGGATTCAATTAGAATTGGATTCTGTATCAGAGCCATCAATAAGGTCTCGAGTTACTTTATACAATAGTTTCCTTTGTATACAATAGTTATATGTACAATACTATTTCTAAATCAAAATAAGACAACGGAAGACAATTAAATTGTAGACATTACAACTATCTTTATTCCGGCAACAAATACAGTAGAATTCACGGGACCTTTTCCAAGGGATTTTTCTCTTCATATTTAAGAATACAAGACCTTGACGTATTTTTATAGAGTTACAGGACACTCTGTATACAAAGCAACATCCTCTTCTACAAATTTAGATCCAGCATGAGGAGGAGTAAATTGTAATTTAAAAGAAACATTGATGAGAGCTATGCTTTCCAACAAATCAACATATTTATATAAGTTTTTAGGGATTTGAGGATTAAAGGTGAGTTTTCGCTTCTGCTACTAAGTAGCAGACTCCGGCTACCGTTAGTCAAAATAGCAACTTTTTCAAACAGAAAATTGTACCTACTCGTATATTAAATACTGAATATTAATGAATCCAGTGAACTAACAACATTCATGCTGAATGGTTCCTATTTTTGCATGGTTATTCGTGTATATTTTCATTTCAAG
Organism: Laodelphax striatellus; assembly: GCA_017141395.1. Classification (NCBI taxonomy): domain Eukaryota; kingdom Metazoa; phylum Arthropoda; class Insecta; order Hemiptera; family Delphacidae; genus Laodelphax; species Laodelphax striatellus. The sequence continues at coordinate 3,254,104 of CM029531.1, read as the reverse complement.
TTTAAATTAGTTGCTATTTTGACTAACGGTAGCTGGAGTCTGCTACTCAGTAGCAGAAGCGAAAACCTAGGGTGAACATCGATGTTCTTAGTAAAAACCGTTGATGTTTTAGTGTCAATGGTTTTTTACCATCGATGTTCACTGCTTAATATAGCAGGATCCATTTAACTTGTCAGAAAACATATTTTTTACTCCAGTACAATACTTAACCTACAAATGCTGAATCTCGCAGATTATTGAAAAGGTCTTTTAAAAAGTTATTCTTTGAAAGGTCTTCTTTAAAAAGGTCTTTTAAAGACTTTGAAGGTCTTTAAGACTTTCAAGCCTTTTGATTATTGTGTCGAAATCACTGTTTAATTATTACCGAAACAGCTGATTTCTGACAAGTTGAAAGGATCGTGCTATACATTAATGATTTGAGGAATTTTGTCACCAATGAACACACACCTGTTTGTCGAGAACAACTTCAAGTTCCAATTCGCCGGGACTAAGCAGAAAGTCCTTCCTCACAACGGTGCAAGGTTGGCGACCCTGCTTTGACGGCGCGAACTGCACTTTGCGAATTGCCATCGACACTGTACTCCTGCACACAAAAATGTACACACATCAATAATAATAGTAATAGTACAGAGATTGTATAATAACAATACATAAAAAAAAAACAAGAAAAAAGAACAATCTATAAAAAAGTGGCCATTTGATGTCACACTTTTCATTGGTTAGTTCGAACAAATAATCCAACATACTTTTGCAGATTCCCATAAGATATTGAGATTTGCATTGGAATGAAACGCAAATCATAATGTTATGTTGCCGTGGCAAAGCGTGGTATACTCATTTGGTCATCCTATAGGAAATATACCCGGCGATGACCAAATAAGTATACCACGCTTCGCCACTATTATGTTGAGAGATTCATTACCTACAATTTGCCTTTACCAGTGTTAGTTTTCATCATTCAAAGCTTTAAACACAATAACAAGAGTAGAGAGACAATTTTTAATTATAGAAAAGCTATTTTTGATGTCGTTTCTCACGAAATAAGTTTGAAGAATGAGTGAATGGGTTAATTTTCGCCTGTTATCCCGGATAGCCTATCAAATTAAGAAATTTGGCAGAAGTATTGAAAACTATTCCAATACAATGTTATGGACCCATTCACACCAATGACCACACTGTTATTATACGGTCTCTGTAGTACATGGTGCAAAAGTAAAATAGTACAGTAGCAATAAAAGTAAACATAGAAATCCTAGAATCACAAACAATGCATTCAACAGGAGATTCATTTGAAATTTGAACCTTAACACATTTTACGAATTACGAGAAAAATTCCAAGGACTTGTAAGGGCCTGGTCACATACGATTGTATGTCTCTTCTAGTGAAGTGAAGTAAAGTAAAGCAAACCACAATCGTATGTGACCAGGCCCTAATAGTTTAATGTAACCTACCTATTCATTTATTTTGTAATGTACAGATTTTTTCAATTTCAATTTATTTATTCACACACATAATTACAAAAAAAAACAAGTAACAAATACAATTGAAAAGTGGTACAAAGGAGGAGGGGGATGGAAAGCTCTTGCAACTATGGTTTCCCATATATATATATAAAATTTAACAACCATACATCTTTATATAACTATTCAAGTTGAATTCAATTATAGGAATAGGCCAAATATTGAATTTTTATTAGGAAGGCTTTAGAAAGGATTAGGTAAGAAGGGAAAGGATGTGATTGGTCCAATGTTATTACTGTATTGTATACAACATGTTTATTAGAAGTCGCCCCTAGCCTATATTGACTGTTAATTGTGTTATTAGTACAAGGAAAATGGGTTCTATTTTCAATGACAGTTATTACTGTATTGTATACAAAATGTTTATTAGAAGTCGCCCCTAGTCTATATTGACTGTTAATTGTGTTATTAGTACAAAGAAAATGGGTTCTACGAGTATTCTACGAGTATGGGTTCTCGTATTTTCAATGATAGCCTATATCTAACAACCATACATCGTTATATAACTATTCAAGTTGAATTCAATTATAGGAATAGGCTGAATATTGAATTTATATTAGAATAGTGTAGCCTGCCTACCTGCGATGAGTACGATCAGTTTCATTTTCGCCGGTGAACAGTTTGACAAAGTACTGTACGCCGCAGGGATGACCCTCGTCGTCCGGTCCCGGCTGCAGGGTGACCGACGCCGGCGCACTCGGGTTGATGTTGAACGTGAACGGCACTGCGTTCGGACCCAACTTCTTCACCAGCCGCTCCTGCACCGGCAAATCAAAATAATTTATGGAATTATTGAATGGACTCTTAATAAATAGAAACGGAGGCAGATAGGCAACCCGCAATACTGAAGGGTTCTACCCTTTTCAAACTCATGGGCTTTTATGGGAAAGTATAGAATGCTAGAGATAGGCAACCCGCAATTACTTCACCAGCCGCTCCTGTACAAATCAGGATTAAGACAGGAAAAACCAGTGGAATTAATTACAACTGGAATGGACCACCCTCAATAATAATAGAGACGGATGCAGATAGACAACCCGCAACACTGAAGGGCTCTGTCCTTTACTATGGGAAAATATAGTAGATATAAGCAACCCGCAACACTGATGGTTTCTATCCTTTCTTAACTCAAGGTATTTTATGGCAAATGCATCGAACAATTTTCATTAAAAAGTCATCATTCTAATGAAATTCCAATTCACAATAGTTGTACCACGCAAGGATGTCATACCTGTAGCAAATTATGAATGACGTTGGCTGCAGTACCTACCACGAAATGAAGAAGAAAGCAGAAAGAAGAGAAGAATGGCGCACTGCTGCAAACCAACCTCAGGGTTGAATACCAAAAGAGAGAAGAGTACCACGCTTCAACCTTCACGCCAATGATAACTTTTCTACAGCGTGATTTTTAATATCAATAGGCCTAATGTAATTCAATATTATATTTGATGTTTTTATTTTTAGACGGGCTGGGAAAAAACTACACGGTTATTTCAATGTTCTACCGAAGTAAACAGCAGATAGGTTGTCTGATAAACAAAAAATTGGTTTATCATAAATTTATTTACTTTTTGTTTTCTAATGACTTTATTTACATTGGTTCACTTCCAGGTTCGATCCCAGTTGATGGAAGATATTTTGACAATCCTCGGGTCACTCTTGGCGTTAGGAACATTAAATTTCTCTTCATTTTGATGAGTAAATGGAGAAGTTCAATATTTTATTGATTATTCTCAAAGAGTTTCGGAATTTATAAGCATTTAATGTAAAAGCAACTTGTCTGTTTAATGGTTAACTTGCCTGAAGTTTTGTAAGGTTCTGCTCCTTGCCCTCTTTAGGTGGGTAAATCTGTTCAGAAGCAAGGTAGAGATCTTTCTGAAAGTTGAGACCCATGACTTCGTCCTCTTCGCGGCCGTAGCGGAAACTGCAGATGACCTGGCCGAAAACCTTCCTATCCTTAACATAGTCATCGTGCAGCAACGCTACACCGTCTGAAATAGAAATAATAGACTATCAAACAAATTATAAAAATATTTAACAAATATATAAAGATAAATTTATTATAATAAAATAATATCATACAAATAAAATAATTGCTAACATGTGGAAAAACACAGGCGATAATTCAATCAAAAAGCCAGTTTCTCGAAGATTTATTGAGTTTAGCCTATATAGATTTTTCAAAACCTATCAAACAGGAAAAAGGCAGATATCCTACATAAACTAGATACTAGAATTAATTACATAATATAGCTTGTTGACTTTGCTAAGGTATATAGGCTGGAAATCGATTATTGTCATTATCAATTATTACAGTTCTTTTTACAGAGATTAAAGTGTACGATTTCATCCACTATCTTATATATTAAAAGAATTTTGTATCGACAGTGTCCAACTTTGGAAAGTTCGTGCAGAATTTTGAGTGGACCGATTTTGATGCGGTTTGCGCCACAAGAAGAATGGAGAATCGAAGTTTGGCAGGCTCTATTTGTTTTAAAATAATCATTTTAAATGGAAGATATTTGATAAAAACGTGAAAAAATATTAAAATTAAGTTTTTAGTAAGAAAAAATAAATAATAGAAGTTTTTCTCACAAGAATTTCCCGGAAATGCTCAATTAGGTATCAAAATGGAAAGTGCGTGAATTTTAAATCTTTTCCTCATGAAAATGGTAAGTTATGAAATGGAAAGTTATGGAAGCAATAAGAGGCCTGTGCCACTCCTAGGTATAAATACTATGGAACAACTATGTGCTAAATTTAAGGTGTATCAGTCATGTATATATAGTATAATTATACTTTTATAGAAGTATAATTAGGCATAAAAGATTCCAACTTATTCTGAAGCCTATACGTCTTTTGATGCGATTTCTGAGTTTTTGCTACATCGTTTGCATTTTAATGTGCCTCTTAACATTTTAACTAAAACATTGAATTGTCTTAATATCAATCAACTAAAATTACCAGCTTATTAATCTATTGAACCAATTCAATTCAATAGAATTGTAAAAAATTGAATTGAATATAAATTAATATACCTCTCATTGTAATAACCAAATTTTAGCATCAACTATTCTACCAAATTTCTAAATAGTTACTGCAGATTGAACTTCTAAATGATCTCAATAGATTCCATAGCATTTTTTTTAATGAAATCTCACCTTTCCCATTTCTATAACACATGAATAAGCCACCAAAATTTAATAAAATTCTAAAATTTCCTGGCAAATCTGTAATCTTCCGCCATATCTCGGTAGAAATCCAGGGACTTTTTTGTTTTTTTTTTACCAAGCAGTATACCGCTACACCTACAAGGAGAATAGACCTACTACAAGTAGTATATATAGTAGGCCTACTATAGTAGAATATATATATATAGTAGTAATAGTATATATACAGGAGTATACAGTAGTTAGTATAGAAGTATGCCTACTACAAGTAGTATTCTCAGAGTTTCAGTACACTGATATTAGTCAGATTCGTACTATCCATTGGATATACTTTATTTCATAATTAAATTATCTGGGATTTTAGACTGACAAGCAACTAGCTTGTTATCTCTACTCATCTAATGTAACTAAATAGTAAATGAATAAACATTGACTGCACAAACCTATTGGCTCGACAGCAGAAATATGATCGACAAAGTCGCGTTTGCCCAGGTACAAAGTGAGCTTGCCATTGGGAGACACTTTTTTGAACACTTTAAAGTTGAATACCATTTTACTACTGCACTTACCACTGGACTTTATCGACTGTGCCCTGGCCGACCCTGAATTATAGTTTTTATACAGCGCTAGTATTGCATGGCTTCTCGGGCTACAGGATTAGGAAGACTGACATGTGTTCAACTAGTGCGCTTAGAAAAGATGCGCACCTATAAGGTGGTTGTTATATCACGTTTTTCAAAATATTTCTAGCGCTTTCTTCCTCTTTTGTCTCTTCGTCCCCTTTTCTTTCTCTCCCACCCTTCGCCAAACTTGACGCCCTCTCACATGTTGCGTTTATTTTCGCAACAAATCTGACGTCGCTCAACCCTTTAATTTAATCAACAACTAGCTCGGTACAATGTGTCTCATACTTTTTGTTTTTCTCCAAATCCATATTGTTATGGTTATACTGTCTGTATAAATGAATGAGTAAATAAATAAAGTCATAACTCTAACTTATAATACCCTCTAACTACTGTATAGATCCTCCATTGGGAGCCTGGCTAAAGTGGGGTTGACACTGGTCAAGTTTAGTGGCTTCAAGTAGCTCTTGAGATCTCTGGTCAAGCGAACTTGAATGAGTTTTGCCCGTGTCAACACTTCATCAAGTAGATTTTGTCTCATTCAAGTAGTACTTGACTCCTGGAGTCAAGTGTCAAGTTAAAGTCGAACATGTTTGATTTTTTGTTGTTACTTGAAGCCACTAGTAGGTCACTTTAGGTATGAATTTGCTGATTGTACTTTTTGGTATTCGGTATAGGTACTGTAGAGAAGCAAAACTATCACCAGTAGCTAAATATCTGATGGTTATTTCGAGTTTCGTTTTTGCCGGTATCGCTTGCCTGAGGATTGTATCTTGTTTTGCAATATTCTTTTCAACAAGAGACAATAATTCATCAAATTTAGTCGGTGTCATTCTGAGGTGGTTTCTATAAGAATCAGGATCCTCTAGAGCTAATTCTCTGAGTAGTGTATCTGAAGCGCCATGTCGTAATCTGCGGCGAATCCATTTCCTTGTCCATAACCTCCCTCTTCTTCTGTCAATTTTTCTTAATGCATCTACTGTAACATCGCTAATTATCGGTATTAATAGTGAAACGACGTCACGGATAACAACAGCTAGATCAGCAGAAGGGGCTGCCATTTTCACTCTCCACCCTGTAATATAGGGTTTTAACAATTCATCCAACCAACTAATTCTAATAGAATAACAATAATATTATGTTTCTTATTAATCTAATTACTAATGACACACCCATCCACTTGAAGTCAAGTGGGCAAAATCGTTGTTTTTACTTGAATGCGTGTCAACACCTACTTGATGTCAAGTTTACTGTCTTCAAGTTTTGTGGCGTCAAGTAACTTGACCAGTGTCAACGCGCCTTAATCGTTAGTAAGTCTAGTCAGTCACTCCCTATATTTTGGAGGCATATTAAATTGATGCATTGCACTATATAGCTGCTCAACACAATGTTATCCAGCAGTGCTTTGTTCCCATCACTGGGTTGCGAAGACTAGCTTATGGTTGAGATGTCAATGTGCTAACCACACGTTACATCTTTTCTGGTTAATGATCATTCACCTCTGTTAATTCAGTCAAGTGGATGTGAAACTGGCAGCCTGCTGGTAGGCCTAAGCCCACATAGGGCTGTTGAGCCATTGACAAACAAACAAACTACTGTATAGGATACCCCCAACATCCTAATAAGCTATTGCAGCCTTGTTATAGAAACAATGGTTCGCTGCTTCTTAGAAAAATAATAATTTTTATTCGACAAACAAACTCTGTACAGAGTGGACAAACAGTCGAATACAGAGTGGTGCACAAAAACGTGAAGATTTGAAATAATTATAATAAACAATGAATTGTACAAACAAAATTGTAATGCTCAAAATGTGTTAGGCAAGAGTGGAAATTACATGAAATAACAATAAAGTTAAAACTGACTGTCGTCAATAGCTGCAATGAGACGTTTGTTTGGGAACCGTTCATAGTAGAGTAGAGTGATGGTAGAGTACTTGTTTTTAAGTACCAAGTAAGTAGAGTAGACGTTCAAGAAACGCTAACGACGCTTGGCCTCCACGGTCTCTAGACCTCTCAGTATGCGACTTCTTTCTATAGGGACATCTAAACTAAAGATGTGTACCAGCCTAGGTAAAATGAGTATACCAGACTAGGCCAAGAAATCTAAGGCTAGGCGGTTAGTCAAGACAAGACGAGATTAGTCACGTTTAGTCACAGTAATTCACACAGTTGCTTATGAAGCAACACACACTGATTAGTCATTGCATCAGTGTGTGCTGCTTCATAATAAGCAACTATGTGAATTACTGTGACAAAACGTGACTAATCTCGTCTTGTCTTGTCTTGACTAACCGGTGTACGCCTAGCCTTATTAAGCTCAAGACTCAGATTGAAGAATACGTCGCCAACATCCCAGAGGACACATTTCGTCGCACAATGCTAATTCTTCAAAATCGATTAAATGAATGTGTTAGAAGCAATGGACGGCACTCAACTGATGATTTCAAAATGTTAATCTTCTCAAAAGTTGATATTATTAGAAACTGAGTATTTCATTTGATAGACAATACCTTCAAGCATATAATTATATTTATTATTGTAATTATACTTAAAATAATGTAAAAATATCACCATAAAAGTGTTTCTTATGCTGATGCACAGCCTTAACGTTTTTCTACTTTAAAAGTTTTAAAAATCAGTAGGCTATAAGGGTAGGCGTACACCGGTTAGTCAAGACAAGACAAGACGACATAGTCACGTTTAGTCACAGTAATTCACTTAGCTGCTTATGAAGCAGCACACACCGATGCAATGACTAATCGGTTTGTGTTGCTTCATAATCAACTATGTAAAGTATTGTGACTAAACGTCTTGTCTTGTCTTGTACCTATAACGTTTTCTACTTTAAAAGTTTTAAAAATCAGTAGGCTATAAGTTAAAAAACATAATATATTTACCACACAAAAACAAGTATCCTCTTACAACTTATCCTCAGTACAAACAAAACAGACAAGAATATTTTTGTGCATTTATTCAACTATTTTACATGACAATTTGATAAAAATTTAAATGCGGTCAGGTTTGCAAGCTTTCAACATTTACCAAACCATCTTCCAGCCGTATCAACTGAACTCGCGCACACAGTCGAAGTACAATGTCTTATAGTTGTGTTGTCTGAGTCAAAATTGAAATCAGCAAAAATCAGTGGTAAAATTCTGATGACAATACATGCCAGTATGAAACCGGTTAGCTTTTGAACGGTACTTTTTCTGGCCGCGGCTCTTTCGCGTTCCAACTGCGTATTGTACACTTCATCTTCATCCGACTCAACAATTTCACCACTATCAATAACACTGCCCGGCATTTTATTATAAATTGATTGTTTTTAGAGATTAATTGATACTGTACTTTTCATCAATAATTTAGATATTGTAAATGAGAAACATGTTTGTGTTACTGTAGTTAGTATGTGTGTAATATGTAGTAGGTTAGTGGACTGTTAGTAGTGTTTTGATAAATTATGATAAGTTTCTAGTTGTTTAAAAGTAATTGTATAATCATATTGATTACGTTTTAAAACCGTAACAGCTGATAAGATTTTGAACTGTTTCGGGTATGACTATAATCAGATACATTAAATTTGACACTTGGCATTAGATAGATGGAGAGATATTATTTATTGACGTTGCTGATGACCGTAGAATACGATGGCAAACAAATAATACCTCTCTATCTATCCAAGTGTCAAATTAAATGAATATCACTGCATGTCTGAATAGCTCAGCTGGTATAGTCGTACACTCTCCGTGCCGAGACACGGCCGTGTTGCGGATATGTGTGTCCCCTTAGACTATGTATAGAATGGTCTATTCTATACATGGTCTAAGTGTGTCCCAACCTTTGGCAGCTGCATAGGGGGACTATCAAGCTCGTTTGATTCACGGGACAGACCAAAACACTCATTTTGATCTCCTCAAATGAGCAAAACTTATAACAGTTTCTATCCAAATCTTATATTTATATCTCAAAAGCATACAGCACAACGAGCTAGAATATAGTAAACCCTAGAATCGCCAAGAATATTCTAGCTCGTTGATACAGAAGCACTCCTTTCAGTCTTCAAAAAAGGTTGGGTAGTACATGCTTCTCAACGCAATAAAAAAATAGAAGGAGGTTTGACGATTATCATTTGAGAAACATTGATCTGTTGATATATCTGTAGCATATTGTATTATACAGTATGAAGCATATCTCTTGATATTGCGGAGAATCTGGATTTTGACGCTCTACTTAATTTTAATCGATTAGATTTCATCAAACCAGATACGCTTATTTAGATTATTCGTTTTGCAACAATGAAAACATAAACGTCAATTATCATTTCAAATGTTCCAGAATTGCCTCACGTTTATTGCTTATTTTCAAATGAAAATATTCATTTTTAATATTCAACATTTTTTTATGAAAGCTGCAACTGCTGAATTGTGAGTCAGAGATATTGTATTATGATTTTACTATATTTTATTTTTCATTATAATTTCTAATGATGTATTTCAATATCCACTGTATTAAATATGCTATATTTTGACAAGTTTATTTTATTAAAAAGACTAGTAATTGAGTAATTCATCAAAAATATAAGTTAACCTTCAATTTTTTAATACAGGATATAAAGTAATCAGAAAATTGAAAATTATAACTATTCAGCCTTTATATTTATAATAGAATAAAACATAATATTTTAGTTTTTTAAATATACTAGCACAATTAACCCTACAGGTGAGATTTATTATAGGGACAACTTTGGATTACTTTAAAGTGTGGTTGAAATGGAACTTTAGTGCAATTCGTCTAGGTAATCAACTGACCAACTTCAAAGTTGGACAAGAAAGTAAACAGACAAGAATAATTGTAAAAAAAATATTTTTGAGTGAAAGAACTATAATATATTCAAACTATAATGACATACTAAAACTACAGTTTTATATTGAAATTATAAAGAACTATAATGTATTCAAACGGAAAATATGTTATTTCTTATAACAGAAGATACTGAAAAAATGAATCTTCCTATACAAGTAATACTTTTACAAGCGATAACATTATAATGTATATTTCTGAAAAACAATAATTTTTTTTTAAATTAATTTTCAAACTCTTTGTACATTTTCTGTAGGATTATAGTTAATTCTATCATTTGTATGAATAAAGGCATTGTTTATCTATCTATATAGGTAATTTCATTGAATTAAATGTTGTAATAACCAGTGCTGTTTTTTTAACAAAATATCGGTTCCGGTATGCAATCTTCCCTATTCAGAAGGGGATCCACCCCCGGGAAAACGTTTTAAATTTAGCCTGAAAAAGAGCGTTTAAAAGCTACTTGGAAGCAAGGAAAAATTCAGGAATTTATTTATTATTTGTTCTGAACACTATAAAAAATAACATCCCTACTTGGCTACATCATTGTTAAGATAAGAGTACAAAGATTGTTTGGCTAAGACAGTTTGAAATTTTTTACACCTATCAAACTTGTGGTTTCTCAAAAGTTATGTCTGCTTTTACTGAAAAAAACTGTAACTGCTAACTGGCCTACTGTAGAAATTAAATTTAATCTTGTACAGATTTCAAGGGCATATCATAAAAAGCGCACAAAATCCTAGTTTGCATGTTTAATTTGCATAATTTTCCAAAAAACACTTTGCTAAGAATTTTATGGAAAGTAAGGTAATCAGTGTAAGTTTTTAGATTTTACAAGAAAAACAAAATAACTTACAGTTTATGAAACTGTCCAAAGCTTGCCAGTTCTACATCGATTCAATCGCATTTAATGGCTCACCTAAAGTTACAAAATATTTTTGTTTTTTGTCCTAAGAGGTACTGGTGCGAAACAGCACAAAAATAGCACTACTAATAGCTGTTATATTACGCTGGAAAATTGCAATATAGTTAGAACTAATAACGATTTTTTGTCATTTTTTTCAGAAAAGAATGAAGCACTTATATTTTCTCATTGCTGTGGTGTTCATTAATTTGGTGAAAGGTGAGACTTGGATTGCTCATAGCTGTATTATCCTATAATTAAAACACTTGTACAAAATTAAGTTTTTCATCAAAAGATAATTCGATTCAGAAAAAAGCTGTCAACAAAGGTGTGGAAACTGAAATTATAATCACGCAATATAACGTTTGTTGAAATGAAGGTTTAGAGCATTAATTGAGTTCGTTGATCTGATAAGTTTCATCATAGAGAAAACATTATTAAACAAGTGTAGCCTAATCCTTTCTCTATGATTTTCAGTACTGCATATTCTGTGATAGCAAAATGAATAAGCTTTATAGGCAGCTCGTACACCGGAGCAATAAGCAACGAGCAACACATGGATCATATGATCGTCTACTCTATACAAACAAATAGTTCAATGCACACTGAAACAGCTGCTTTAGGTGTGCATTGGACTATTTGTTTCTATAGAGTAGACGATCATATGATCCATATGTTGCTAGTTGCCTATTGCTTATTGCTCCGGTGTACGACCGGGGTTACAGACAATTGCAGTAAACCCATATCATAGACTAACTCTATGTGGTTAGTATAGTTAGTAACTCTATAATTATATATAAATCCGTATAGTTAGTCTATGCCCATATCAATCACTACGCGACTGCAAGCACGCACCGTGCTGTCAATGGCAGTTGTGTGGTTTCAGTGCAGTCAACTGTCGCCAGGTTGCTCTGGCAGAACCAATCCAAATGCCGCAGCTTGCAGTACATAGCATATGCTACAAATGTCACCCGTGTGAACTCTACTGATTGACTGTAAATAGCATGCAGTCGCAGTGCAGTCAGTGCATAACTTGGTGAACTGTACTCATTACCCTTAAATTGCATGTACAGTACGATGCTCAGCTCCGTGTCCCTAGCAGGAATGCGATACGTCATCGAAAACCGTTTGCAGTGTATAAGAATGCTATCTTAGTCTCCCCGCTTCAGCCATCAGGGATACGGAGGTTAGCATCGAACAGTAGTTGCGGTGCAGTCACTGCAAGTTTCGCTCTAATTTACCCATTCATTGATTGAATTGCATTTTGTCAATCGACAGGTATTCTGAATCCTAGATTTCACAGAAATTGGGGTCTGCTAAATCAGGACGGCTGTGGACTGCAGCCAGCTCTGAATAAGGCACCAACCCTTGATCTGCCAGACATAGGCCCCGAGCCAGTAGAAGTTCAAGAGGGAGAGTATCCTTGGGTGGTACAAATTCACATGGAAAATCCTGGCAAGTAATATTGTTACAATCGATCAGAAACCCAGGTAAACTGTTTGATGCCCGGGTTTGATGTTTACTGTTTGATGTTTAACTTTAACATCTAAAACTATAAGAATGCAATACATGCTGCTATTGCAATTGTTGAGCGGAGCGTTTGTCTGCAGCGATTTATACAGTAGAATATCAGAACACCTTTCCTAATGGTAAAAAATGCCCCTTCACTCATAAAAACTATTTCTCAATCAGCCTCACTTTACAGTATTTAGTTTTGAACTGTATAACTTGGTTCAACTCTTTACATTGATTGAATATTAAGAGTCAATGAAGTTAATGTAGGTACTATCTGGATTATTGGTGAATGGAAAGTCATCTTGTTGAAATAATATTGTTTTCTGTATTGAAATAATATTTATAACTGTATTATAATTATAATGTCGAAATGATTTATTGAATGTTAGTTGGCAGAACTACCAGGAGAATAAAACGCAGTTCGCTAAAAATGTCTTCTATCTGTGACTTGTTCCCGCGCATACTCTATTGTAAAATCATATAACATTATTAAATTTAACATTTCTGGCTATTCACTCCGGCTTAAATGTGGTTGACAATTCAAGATGTAAAATGTAAATGTAGCATGTAAAATGTTCAATATTAACTAATGAAAAACTTTCTTTGCAAACAGCAAAAGAAGGAGCAGATAAAGAAAATAGTTGCATGGGTACAATCATCTCTAAAAGACACATTCTAACAGCATCAAGTTGCTTTCGAATCTATGAATGTGATCCTATTGATCCTCACACGTGAGTGCTAACTCAGAATTAGCTACATTTATATAGATAATTAATAATTATTAAAACTCATTAAATGGAAGCCATTCTACACTTGCCTGAACAGTCTGAGGGGATTCTTCATCGAAATTAAGAAAGAAAACATTTCAAGTTTCAAGATTCAAGCTCATGATCGAAGAGACGAAAGTCTTGTGAGTTTCACGTTTTCTTGTACTGAATGATGAAAATTTTACAAGGAATGAAAAATTTTAATTTGAAAACTGACACCCAACTATAAGTACTAGAAATGTTTTGTTACCAAAACAAAGATGGAAGAGCATTGAACATTTCTATGCAGATTTACAATTTCATAATTTTGTTGGTTGATTGATTTGATTTGAACAGGGTGGCAATCTCATGAAAAATCCAATGAAACCAGTACGCCAATAATTTTACAACCAAATTGATTTTTCAGATCTTTTCAAAAATACTATATTTATTATTTTGTATAAATAATTAAATAGATTCTAAATGAATTTACATTTTCAAGAAGATTCTGAAGACGTTCAACTTGAAATAATCATTTTAACAATCAATTATTCTCAACAAGTTCAGTGTTCATTGACCAAATTCTGAGCTGGAATATCCACATTTTTAGAATTTATTCTGAAAAATTTCTTAATAATCTCTGCCATGGTTATAATTAGGCTACAACTTGTTATGAATGAAATTGAATTGATAACTGAGATTGTTATGATTGAGATATCTGTTAATAACTGTGATTTTTGCAGTGGTTAGCATCACTATTTGCTCTTATTAAAATTTTATTGATAACAGTGATTGTTATGATTGAGATATCTGTTAATAACTGTGATGTTGAAGTAGCGGTTCTAATTACTATTTGTTTTGTTTGAAATTACGTTGATAACTGTGATTGATGAAGTGGTTAACATTACTACTTGAAATTGCGTTGCTAATATTGGGATTGATATGATTGAGAATTAATTGATTGCGTTAATAACTTTGTTTTGTTGTAAACAGTATTAGCGTAGTAGCTGGAAGAACAGACCTTCTCTGTAGCGATCCTGTTTGCGAAGAACATATGAAATTGTACAACGTCACTCAAGTTTTTTTTCGCAATACCAATGGACCACCTCAGGAGGGCCAGAATATTGCCTTGATTCAAATGGCAACTGACTTTGACTTCAATGGTAAACAATAATTTGAGCAATCAATTTGAGCAATAATCACCTTGGTGTACATATTCATTTGAATAAAATGAATGAATAAATGAATCAATAAAAAATAAGTAATTAATTTACTTGTTTATGATAATCATACAAAAGAGTTGAGTTTGACAATTAGTGGTATTTATACAAAATAAAATGTTATCATGTAATACAGTAAAATATAATTAAATTTTCATGCAATTAGATGTATGTTCTAATTGTTCATTCAATTGGAAAATAAACACTATGCATTGAACCTGGAACAAACATCTATCACATTTTTTTTGCTGGGGATGATGTCCACATAAGCTCTAAGCTTGTGCGTGGGTAATGGGAAGAATGGTATGATGAGAGATGACAGGACCTACAGATTTTGGTGGGTTCCGAACCCACCGCGGGAAGCGATTTTGAAGCTCATAAATTTTTGTATTTAGAGGAGCCGGTCACCGTTACAACGGGAGTGGTAGGCGCTGTCTCTTATCTGACCTCACCGATTAAATTGACTCCTAAATTGACACCATTTATGATGGTGTCATGATGACAGGTTGACACCTAGTCGTGTACCCCCCCCCCTCAAGGACCCAGGAACATTGCACAAGAAATTCAATTATTTTGGAACAATTATTATTATTATTTTTATTTGAACTTGAGATGTTTGTTTCTTTGTTGATCGTTTATTATTTCATTTCTCTAGATTTTGTTCGACCTATTTGTGTGGAAAATGGCTACTTGATTCACAAGGACTATTCAAAAGAACACGGAATGAGGGTCACTGGCTGGGGAGTGAACAATTATGGTGAGTAATTGTTAAATCCGAGCTACGCTCAGAGGGGGGCGGGGGGCAATGTGGAGAATGGTTTCATCCTACACTTTCCTACTTTTCCTAGTTTCAATAAATTATTTTCTGCAAATTTATAAGAATATTAGTCCAGCCAACCCATGTTGGAAATTCAGTTCAGTAATTCCTATTTTTCCAAGGATTCAGATAAATTTGAAGTTGTAAATTGGAGTTACCTATTTTTTCAAAATTTTCTTCTTCATAAATCTCAATGGAAATTGTCATTCAACACATTTAAAAAATAGGATTTTGCAATAATAAAGCCAAAATATTTTTTTCAATTACTGATGCAATGAAAGTATATTGTAATAATATCGGTAATGATAGTAATAAGTCCCATTTCCAAATGTAAGTTTTAAATCGTTGTAACAAGGAAAATTTTTCTCAGATCTGAATATAATATGAATAATCAAGTTTGAATGCATTATTATTTGAATAAAAAATCGCGACCTTGTTAAATGTTTGCTTCATAAGCTGCGTTTACACCGAAGTTAATAACACGTGTTTTTAACAAAAAGTTGTTGAGGCCGAGTGCCCACGGAGCAACTGCTATCTTTGGCTAAACAGGTGTTCTTTCGTGCTCATTCAGTCATGCATCAACTTGATTTTCCTAGTTTCAATAAATAATTTTCTGCAAATTTCAAAGAATTTTGTTCCAGCCAACCCATGTTGGAAATTCAGTTCAGTAATTCTTATTTTTCCAAGGATTCAGATAAATTTGAAGTTGTAAATTGAAGGTACCTATTTTTTCAATATTTTCTTCTTCATAAATCTCAATGGAAATTGTCATTCAACACATTTAAAAAATAGGATTTTGCAATAATAAAGCCAAAATATTTTTTTTTATTACTGATGAATTCAAAATATATTGTAATAATATCGGTAATGATAGTAAAAAGTCCCATTTCCAAATGTAAGTTAAACAAGGAAAATCTATCTCAGATCTAAATATAATATGAATAATCAAGTTTGAATGCATTATTATTTGAATAAAAAATCGCGACCTTGTTAAATGTTTGCTTCATAAGCTGCGTTTACACCGAAGTTAATAACACGTGTTTTTAACAAAAAGTTGTTGAGGCCGAGTGCCCACGGAGCAACTGCTATCTTTGGCTAAACAGGTGTTCTTTCGTGCTCATTCAGTCATGCATCAACTTGATTTTCCTAGTTTCAATAAATAATTTTCTGCAAATTTCAAAGAATTTTGTTCCAGCCAACCCATGTTGGAAATTCAGTTCAGTAATTCTTATTTTTCCAAGGATTCAGATAAATTTGAAGTTGTAAATTGAAGGTACCTATTTTTTCAATATTTTCTTCTTCATAAATCTCAATGGAAATTGTCATTCAACACATTTAAAAAATAGGATTTTGCAATAATAAAGCCAAAATATTTTTTTTTATTACTGATGAATTCAAAATATATTGTAATAATATTTCCAAATGTAAGTTAAACAAGGAAAATCTATCTCAGATCTAAATATAATATGAATAATTAAGTTTGAATGCATTATTATTTAAATAAAAAAACGCGACCTTGTTAGATGCTTGCTTCATAAGCTGCGTTTAAATTGAAGTTAATAACACGTGTTTTTAACAAAAAGTTGTTGAGGCCGAGTGCCCATGGAGCAACTGCTCTCTTTGGTTAAAGATACATTAGCCATGCGTCATGCATCAACTTGATTCTTAATTTCTTCAATCATACATCCATTTATTTATTCCTTCATTGTATGGCCAATTCATAAGCCTTGATGTCCACTGCAGCCATTTTTGTCCAAACTATTTAATTCTAACAATTCGGAAATTTTCAAACAAAAATGGTTCTAGTGGATGACAAGACCCCTACAATAATTTCATCAAACCGACAATAATCTCATCAACCCATCAATAATCTCATCAAACCGACAATAATCTCATCAACCCATCAATAATCTCATCAAACCGACAATAATCTCATCAGCCCATCAATAATCTCATCAAACCGACAATAATCTCATCAACCCATCAATAATCTCATCAAACCGGCAATAATCTCATCAGCCCATCAATAATCTCATCAACCCATCAATAATCTCATCAAACCGGCAATAATCTCATCAACCCATCAATAATCTCATCAAACCGACAATAATCTCATCAGAACATGCTTGCTTTCAGCCAACAACTTCACAAGAAATCTGATGCATGCCAGAGTGTGGATCTATCCGGAGGACTACAATGACTTTATCTACAAGCTACTGCCGGAGTCGTTCCAGGACCAAGAGACCTATGACACCTTCTTCTGTGTGGAGGGCACGCAAAACGAGTCCTTTCATCAGACCGACATCGGCGGTCCTCTGATGGTCAAAAAAAAACTTGAAGACGAACAAGACACGCCGCGATTCTATCTGTTTGGCATCATGTCTTTCACTGTCAGCTTCTACATCCCACAAGATGGTCCACCCGACATTTACGTCAAAGTCAGACACTACATGGAATGGGTCATGGATAATATGGTTAATAATTAGTAGCCTCAAACATATTGTTCACAATAAATAATTATGCTTTCAATAGCAGTTGAATGATTTTGAACCCAATTAGGCTAGGCGTACATCGGTTAGTCAAGACAAGACAAGAAGAGATTAGTCACAGTACTTCACATAGTTGCTTATGAAGCAACACACACCGATTAGTCATTGCATCAGTGTACTCCATAAGCAACTATGTGAATTACTGTGACTAAACGTGACTAATCTCGTCTTGTCTTGACTAACCGGTGTACGCCTAGCCTTAGTCAAGACAAGACAAGACGAGATTAGTCACGTTTAGTCACAGTACTTCACATAGTTGCTTATGAAGCAACACACACCGATTAGTCATTGCATCAGTGTGTGCTGCTTCATAAGCAACTATATGAATTACTGTGACTAAACGTGACTAATCTTGTCTTGTCTTGACTAACCGGTGTACGCCTAGCCTTACTCTTTCAAAGTTAGTTTCTTTATCCCAAAAGAAGGACTGCCTGATATACACACCAAAGTCAGACACTACATGGGATGGGCCGTGGATAATATGGTTAATAAGTAATTAAACATACTATTTACAATAAATTATCATGCATTAATATCAGTTGAATAATTGTAGTACCTGATTATTCTTTCAAAAATAGTTTCTTTTTCCCAAAAGAAGGACCGCCGGATATACACACACCATATCTGATATATATCATACATAATTTAAAATGTATTATTTTATTCTAGTTATTTTTATTATGATATTCCAGCTAGGCTATTCTAAAATAAATATATTTAGGCTAGTTCGAATATCATAGAATCAATATTTTGGAAGCCAACTCCAACCAGTTGGGAGTTTCAAGTATCTGGGTTCGAATGTACAGAGAGATGGAGGGCTTGGTGTCGAAATACAGCATAGAATAAATTGTGGATGGATGAACTGGAGGAGAATGAGTGGTGTTCTTTGTGATAGGAGAGTGAATTGTAAAATGAAGGGGAAAGTATACAAGTCAGTAGTGAGGCCAGCTATGCTGTATGGAACGGAAACATGGCCCATTCTAAAGAGACAGGAAAGGAAGATGGAAGTGACTGAGATGAGAATGTTGAGATGGATGTGTGGTGTTACAAGAAGAGATGAATGAATTTCTTCTTTGACTGAGAATAAATCATTTATTTATTTATATAGATAAGATAAGGAATGAGTTGATTAGAGGCACAGTAAAGGTTGGTCCACTGGGTAAAAAGATGCAGGAGGCGAGGATGAGGTGGTTTGGCCATGTACAGAGACGGGAGGCAGATTATGTGGGGCAGAGAGTGCAGGATTTGATTTTGGATGGAGTGCGAGCTACATTCCAGAAAAGGAAGTTAACTCAATAGGATTGTTGTCAATTCATGATGCATGGCTACTTAATCCATTGAATAAATGATGAATTTTTGTTTCTGTCAAGAAAACAGTAACATTAAAACAATCACTTTACATAGAAAGTTGTCCATTTCAGAAGCATTCAAATTCTTTGCAAAAAGTTTATAATAATTGAAACAAAACGTTTCAGGTTAGGTATGCCATCAAAGCATTTGCAAAGATTGTAGAAGTATTTAAAAAAATTTATGAGTAGCTATTACACTTAAATAGTTTATTAATGTTCAGTTAATGAGTAGATTTTGAAACTTACCTTGACTCAGTGAGCAAAACAGAACTCATCTTTAGTCTCTGAATTCACAAAATAATATATACTCCGTACTTCAAAGAAATCAAACACCATATAGCAGGATCCAATTCAACTTGTCAGAAATCAGCTGTTTCAAAGAGCAATATCACAATACTTAACCTACAAATGCTGAATCTCGCAGATTATTGAAAAGGTCTTTTAGAAAGTTATTCTTTGAAAGGTCTTCTTTAAAAAGGTCTTTTAAAGACTTTAAAGGTCTTTAAGACTTTCAAGCCTTTTGATTATCGTGTCGAAATCACTGTTTAATTATTACTGGATCAGCTGACTTATGACAAGTTAATTGCATCCTGCTATATGTAGCTGTAACCTATGTGGTTAGAATGAGAAAGTAGAAAACAAACAACAAGACTGCTTATCCACTAAAGGTCAATTCCCACATTGACGACAACGACACGACGACGACATTCTCAGTCGTTCTGCGCATGCGTCACCAGCCCGCGCTCTGATTGGTCCATTCTTTTAGAACTTCTGTCCAGCCGAATTTCTAGGTTAAGTGACTAGGTACGAAGTTTGAATGTTCGCTGTTCGGAATCAATTTTCAATTAATATTAATAATATTAGTACGACAATATAAATATAATAATCAGTAAATAAAATTATAATACAAACCTTTTCAAGTCATACCGGTACTGCAATTTTGAGACTTGAGAGCTATCATTTGTAAACAAAGATAGACATGGACCAATCAGAGCATGAGCTGGTGACGCATGCGCAGAACGAAATGAGAATGTCGTCGTCGTGTCGTTGTCGTCAATGTGGGAATTGACCTTTATATTACAGTTCCTATGTGACATTCATTTAATTTGACGCTCGGTATCAGATATCACTTCTTGACTTTGCTGATGACCGTAGAGTAGTCTACTGTGGCAAAGAAAATAATATCTCTAATTCCAAGCGTCAAATTAAAAAAATGAATCGCAGTGTACATGAATCTACACCAACTACTCTTCGTAGGGATGAGCATCGATGTTACCACCGGAGGTTCAAAAACATCCAACTTGAGTGGAATTTTTGAAATTTAGATTTACCCACCTACGCCCGGTCCAAACATAATCTTAAATTAGAGTGGCAGTATTGTTTGTATTTCAATTATAGAATATGAGAAACTTCCTATCAATAACATTGTATATAATCATAGACTAACTATACAGTGTTGTCTGTGATATATTTCCTAACAAAAATCATCGACCACATATAGATGTTTTGCAAACTTCGGCTCATTCCAAACTCAATGACGTTATACTTAGCGCCATCTCTGGGCGTCTGGAGCAACCACGTCCGCTAGGTACTGAACTTTACGGAGTATTTCATACAGCTTGTATTAAGGGCCATGTCATACGAGCGCTGATAACGTACCGCTAAATTTGCTCAAACACGGCAATGGGGTTCTAATGGAGCATGTCACAGGGGCGCTAATGCCGTACTCGAGTCTGCGTTAGCAACGGACCGCATTTGCCGTCACAAATCATGTGCACGTTCCGTTGATAACGGTACGTTATCAGCGCTTGTAATACATGGCCCTAATACAAGTATAGCATTCCATACTGCTACACCTACCTCTCAAACTGACATCCATTTCAATTTGTTGTAGTGATGTGCATATCGTATTGATACAACGAAAAAAAATATCGAATCATTTTGGATCGATACACTAGGCCGCATCGTATCAACATAAGAGATCACAAAAACTATAGCAGGATTCATTTAAAATGTCATAAAACAGCTGATTGATGTACGCTCGTTTACTAACGTTAAATATAAGCTGTTTTATGACAAGTTAAAAGAATCCTGCTATACCCTCGGTTAGCAGGTAACCCTACTAAACATATATTTTCATACGATACGCGTATCGATGTATTGACTTACGATACGTATCGATACAACGGCCTGTATCGGCCATCACTAATTTGTTGCACTGTAGGCCTACAAGATATCTCCTAAACGGAGGTGAATTTCGTGAATCCAATCAACATATTATTGGACCTCTCTTCAAGTACAATCATCCATCGGAGTAAAAGTATGATTTTTATCGAGAATTTTCAATGAACAGAAATCCCTTACGATGAGAGAAACAAGAATATGCAACATTCATGGATTTAGAAAATTCATTCCCGATCATGAGATCCACATACTATAAATAGGCCTATCATTTTGCACCTCCAATAGACACCTTTTCATGACTACCACTAGAAGAAAATAAGTGCATGTCTAGACCACTGGGGGGGAGGGGGTAAATTAATTACAGTAGAGTGCTGGCACAGAAATATTGCTGTTGCATCTGTCAAAATAGTGCAAAGAAGAGACGAAGTCCAAGGATGATAAAGGAGACGACCAAAAGGATGGAATAAATTATGAAAATGAGAAAAAGTAAGGGCTATTATAGTGCTTGAGGATTCTAGAATGGAGGGGTGATGAGTGAATAATGATGAAGAATATGAAGGTGAGAATTGTTTAACACGTCACAAGCTATTACTGTACTAAAAAGTAATGTAAGCTATGGTATGAAGAGATAAGAAGTGAGATTTAGTGAACAAAGAAAGCATAAAATCAGTGATAATGACGGAGAAAGTGGGAGAGATAGAGGTTAATGTATTGTTCCTTCTCACAATAGTTAAAGGTAACAGAAAAGAATAGTACCCTACCTATATGAGAAACCCGAATTCTAGAAAAAATAATGGAGGGGGAATAAATAATCATACAGTTTTAAAAAACAGAATAGAAGAAGAAATAGTAGAAATAGAGGAACAAAGTGGATTTTGACCAGGCCGTTCCTGTGTGGACAATTTATTCACCCTGAAACATCTAATAGAAAAGAGACTAGCAAGAGGTATGGAATTGCACGCTACTTTTATAGATCTGTGTAAAGCATTTGATTCAGTTCCATTACAAAAATTATGGCTCACAATGAAGGAAGCAGGAATAAATAATGTGTTTATAAATGCAGTGAAAACATTGTACAAGGAAAATCAAGCTGTAATAAGAATTGGGGACGAAACCTCTGATGCCTTTTCTCAAACCAAAGGGGTGAAACAGGGTTCCTGCCTCTCTCCAACCCTATTTAAAATATACATGTGTACTGCTCTAAAGAAATGGACACAAAAATGCAGCCCAATGGGAATAGAGCTGGAGGATTCTAAGATACATACATTCCTCTTTGCGGATGATCAGGTAGTTCTAGCAGAGGATCATCAGGACATGACATATATGTTAATAAAATTGATAGAAGAATACAGAAAATGGGGCTTGGAGGTTAATACAGAGAAGACACAATATATGCAGTTTGGAGGCACAGGACAGGATATTGAAACGGAAAATGGATTGATAAGAATTGTTAAGGAGTACAAATACCTCGGCGTTGTTATTAGTGATGATGGAAGAGATAAAGTAGATATCATGGGGAAGATAAGGAAGGGTAAAAATATGATAAGAGCACTACATCCGATTCTATGGAATAAAAACATTACTAAAAAAACAAAAAAAAACATATACCAGGCAATGATTGAGCCGGTCATGACGTATGGGTCAGAAGTGTGGTGTGTGGACAAAATATCTTCTCAAAAACTTCTTTCAGCGGAAATGATGTACTGGAGGAGAAGTTTAGGATTAACGTTACTGGATCGAATTAGGAATGAAATCATAAGAGAGAGAATGAGCGCAAAAAGCACTATAATGGATGTCATTGGAGAGAAGCAATTAAAATGGTATGGACATCTGCGCAGAATGGATGAAGAGAGAATACCTTTGAAGGTCTGGAATTGGATACCGGCGAACAGGAATAGGCGTGGAAGACCGCGAAAGAAATGGATCTCAACGTCCACATCCAAATGGAAAGTAGAGGTCTTTTGAAGGAGACTGTATAAATAAAGAAAGATGGCGATTTGGATGCGAGAAGCGACAAAGCTGAAGTTGCAAAACCTCGCTATATATATATATATATATATAGTTTTAATTGAATGTTTAGAAAGTGAGAATCGGTGAGTGTGAGATAAGATAAAAAAAAAATATATGGAACATGGAAGAGTTTAGGTAATAGATAAAAAGGAATATGCTAACTAATGTAGTAAAATTAAGTTGATTGAAAATAATAAAGGAAGGTAGGCTAAGAAGAGAGAGAAAAAACTAATAATATTATATTAGGAGTTGAAGAATTAATATAATGAAATGAGAAAATTTTGGAAAGGATTGAGTTGATAGTAACCGTATACAGTATCGGTACCGGTACCTAGTAAAAATTATGAGATGTGGGCCAAGTTACTTGATGAGTTGAAAAAATTGAAAGAGCCACATAAATAATAAAAACATATCATGGATGTAGCAAATAAAAATAGGAAAATTGAAAGTTAGTAAATAAAGTACAACCTAAAAAGAGATTATGAACGAATTAATTATGAATAAATTAGCTCAACAGTTTGCGGATAAAAGGGGCCAATGGTCTAGACATACAATATCAATTTCGTAATACAGCAACTAAAAGTAGCCAGGACCGAGTTAAACAATTCAACAATACATGTTCAATAATAATTGAAAACTAAAATAGGCCTACATGAAAAAAATTGAAATGAAAACCTAAATATAATAAGTAGGTGATCAAAATTATTATAGGTTTGAACTTAGGGTTTCCTCAAAAAAAAACACTCATAAAGAAAAAGTTGAAAAATAATGAGGGTCATTTCAAAAATTTAAAGTTAAGAAAAAAAACAATTATCAACTTGGTTTTGAATTTGAAGGGGAGGTTCTTCTCCTGAGCAACTGAAAAGAAAAACTAAAAGAAAGAATGGGATTGTTGAGGAGAGACTAGCCTGGATAATTATTGTTAATTTACAATTTCACAATTTGAATTTTTTACAAGATAATATTTTAAGATGCCCTCTATAAGGATTGATTGAATGATTGAATTTAGACTTCATATAACACTTATAACTTAAAGAATTCAAGATGAAAATTTGTAAAAGAAAACTTGATTGAACTGTTTAAATCGGTCCAGAGCTAATATCTAGGTTCAGGCCTACCTTTTGAAGTTCTGCGAGGTCCGTCCAGCTGCCTCCAAGTCTGCATCGATGCCTCATCAAACCCACCCAACCCCGTCTTTATTCATCATTGTTCACAACAAAACATTCACAATTCAATAGAAATCACAATAAAAAATACAAAATCACATTCAACACAAAATCAATGTCCTTTGAGTCTCGTTTCAAACTCAATTGCCATAAATGTTCGGAAATTATTCACAATTCAAAAAAAATCACAATACAACATACAGAATTACAAAATCAAATTCATTACAAAATCGATGTCCTTTGAGAGTCTCCTTTCAAAATAAGTTACTATATCTGAAAATGTTAGTTTATGATTGTAAGTGAAACAAGATTCAAGTCCTTTCAATCCTAGGGCACACTTTTCACTTGAAAATTCACTTGTTTCATATCCTTCATTATTTTTCTTAAATTCTGCTCCATGGTCTTCCTCTCTTCTTTGTTTTAAACGAATGCGACATAATTCTCCTTTTATTTGCGTGTGTTGTCTCTCTCTCCTCAATTCCTAAAGAAGCAAAAGCAAACATTCACAATTACTACAAGTACACACACAAAAAACCGATAAAACAATGCAATAGAAACCCAATAGCTGACAGCCAACAGGAATGCCTAGGTCCACTTGCAATAAAAAAATGTTCATTGACCTATTCGAAAAACCATCTAGTTAACCCAGGATCAACCATTCAATGGAAACGAAACTACAATGTATAATACTTGAATTAATATGGTTACAAATTTAATAATCAATGAGATATCACTTACAACTAACAGGAAAGAATGCGCCTACAGTATTAGAGAACTTTGCAAAGTTAATGGAACTGTCAAAAGATAAAACTGGGATCACAAAATGCGCCACATATCTACATTAGGGACGATTACCCAAACGCTGCTTAAGCGCAACAGCTGATGCTCAATATTTTTTCTATACTTTTCCTATTATCAGAATAAGGCTTAAGCTAGATGTATAGCTTAAGCAGTGTTAGGAAAGCGGCCCCTAAATTGAATAACTGAGCGGGATCACCCGCTGATTGCTCGATAGCCAATCAAATGAACCGCCTGAGTTCAATGGAAAACATTAGAATAGAATAGAATATTTATTGACCATTGCATTAGTTTGGTTACGTAAAATTACGTTATTATGGTCATTAAATTAGATATTTTGAAATCAGTCGTTTGAATAGTTAAACATCATGTTTCAATACAAACAGTAAGAATAATTCCGTAAATATCTGGCATCCAGCAGGAAAGCCTAAGCCCACTATGACAATGGTATCATCAGCACAGATTTCAAGGGTACAAATAAGAAACTATCAATACAAATACCTGCATGTTACAACTAACAGGTAAGCCTAGGCCTATGGACTGTCTATAATTTCATTGAAATGATACAATGATTGAGGAAATGACACATGAAATGATTGCAATGAATGCATCCCATTGAAATGAAATTAGTCAAATTGAAATTGTGACTAGCGCATAGCATAAAGCCTCAGAAAAAAATAATACAAATGAAATAAATAGAATAGTTGAGGAACATCTGTATAGCTCCAACTATCCGCTGCTCATTGAAGCACACAGTAAAGAGAGAGAAAGCCTGAGCATTTTTGGCTACATTCTAGAACGTATTATAATTATATGAAATATTAAATCAGTAAAAATAAATAAATATTGGGAGAACTGACCTAATCCAACAGCTAAAGATAACTGCCTCCTCCCCGTCACAGCTCACGTGAGAGCTCAATCCGCTCGACTAATTATTCAAAGCACTGAGTTTCTAACAGCTTAATCCTTCTTTCTTGATTCTTAGCATGATATGACCTGCGGAAGAAAAATTCCATTAATCAACTTTACAAAACATAACAACCTATCAACCAACAATAATTCACAAAATCTACAATTCTCTTTCTCAAAAATATCCTAAAGTAATTCCTGAAAATGCAATGTCACAATCAAAATTCAATACCGTATACTGTCATGTAATACAATAGTAGTTATTTATGCAATGGTTGTATTATGATAGCCTTTGAACGACAAGTGAGATACCGAGGTTTAAATACGAGCGGCAACGCCGCAAGTTATTTCTCAAGAGTCGTTTAAAGGCTAAAATACAACCATTGCATACACCATTTTATCTACGACCAACAAAAAACAAGAATAGGTATCTACATTATCAATCTAAACTAAACTTGATTCAAACGACCATATTATTCTATTTCAATGTTTGCCGTATAGGTTGGGAGCTGTTCGGTTCCAGTGTTTTATAAATGGATCAGATTGAACAAGGAACGTTTCATAACATACAATCTGTATCGTAATGAGGTCATTACGATACAAGTTTCAAATGCCATTTCGAAAAAGCTACTGTTTCGATTTCAATTATGAAACATTGCGTTATAACACGGTCGTAGATAAAAGTTATTATAAATGTAATATAATAATAATAAGAATAATAATAATAATAATAATAATAATAATAATAATAATAATAATAATAATAATAATAATAATAATAATAATAATAATAATAATAATAATAATAATAGTAAGTCCTAGAATGGAGAATGGATCCGAAACATTAAACGAGACTTAGTAATTGCCAAAATTAATAATGACGAGATTAACAGTAAAGATAAGTTTAGAATGAAAGTTGAAAAGTGGGAAATAAAGCCAGAGGTAAAGCCGCCAAGAACAGGCACTAAATGGAGCGATGAAAGAAAGGCTGCTTTTGCACAGAGAATGAAAAGTTGGTGGGCAAAGAAAAAGAACACCTCAAAGTCCCATAAATGAATCATTTTCACTCAGCGTCTTCCAATTAGGGAGCTCTACGACAAATAATAATAATAATTCCTAAAAATTCAATGACACAATAATCAAGTCAATATAATGTAACGCTATCAAAAGTTTAGTAAAACTTTTCTATTTAAAAATTGAATAGCTGAGTTTGAGCTAGCCACACACTGAACACATCCATCTAGCAAGCCGTGATGAGCAGCACGTCTAGTGTGTGAGCATCTTAATAACAGCGTTGTGAAATTATACTTTTCAAGAAAATAGAACACCTGAGTTGAAAACTGCCACCAATAATACAGTATCAATATGATGTGTTTGGACTGTGAATACTTGAGTGAGACCAAACAGCCTTTCACCGAATAGCCTACATTAAAGCAAATCCATGCAACAAGTTGCAACTGATAAGAGCATAAATGTTGAGCCGCTTTCACATGATCAAATTCCATAGAATGAAATAACATTGAATTGAACAGTTGACTTCAATCTACCAACAACACAATGGGCAAACACTAGAAAGCTGTTCTATGCAATGTTCTGTCTGTTGGCAGGAAGCTAGTTGGCTGTTTAATTTAAGGCTACATTTACTTTTGGATGGGAAATTTTAACGTGTGTTCAAACACCTGAATGGAATAAAATAATTAATATAAAACACAAATTGATGACTTACATGGTAGCCGCCAAGTCCACAGGACAGGATTTCTCATATGAGCAATGTCTGTAAATCAGTAGTGAGAATTCACTTCGCTCGTGGCGCTGAGGTGGTCTCAATCTTCAATAAACTGCTGCTTCATTTTCATTCAATTAACTCTGCTAACTGCCAAAGGAAAATGACATATATCAATTTCAAAATAAAAACAATAAATAATAATGACAATGAGTTAGTAACCATTGAAACATTTTACACCATGTACTCTATCAATGGAATGAATTTGGCATGCGCCATTCTGCGGTTCAGATGATGCAAAAAAATATAAAGTCAATAGAACTGAGAAGGCGGGAATAGTATTGATTGATTCTATTAAATTGAATTGTTTGTTTTTCAGATTGGTTTCTACTTGAGTGGCAGATTATTTGGCATCTAGTGGTATAGGACTGCTACAAATAGACTTGTGCTCTTTCATAGAATGATAGATATCTTTGTGTGAGTCTTGGAATAATAATTATTCTACATTTAACTCAATTTATTTGAAGCTGCAACTCCGTGGCTTGGCGGTAAGCAAATGAAATGATCAATTATTCTATTGAATACAAACAAAAGAGAAAGAAAAATACTTTTAATCAAACATCTGATATACATGTGTATTGTTAAAACTATGATTGTGTGAAGACGCTTCAAGAGCTTTCTAAGAAATTAGGTACTGCATAATATATTATAAGAGAGATGTGAAATTGACTGGACTCACCTGTAGGTTGAATAGGCTGTGTGGTCCATGACAGAGGGAGAAATGCGAACGTTTGTATATATTATCAGGATACCCAGCTGCGTAATTGCTTGCCTTGTTTTCCCTCCATGCTCCACCGCAGCGGAATGCAATGAAACATTGAGAAAATTGAATTGAATCGGAAGCCAATTATTAATAAGCCTATCTTTATACATTTATTATTATAATCTATTTATAATTTTTGTGAAATTTGTGAGGGTGATGCCAACATAAGATCTAGGTTTTTGCATGCATAATGGGAAGGTGATGATCCGAAATACTACTTTTAAAGCAGACGGAGCCGACGGCTTAGTATTAAACTATTTATTCAACTTGACTGATTTCAAACTGAGTTAAGTAGGCTACCCTACCTAGTATAATTAACTGTTTCATTATTTTTTTTCTTTATTAGATGAAACTAATGTTGAACTGACAGAATTCGTTAATTTATTTTTCGATTATTGTGAACAGATAATGAGGAATAAAGTATTTTTGGGTCTCAACTATGATTATTGAATAGTTATAAAACCCTTGATACTTTTTTTGAGAATCTTGTCGAACCTTATTATTACTATAGCCTAAAAGGAGCTTAAAGGGACAGTAACAAGAGAAAATAATTAAAATAATAAATGAGACAGAAAAAATAAATAGGAGAGAAGTCAATTGGAGAGAGAAAAAGATGCTAGCAACAAAATCAAACACGTTTATTGACTCAATTTCAATTAAGAAGTTGATTAACCAAGATTAAAAAATTAATTAATTAAACTTGAATCAATGAAACCATACTGAGGGATGGGGTAAGACAGTTTGCAGCAAGCGTACCCCATTCCACAGCATGTTTTCAATTTCAGGGCTAGCATCATTATTCTCAACATGGTAAATTTTTATTTTAAGAGGAGGAAGAGAAGAATAGAGAGGGGAGGATTCACCAAAAGCAAGACTGCAAGCAACTGCAACTATTGAAATTGCATACGATTTCAAATAAAGCCACAAACAGAATGTACAATATAGTAAACACAAAATACTAACTTTTCATCCAAAGCTAAGCTCTTTTTGTGTAGGTACCTTCTCGATAGGTAACACTCATCAAATACATTAGTCGGTATATTTGAAGAGTCTTATCTATAAAAAAAATACACAAAAATCATGCAACAATCTACTAAAACCACAAAACATTAATTTTTCTATGAAAAGCAAAGCTTGTTAATGTGTATTTACTGAATAGATGAGACTCAACAAATAGAGTAGCAGTTCTATATGAAGAGTCTCAATTATTCAAGTGTTACACGAAGCAGTAATACACAATCTAGAAGAAAACCATGAGAAGAAAAACTAATACGTATGCCTACTAAAACAGCATATTAAGCACAATCATACAAGTCTACAAAATGAATAGACAAGACTAGATAATATCTGTCCAATATAATGGGTCTCACCTTAGCTGGTAGGAAAAATATGTGTTTATAGAAAAAAATGCCACTAAAGACAAAAATACTACTACACTCTAATTTTAAGCACATACATACGCTCTGAAATCTATCTATTCAAGGCATTGCCTAAACTAGGCTACATTGTAAAGTCGATTATTCAAGGAAGAAGAAGAAGAAGGAGAATAAGAAGAAGAAGTTTAAGAAGAAGAAGAAGAAGAGCAAAGAAAGATAGGCCTATGAAAAGCATAAAGGGTAAGACACAAAGAAACAAGTGAAAAGAAAAGAAAAACTGAGAGGAAGAAAAGGCAAATGGAGAGAGAAAAGATGCTAGCAACAAAATCAAACACGTTTATTGACAAAATTTCAATTAATAAGTTTATTAAACTGGATTAATAAATGAATTAATTGAAATTGAATCAATGAAACCATACTGTGGGAGGGGGTAAGACAGTTGCAGCAAGCGTACACCATTCCACTGCATGTTTTCAATTTTATGGCTAACATCACTATTCTCAATACATTATTCTTGTAAGAGGAGGAAGAAAAGAACAGAAAAAGAAGAATAGGGAGGATTTGCTACAAAGTACAGACTACGCGTATACAAGCAATACCGCACTACTACTGCAACTCACACTATATGAATTAAAATTAAATCATTTTTCTACTGCAACTCAAACTATGAATTCAAATTAATTTTTCTACTACAAGCATTGTCAAAATCTACAATTATAGGCTACATTCAGAATGCTATTATTAACTCAAATTTTTATTAGTACTTATTGCCGGATGATAGACAACAATTTGAGGTATATTTGAAGTCAATAGTTAGACAAAGATTTACACAAACATGGAAGCGTGGCTACACTATACTACACATTCCAATTCAGGCACTATTAAAATCTAGAAAGAATACAAAATTTGATTGGGTTAGCTAAACATTTTCATGTGTACTAAATAACTTAATCTTTCAAGTATAATAATTTTGAACAAGTGAAAAAGAAGATGGATCCACATCAAGTGATTACTCACATGTTAAAATAGAACATGAAATTGAGAAAACCAGGGCCTGATCAATATTTTAGAAGCCATGTTATAAAGAAAAAATAATTTGCTCCAGTTTCAAGGCCATATATTTTGTACATGGTATATTTTCATGGTCATATCATTGCTGAAATTAATAAAAAAGACATGAATGGAAGGGTGTTACATGCATTTTTGAATGTTGAAAGAAAATTTCGATTGAGTAAATTGATTTTTGTACCTTAAGTATACCAGTTTCACTCATTGCAACTTGAAATACATTTTAATAAATATACACAACAAATTCAAAAAATGGCAAAATAAATAATGTTATGCAAATTGAACAAGTTACATGCACTTGTAGGTTAAAAGAAAATGTCAATTGAGTAAATTGATTTTTGTACCTCATATACACCAGATCCACGTTCTGCAACTTGAAATACGTTAATAAATTAACACACAACGCATAAAATACACATCAAATTCAAAAAATGGCACCATAAATCATGCAAATTGAACAAGTCACATGCACTTGAAAGTTAAAAAAAATTTCAATTGAGTAAATTGATTTTTGTACCTCATATACACCAGCTCCACGTTCTGCACACAATGCACAAAATACACAAGAAATTTAAAAAAAATGGCATAATAAATTATGGAAAGTGAACAAGTTACATTGATGGCGTTGACTTACTTAGATACATTGATATGACCATTTTGAGTTGATTGAAATATTGAGTTAATTGATATTAGTTGAGTCTTCACCTATTTGTAATGAAATAATATTTTATCATTAAAAGCTGGCTATTATCAATAGCCTCAAAAAGCGGGAAGGCCTACATACCGTATTTCATCATTTTGTCAAATTTTATCTGTTTTGACAGATTTAGATGTGTTTTAGACTATTGAATCACAAGACATTTTAACTTCAATTTTTTTTTGAGGGTGATGCCCACATGAGCTCTAGGCTTGTGCGTGGGTAATGAGAGGGGTGATGATGAAAGATGACGACTGTTTATAGACTCCTGTAGAAGTTCTTTCAATAAAAAATTCCGGTTTATCAATCAAACTATCAAGTTTTAACTTTCGTAATTGAAAAACAAAATCGCGAATTCTATAATATCTCAATTACCACTGCAGTTTCAAACTTATAAGTGATCTCATTTTTCAGCAAAGTTTACATAAAAATTAAATATTTTGATACAGAATCAAGACACCAACAATTTATAAACTCGTGAATAAGTAGAAAAATCCACTTTTTTTTAACTTGGTAACAAAACATTTTCGAAAACTTTTCCAAGGACTCTCCTCACAATTTTGATGAGCACAACACATTGGTGGTATTCTCAGAGAGTTACGCAAAACTCTGTAGGAGAAAGTTATTTAGAATTATGTAGCATGTATTGTAAATGCAAAGTATCATTGCTCTAGATATATAATATACTCTGATACATTACTCGAACACACTACAATATTTATTTCAGAATAATTGTGAACAAATAATGAGGGGGAAATTATTTGAGTTTTTTAGTTTAACTAGCTTGTGGAACTATACCCCTTGATAATTTTTTTGGAAATCTTGTCAAACCTTATAAGAAAGATTGGATGAGATAAATTTTTAGAATCTTGTACAATATTATTGTCAAGTGATTGAATCAAGCCCTATGACATGGTACGCAACTATTTGATGGAAAATTCAATTGGGTACAAATGCTTTTACAGAAGGGTATTCATGATGTGACAGGATTTAAGATGTATGTCAAAAATACAGGGCTTCATTTACAAACAGAAATAAGTCACACCAAGGGTGACAGCATTTAGGATGCTAGCCAGAGATACAGTAGAAAAATACAATACAAGAATACAATAGTAAAATACAGTTTTATCTTGGCCTACAGATAATAGTGTTACAAAAAGGGCCTATAAAATAAAACCTCACAAGACCAGGAATTGCTGATTATAAGATGCCAACATTTTTTTTTCAGCACCATTTTTTCTTTCAACGTCTGGAGTGTTGCCATCAAATAGTTAACAATTCCCATTTCTCAGAATAACTTTTATGAAACAGGAAACAGGTCGTACAGCACAATAGAAATATACAGAACTTCATTCAAAAACAGAAATGAGTCACTCCAGAAGTGACAGCTAAAATGAAAGCTAATCTTGATATATACAAGCCTCTTCTTGTGGAGTTTGTACTCAATCAAATTTTTCATCCAATCCAATAAAATAAAAGATCTAATAGTGAGCAGTTCCTATTTCATAGGACAAGAGTTTCATAAACAGTAACGCACATAGCCTGTTCATGAAATATCACAAGTCCAAGAAATAATTTTATGTAACAGTAACACACTGGGCCTGTTACATAAAATCTCACAAGTCAAAAAAATAATTTTAAATCTAGTCAAAATTTAACAAACTCTCAAGTTCAATCCGAACAGTGGAAATGTAGTTGAAGATGATTATTGATTTGATGAGAAGTTTGATTGTGTACAAAATCCTATATAGTAGAGAATCACTCCAGGAGTGACAGCATTTAGGATGCAAGCCATAGATACAGGGCTTTCTTTGTCATCTAATACAATAGAAAAATACAGTTTTATCTTGGCCTACAGATAATAGTTACAAAAAGGGCCTATAAAATAAAACCTCACAAGACCAGGAATTGCTGATTATAAGATGCCAACATTTTTTTTCAGCACCATTTTTTCTTTTAACGTCTGGTGTGTTGCCATCAACAGTTAACAATTCCTATTTCTCAGAATAAGTTTTATGAAACAGGAAACAGGTCGTACAGCACAATAGAAATAATATACAGAGCTTCATTTAAAACAAGAATAAGTCACTCCAGAAGTGACAGCATTTAAGATGCTAGCCATGAATAGACAGCTCCATTTACAAAAACAGAAATTACATAATTTTTTCATTTTTTTTTTCTATTTTCATTTTCTCTTTTTTTCATTTTTCTATTTTTTTTTTTTTCTTTTTTCTTTCTTTTTCTTTTTTAATTTTTTCTTTTTTCTTTCTTTTCTTTTTTTATTTTTTTTTTTTTTTCTTTTTTCTTTTTAATTTTTTTTAATTTTTTTCTTTTTTCTTTTTTCAATTTTCCGCTTTTTTTCTTTTTTTCATTTTTTTCGATTTTTTCTTTTTTTCTTTTCATTTTTTTTTTCTTTTTCTTTAATCTATTTATTCTTTTACAATGGACATAGAAAACTAAATGGAAGCTGATCTTGATATACACAAGCCTCATCTTGTGGAGTTTGTACCAATCGAATTTTTCATCCAATCCAATAAAATAAAAGATCTAATAGTGAGCAGTTCCTATTTCTA
This sequence comes from Laodelphax striatellus, assembly GCA_017141395.1. Taxonomy (NCBI): domain Eukaryota; kingdom Metazoa; phylum Arthropoda; class Insecta; order Hemiptera; family Delphacidae; genus Laodelphax; species Laodelphax striatellus. The sequence goes on along the minus strand of CM029531.1, from coordinate 3,219,501 downwards.
GACAAGAGTTTTATGAACAGTAACGCACATAGCCTGTTCATAAAATATCACAAGTCAAAAAATAGTTTTATGAAACAGTAACACACTGGGCCTGTTACATAGAATCTCACAAGTCAAAAAAAAGTTTTAAATCTAGTCAAAATTTAACAAACTCTCAAGTTCAATCCAAACAGTGGAAATGTAGTTGAAGATGATTATTGATTTGATGAGAAGTTTGATTGTGTACAAAATCCTATACAGTAGAGAATCACCCAGGAGTGACAGCATTTAGGATGCAAGCCATAGATACAGGGCTTTTGTCATCTAATACAATAGAAAATACAGTTTTATCTTGGCCTACAGATAATAGTTACAAAAGGGCCTATAAACTAAAACCTCACAAGACCAGGAATTGCTGATTATAAGATGCCAACATTTTTTTCAGCACCATTTTTCTTTTAACGTCTGGTGTGTTGCCATCAAATAGTTAACAATTCCTATTTCTCAGAATAAGTTTTATGAAACAGGAAACAGGTCGTACAGCACAATAGAAATATACAGAGCTTCATTTAAAACAGGAATAAGTCACTCCAGAAGTGACAGCATTTAAGATGCTAGCCATAAATAGACAGCTCCATTTTACAAACAGAAATTACATAATTTTTAAATTTTTTCTTTTTCATTTTCTTTTTTTTTTTCTATTTTTTCTTTTTCTTGTTAATTTTTTTTTTCTTTTTTTTTTTTCAGTTTTTTCTTTTTTTTCTTTTTTTTTTTATTTTTTCCAAATTTTTATTTTTCCTTTTTTCTTTTTACTTTTCATTTTTTTTCTTTTTTCTTTAATCTTTTTATTCTTTTACAATGGACATAGAAAAACTAAAATGGAAGCTGATCTTGATATACACAAGCCTCATCTTGTGGAGTTTGTACTCAATCGAATTTTTCATCCAATCCAATAAAATAAAAGATCTAATAGTGAGCAGTTCCTATTTCTTAGGACAAGAGTTTTATGAACAGTAACGCACATAGCCTGTTCATGAAATATCACAAGTCCAAGAAATAATTTTATGTAACAGTAACACACTGGGCCTGTTACATAAAATCTCACAAGTCAAAAAAATAATTTTAAATCTAGTCAAAATTTAACAAACTCTCAAGTTCAATCCAAACAGTGGAAATGTAGTTGAAGATGATTATTGATTTGATGAGAAGTTTGATTGTGTACAAAATCCTATACAGTAGAGAATCACTCCAGGAGTGACAGCATTTAGGATGCAAGCCATAGATACAGGGCTTTCTTTGTCATCTAATACAATAGAAAAATACAGTTTTATCTTGGCCTACAGATAATAGTTACAAAAAGGGCCTATAAAATAAAACCTCACAAGACCAGGAATTGCTGATTATAAGATGCCAACATTTTTTTTTCAGCACCATTTTTTCTTTTAACGTCTGGTGTGTTGCCATCAAATAGTTAACAATTCCTATTTCTCAGAATAAGTTTTATGAAACAGGAAACAGGTCGTACAGCACAATAGAAATATACAGAGCTTCATTTAAAAACAGGAATAAGTCACTCCAGAAGTGACAGCATTTAAGATGCTAGACATAAATAGACAGCTCCATTTACAAACAGAAATTACATAATTTTTAAATTTTTTTCTTTTTTCATTTTCTCTTTTTTTCATTTTTCTATTTTTTCTTTCTTTTTCTTTTTTTTTTCTTTTTTCTTTTTTTTCAGTTTTTCTCTTTTTTTTATTTTTTTTCCAAATTTTTTCTTTTTACTTTTTTAATTTTTTTTATTTTTTTCTTTAATCTATTTATTCTTTTACAATGGACATAGAAAAACTAAAATGGAAGCTGATCTTGATATACACAAGCCTCATCTTGTGGAGTTTGTACTCAATCGAATTTTTCATCCAATCCAATAAAATAAAAGATCTAATATTGAGCAGTTCCTATTTCCTAGGACAAGAGTTTTATGAACAGTAACGCACATAGCCTGTTCATGAAATATCACAAGTCCAAGAAATAATTTTATGTAACAGTAACACACTGGGCCTGTTACATAAAATCTCACAAGTCAAAAAAAAAATAGTTTTAAATCTAGTGAAAATTTAACAGACTCTCAAGTTCGAGCTAAACAGTGAGAATGTAGTTGAAGGTGATTATTGATTTGATGAGAAGTTTGATTGTGTACAAAATCCTATACAGTAGAGAATCACTCCAGGAGTGACAGCATTTAGGATGCAAGCCAGAGATACAGGGCTTTCTTTGACATCTTATACAACAGAAAAGTACAATTTATCTCGGCCTACAGATAAAAGTTAACACAAGAGCCTGTTTCATAAAATCTCACAAGATTTGGAATAGCTGGCTATAAGATGCTAACATTATTTTTTCAGCACCTTTTTTTCAGCCTAGCCATAAATAGACAGCTCCATTTACAAACAGAAATTACATAAATTTTTAATTTTTTTCTTTTTTCATTTTCTCTTTTTTTCATTTTTCTATTTTTTCTTTTTTCATTTCTTTCTTTTTTTTCTTTTTTATTTTTTTTTTTTTTCTTTTTTCATTTTTCAATTTTTTTCCTTTTTTTCAAATTTTTCCTTTTTCCTTTTTTCCTTTTTTTTCTTTTATTCTTTAATCTATTTATTCTTTTACAATGGACATAGAAAAACTAAAATGGAAGCTGATCTTGATATACACAAGCCTCATCTTGTGGAGTTTGTACTCAATCGAATTTTTCATCCAATCCAATAAAATAAAAGATCTAATAGTGAGCAGTTCCTATTTCTTAGGACAAGAGTTTTATGAACAGTAACGCACATAGCCTGTTCATAAAATATCACAAGTCCAAAAAATAGTTTTATGAAACAGTAACACACTGGGCCTGTTACATAAAATCTCACAAGTCAAAAAAAAAAAGATTTAAATCTAGTGAAAATTTAACGGACTCTCAAGTTCGAGCCAAACAGTGAGAATGTAGTTGAAGGTGATTATTGATTTGATGAGAAGTTTGATTGTGTACAAAATCCTATACAGTAGAGAATCACTCCAGGAGTGACAGCATTTAGGATGCAAGCCAAAGATACAGAGCTGTATTTTCAAACAGAAATAAGTCACACCAGGAGTGACCGCATTCAGGGTGTAATTAATAAATGAAAATAACAACATAATAAAGATTTTTTGATAACATGAAGCATTTCCAAAGTCGAGTTTTCCATCAAATGAAATGAGCTGAAAACTATTATTGATCAGAAACATCCTAATTAGTTAATAAATTATACCAATGGATACTTTGTATTTACAATACACTACATTATACACTACTAACTAGAGCATTTTCATATGTGGCGTCCTGTAACTCTTAAATAATGTATACTCTTATGTGTTGTACTCATCAAAATAAAGACAGGAATCCTTATAAGAAGGTTCCAAAAAAGATTTGTTAAAGAGGCCAGTAGATTCAAGATTTTTCTATTAATTAACAATTTTATGAACTGTTGCTGTCTTAATTCGGTATGAAAATGATAAATTCTTGAGTTAACTTTGCTGGAAAAATGAGACAATCTAGAAATTTTCAACTGCAGTGGTAATCAATCATTTAATAATTTACGAAGAAGAGTACAACAGGCTTATGCCCAAAACTGATTCCTCTTCCAATTCAGACAAACACTCCAAATTCAGGTTGTCATATCATCTTACCAAATCACCAATTTCCACTTCAAAAACACAAGCAGAACAATATTAGATTTTTCAAATAAGTCCATATTAAAGTCAAAAACAGAAACACCAAATAAAAAAGTTATTGAAAATTTTGAACTATGTGCTGATAATTTTAAATGACCTGAGGAAACTAGGCGTTAGGGGATAGGGATTGCATAAGGCTTCTGATAGAGACGAATGGAGAGGCACTTTAAAGGAGGCCAAGGCCCTAAATGGGCTGTAGCGTCAAGGAGTAAGTGAGTACATAAATAAGACAACTTTATATATTTAATTGAGGTGTATGGGGGAGATATTCATGACCAGTGTGTGTCCGCCATTTTCCTATTTCATAGGATGCATAGGAAATGGTAAGCAATACTATTGAAATTTGAATAAACATCAATCATACATAACTAGCAAGCAATAAATAGATGAATAGCAAGATAATATTAAATAAATAATAAATAGGAAGCAATAATCAACATCTACTTATCAACTTCAATATTAATATCGTTCATAATTAGTTAGATACTGGAAAGCAATATTATTGAAGTATTAAAATCAACATCATAAATTTTTAGTTAGATTAGTGACAAGCAATAATACTAAAACCATTGAAACTAGCATGCATATTAATTAGATTTGATCAACTTTTCAAACAGGAAAATGGAGAAACAATACCGAAGTGGCGGTCAAGACGTTACGACAAGGCACAATGTTGACCCAGGCGTTCCTGCAAGAGGCAGCTATCATGAAGAAGTTCCGTCACGACCGTCTGGTGGAGCTGTATGCAGTCTGCTCAAAAGAGGATCCGGTCTACATTGTTCAGGAGTACATGAAGCACGGCAGCTTGCACGAATTCCTGCACAACGGAGAAGGCAAACATTTACTATTTGGTGATCTCATCTACATTGCTGCTCAGGTTAGAAACGAAATGAATTGAACACGTAAATTATTTGATTGAGGCTAAATAATGTTTAAAATAATGCGTAAATCATGTGTAGAATAGTACATAAGTATAGTGTTAAAATCTATAGTACTACTTTTTTTAATTTGGCGGATGAAGAATAACTTTCATTTATGATTCAACATTTTTATGGTAATGGGTGGTCTTCTGTTGATTTTTTTTTCATATAAATATTGTATAAATGGTGTTTCAGAACTCCCTACCAATATTCTAGGGCATTGATCCTGGGTGAATACCATATCTAAATATCATATTTAAATTGTCCAGAAGTCCTTAGTTACTCACACAGCTGCCTAAGGACTTCTGGACAATTTAAATATGATATTTAGATATGGTTTTTACTTAGGAACAATGCCCTAGAGTATTGGTAGGGAGTTCTGAAACACTCTGTATAACATAGCCTATAAAAAACATATTAAAAGAGATCAACAGAACATAAGGCCTACCCATTACCATGGAAAGGTTGAATAAAAGTCAAGAGCCATCCGCCAAATTAAAAAAAATACTACTGTCCATGATCAGATTCTTTTCCTTTTTCAATTCCTTCATTTCCAAGTTAAATACAGATTAGCCTTCACTACAGTGTCAAAGTTGAATAGTTCTTGTAATTAATTATTATGATAATTAATTGAACGAAATTCCTAATTAATAATGCTATACTGTAAAGTATAATCTCATTTCCTTGCGTCTTAATATACTCTAGTTTAGTCATCTTTATAATATATCTTTATAATATTTTTGTTGTTTTCTGTTCATGCTCTGCCAGAACAAATAAGTAGCATAAGATCGAACATAGTTGGGCCAAGCCTCCAAATTGTGTGTGTTCTATGGTTCAAGTAAAATATTATTTTAAAACTATCATATTGTACAAAATTTCTAACATCGAATATCAAATTGCATGACTTTAAAAATGTATAATAGCACCAAGCATTTTCACACAAAATAATTCCTGGAACTTCACTACATGCGTTTTTAAAAGGATCAGTGTTCATCACATATATAAAAAAAATATGAAAGGATTCGAATTGAAATAACGAGCCTTGAATTGTACAGGTTCCTCACACAAGAAAAGAGCTGTATAAGTTATAACTTATAACGCAGCAAACCATCATATGCATGTCTAGTGAGTAGCTTCCAGGTCAGCTGTTCAATTCAAGGTAATTTTTTGTTGTTCGATGAAAATGTTGTTTGTGTAAAACACCTCAATAAATTTTAACATCTCTATTATCAAGTTCTATATGAACTTGAAGTAAGTAGTTTTTCTACTTTAAAAGTTATTCTGAATCAAAATATTGACTGATGTAGACTGAAGATTCATCTCTCAATTTCAAAACATTGAATAATAAGCATAATTATAATATAAGGTGTGGTCTATGTATTAAATGTGTCTGGTAGGAATAAGGACGATGCACTATCATATTATTTTCTTTGTTATTAGAAAATATATTGGTGATTGAAACCATCTTATGCTAGCCTACTTATTTGTTATGACAGCACATGAACAGAAGACAACAAAAATATTATAATGGAAGAAAAATATGACTAAACTAGAATAAATTACCAGAACTATTCAACTTTGGCACCATAGTCAAGGCTAACCTGTATTTTACTTGAAAATGAAGGAATTGAATGATATTTTTATGAATAAAATACGTAGATTGAAACGATAATGAATTGACTATTTTTGATACATTGAATAGAAATAATATTGAACTGAAATCGAGAACTGAACATACCCCTGTCGTACACCGGAGCAATAAGCAATAGGCAACTAGCAACATATGAATCATAATATGATTGTCTACTCTATACAAACCAATAGTTCAATGCACACTGAAACAGCTGCTTTAGGTGTGCATTGGACTATTTGTTTCTATAGAGTAGACGATCATATGATCCAAATGTTGCTTATTGCCTATTGCTTATTGCTCCGGTGTACGAGCTGCCTTAAAGGTATGAATTGTGAGTTGTTATCTTATTTTAAACTTCGTTACTAAGTATCGATGATGGAGATGATAACACATGATTTGAAAAGATACGACAGTCTCCCCTCCTGGAGTCCCTACCAGGTCACTTATATAACAAAGCTAGAAAGATTACAGAATAAATTCCTCAGACATCTATTCTATAAAGGGTTTGGTCATTTCTGTGAATTTGGTTTTCCTACAGAGCAGCTGAGGTCACTGTTTGGGGTTGAAACTCTCAAACTAAGGCGAGAGGTCTCATCCTTGATTATTTTTCATAAGATTTTAAGGAATGATGTGGACTCGCCCTACCTACTTGGAAGGATTGGATTTTCTGTACCCACTCTTAGGCGGAGATTACATCCATTGATTTTTATTCAAAGGTCCAGAACGGTCATCATAATCATCACTATTTCTTCATAATCATCTTCATTGCCATCTATATCATCTTTATCATTCCATCATTCTGTCATCTCTTGATTTTTTTTATAGTTAGTTATTATTGTTTTGTAAAGTGCATTTTATTTAAATTATTGTGTTGTGTTAAGGAAACAAATTTGGGGTAATCCTGTAGCTTTCGTCTTGTTTGTAATAATAAATAAATAAATTAATTAATGTTAAATTCAAGAGAAGCAAAGCATTTTTTCTTTCTATTATTAAGCTACGACTCTAAGTTTTGACCTCGCACAGCATTGTCTCCGGATGGCATATCAATTTATTTTTCCAAACTGCTTGTATTTTCGATACTGTTCTTTTATTGTTTTGTTTTAATTGAAAAATTAATTATTTATTTTATTTTCGAATTAGGCTCTTATATTAACTTTTCAAAAATTGGAAATAAGATCTTTCAATTTTAATTTACCTAACGCTAACAGCAGTTCAAACTGTATAGCACCATCCACTATGATGTGAAATTTTGCCGTTAAGTAACATCCAACAATACAAGAGTATGATTAATTAAGAGAGAAATACAATCAGCTCTACTCGCACTTGGAAACTCAAATCGCGGAAACTGAGCGACTCGGATAACAAACATGTGTTTTCAAATGATGACGTTCAGACGACATCCTTATCGAAATTATGACGATTTCAAATGATGACAGTACCGTTGCAGGATCGTCTGAACGTTATCATTTGAAAACACATGTTTGTTATCCAAGTCGCTCAGTTTCCGCGATGTGAGTTTCCAAGTGTGAGTAGATCCTTACTTTCATAGTTAGTTGGGCCTAAATTTTCAACATAATTAAGCTAGTGGAGCAACAAAACTGGTCCAGTGTTCGAAAATAAAGAATAAATCCATTTCAGTTACAGTAGGCCTAAGTTATGTTATTTCAATACAGCAATTATTATGATGAGTCACAAATCACAGTAGAATCATAGTGGAGTTTTTCAGAAGTTCGAATGTAAAATTTGATAGCCTAATTGGAATAATGCTAATATAATGGTCAAGCGTAAACAGCTATGACATACCGTACGGAACCTTCCAAGTTGCAATTTGATCATTTTACAAAAAACGTATTCAGCAAGTAGGTACTGGTACCGTTATGCTAAAGACACCAGTAGGCCTAGGCTGAATTTCATGTTATAGGCTATAAAACGTTAAAATATATCGAAAATGATGTAAACTGCGTCGAAAGTAACTTGATAACTTAGTAAAGGTAACTTTTGTATTAAAAAATCAATACTTACTCACTGGATACTGGAGAATTCTGTAAAGCAAGTAAGCTCAACTACGAAGCAAAAATTCACATCTCATCTTGAACATTTTGATCGAAAACTACACTAAATCAACTAGACCAATGAGCACTATTTGAACAGTATTTTTCATGATATTAAACTTCAATTCAAAAACATCTAAATGAGTTTAAACCACATAACTTTGTAAAATTTCACTACCGGTAAAACACACTACTCATCTCATGATTGTCATGACTTGATGAGCGAGGGAGCCATTTTGTATTTCATTAGTGTGTTGGGAACAGCTGCTAGACAGCACTGCCATTTAGAGAAACCATTCATATTTTTTTGATAATGTCTTAAATTTCTTTTTATTAGGATAATTTAATTATTATATCGATATATGATGAAAATTCTTAAATATAATGGAAAGAGTTCACTAACTGAATCTTCTCGCTCATTCATCTAGTATCTTGTTTTCTGATACAGAGGGCTGTTTGCTAATCAGAACCGCGAACTTTTGAAATAGCCTACAGCATTTTGATGCGCTACTCAACATTCTAAAAAAATGTTCAACATTCGATGAATTCGCTTCGACATTGGCATTTATTTGTGATATTTATTTTTTCAATTACTCATGAATAAAAATTGATTATTTATTGCTATTTTATGTGTTACTAACATAACATTGCTGTTTATCCATCTTCTATTTGTAACCGCGTGCTCTGAAGATGGACAAACAGCAGTCCGATATAGCTATCAAACTAATCTGTGAGTACATTCCACTTTTTAAGTAAAGTAATTTCTCAAGTGCAATAATATATATTAGAAATGTTATCACTTGGAGCATGTTTAACTTATAAATCATTTTCAAACCCTGTGTCGTGGATTTTGAATTCACAGTTAAATCCAACAGTCGAAAATATTGAATATTTTTCATAGATAAATGCAGAAAATCTTGTTTAGCCAGGTGTCAATAAGAAAAGCGTGACAATCTTTTTGAATTAATATATTTTTGAATGAATGCATTCGTTAATATGAATCTTAGCAATAATATTATACTTCATTAAAAATCTCATACAATAAATCTCAATATTTTTACATGCTAAGCTTGTGCTTCTAATTCAGGTACCTCACAAATACAGTTAATGAGTTAATTACATAATAGAAACAGTTATAATAATTATAAATCTATTTAAGCTGCTCCTTCTGCTCCTGCTCCTGCTCCTGAGCTGCTCCTTCTCAATATTCTGTTCGATAAAGAATCATATTAATAATTTTTGTACATGGTGAATTGGTTTTTCTGGAATCATTCAAGTATGCAAATAAAGTAAGCCTTTCGTCTTCACATGGTTCCCTCAAAAAAATATATTTTTTTGAATAGGTAATAAAAAAGATTTGAACTGTGTCAAATTGAATTTACAAAAAAAATTATATTAATTAGTTATGATAACTCACATCCTATGATAATGATCCTGCTTAATGTATAACACTGTGCACTATAATAACAATAATTATATGCACATTAGGTGTTATTCAATAAAGCTATGTTTAAGTAGTAATTGGTCATACGAAAATTCACTTATCATGAACAATAGGAATACATTAGGAGTATAGAAAGAATACTTTTAGGGGTATACAGCTTCCTCAGAAGTTACGAGTATTGTCAATTTCATCCAGGACTTCATGCTGTATCTGTGAAAATGATGAAGGCCTTATCAAAGTTTGTCATCTAGTTGACTGTTGACGAATCAATGGAAACATTTCCTTTTCATGTATTTATAGGTGATTTGAAAGAGGAGAATTCCATCTTGAACAAAGGATCTTCTCTTTTGTTTACAAGTGGTAATAAAAGTATAAAATTTCAACATAAAGTGGATAAAGTATTCCATTTGATTGATTTGATATTCTTTTTCCATAGAAATTGCTTTATATCGACTAATAGACTCATGATACCGCTCAACAGCACATAATATTTAAGTTCACATGTCATTTGAATACTCGTGAAAAATGCTAAATGTAGTAAACATATCTCAGACGGTTTAGAATACGTTCTATGTTTGAGTCGAAACAAGACGTTTTGTTTTATTTGGTGTGCATTGGACCTCAATAGAACTAAGAATTAATCAATTTAATATAGAAAGTGGCAGTTTTCGAATTGGTTGGACGGTTGGATTTTAGTAATGAAAAAACAAATTCTATATTTTTTCATTTATTAATTCAAAAACTAAAGAAAACTACAATTTAATTAATAATAAACAAAAGTGCAATATTACAATAGAAAAATAATTTTTTAGTTTTAATGTTGCTTTTTTCATGTCTGCGATGCTCAAAATTTATATAAATATAAAGTTGTTAGTATCACATTGTTCGTTTGTGCAACCATGTACATTGCCTGAGTACCATACCTTTGTTTGACTACACAATGTTTGAAAAGCTCTACAATGATTTTTCAAAATAGAAAATAAAATTGCTTTACAATATTTTTCTCAAAGACCAGAAGGGTCACTCCAAGACAGCGGAGCGCGCATAAGGCGCTGACAACTGCACAGGTGCACAAAGGAAGACATACATTTTTTACATATATGGGTTACCACATTGTTCTGCTGCGCCATTAATAATTTCAAATCACAAAGTAGGGGAAATCACATCCACTGGGGCTTTACTTATAATTGAGACAATAATCATGTGATTCTCAAAAAATAATAAATTACACAATTTATCAAAAATATCTTTAACTTTAATTTATACAATGCACATTGGCAGATGGCCAATCAGTAGTATATGGGCAGCAGAAGACATTTAGGACCTGGTCACATACGATTGTGGTTTGCTTTACTTTACTTCACTTCACTAGAAGAGCTACTTTGATTATGGTTTGCTTTAATCCACTTCACTTACTATATACCATACGAATTATATAGATTCACTATGTGAGTAAGTGAAGTGAAGTGAAGTAAACCAAAGTAGCTTTGTTAGTGAAGTAAAGTAAAGTTAAGCAAACCACAATCCTATGTAAGCAGGCCCTTACCGACATACAACACTGTCACTCAATAATATTAATCAACAATAAAATACAAAGGAAGACATACACTTTTTACATAATGGTTTACCACATTGTTCTGCTGCGCCATTAATAATTTCAAATCACAAAGTAGGGGAAATCACATCCACTGGGGCTCTACTTATCATTGAGACAATAATCATGTGATTCTCAAAAAATAATAAATTACACAATATTTATTGAAAATATCTTTAACTTCAATTTATACAATGCACATTGGCAGATGGCCAATGAGTAGTATATGGGCAGCAGAAGACATTTAGGGCCTGGTCACATATGATTGTGGTTTGCTTTACTTTACTTCACTTCACTAGAAGAGCTACTTAGTTTGTGTTTTGCTTTAATTCACTTCACTTACTATATACCATACGAATTGTATAGATTTACAATGTGAGTAAATGAAGTGAAGTGAAGTAAACCAAAGTAGCTTTGTTAGTGAAGTGAAGTAAAGTAAAGCAAACCACAATCGTATGCGACCAGGCCCTTACCGACACATATAACACTGTCACTCAATAATATTAATCTACAATAAAATACAATCATAATAATACATAATATAAATACAATATTAAATACATAATTTTAATCTACAATATTAATGTACAATAATATTTTTTTTTTAAATTACTAGAATAATAATAATGGAGATGAATACATATAATTATAATAATTATAACAACTTGATAATTTGACAAATAAAAACAAAAAAGAACTACAATAATTTTTTTTGATGTGCAAACAAAACGTAATCAACTGTCCCATTGTACTCTTCCATCCTCAGTTTGGAGAAATAATTCATCCATAAATAATGATAATTAAATAAATAATATGATACCCTAATTAAATAAATCCTAACCTACTTATACTAATATTTCAATCAACAATAATAATTTTTTTAGTTTTATATTTTATAATTTTTTTGGTGGCCACCACCGGATAATAATAACAACAAAAAAACATATAATTATAATGAAAATGATAATATTTTTTCTTAATTTTTATATTTTATTATTTTTTTGGGGGCCTACACCTAAAAAAATGAATAATAATGATAATTTTTTTTTATTTTTATATTTTATAATTTTTTTGGGGGCCTACACCTAAAAAAAAATTGAATAATAATGATAATTTTTTTTTATTTTTATATTTTATAATTTTTTTGGGGGCCTACACCTAAAAAAAGAAAAATCTAATAATTCTAATAATAATGATGATCGAATAAATACTAAATAAATAATATAATACACTAATTAAATAAATACTAACCTACTTATACTTACATTCTAATAAACAATAATAATTTTTTTTTAGTTTTATATTTTATAATTTTTTTGGTGGCCACCACCGGATAATAATAACAACAACAAAACATAATAATATAATAACTCTATAATAACATAATAACATAACATAACATAACTATAATATAATAATAAATATAATAACAAAAATGAATATATATATATTTTTTTTGGGCCTACACCTAAAAAAAAGAAAAATCCAATAATAATGATAATATTTTTTTTAATTTTATATTTTTTATTTTTTTGGGGGCCTACACCTAAAAATAATATAAATCTAATAATAATGAATAATGATAATATTTTTTTTAATTTTATATTTTTTTATTTTTTTGGGGGCCTACACCTAAAAAAAAAGAAAAATCTAATAATAAAGAATAATGATAATATGTTATTTTAATGTTATTTTTTTTGTGGGCCTACACCTAAAAAAAAAGAAAAATCTAATAATAATGAATAATGATAATATGTTTTTTTTTAATTTTATATATTTTTTTTTTAGTTTTCGCCATTTTTTTTTCAAAACAAAAATTTCAATGAGCCATTCCATTGTGCTATGACTTGCTGGCAGTTCCTGCTCCTTATTTGATCTTTAACTTGGCTAACCAGATGTTTGTAACCCAATCCCGGTAATTTTTCAGAGATTAGAGAAGGGTGTGAAATAGTTGAACAAGTTATAAATTAATGTGAATGATCAAACTTTGAGATACGTGACTAGCTTAAATCGAAGTAAAGAAGCTTGCTGAATAAAACAACAGAATCAACATAGTTTAAATCAACTTATCAAATAATAAGAATAAAACTTCTATTGGATAAAAATACTTTGAATTGGATATATTTAAAATAATGAATATATTTATTTACTGGACTTGAATATATTTAAGTTACAGTATGCAGCAACAACATCGTCGAAATTAATTGGAATCGACCAAAGTAAGTAAGGTAAACATTAATAAAACCCTGTATTTCTAGAAATAGGCTTGATATTATTAATGAATCTATAGTTTATATATGAAATTATAAAAATACAAGAAAAGAGATAATCATGGAAATTTACAAAAAAAAAAAAAATGGAATACAATCCTCAGAATATCACATCCTTAGCAATAAAAATTCTATAAATCTTCAAATAACTCAAGTCCTTATTCAACCTTAAACAACCTTAATTTTTAATTTAATTAATTTTATTGTCATCTTCAACACTATCAATGTTGATTAGGAAATGATAAGTTTTAATTTACTCTTAATGATATATAAATCTTATATATTGCATTAGTTTAGATAATTTATTCATTATTTTTAGTATTACTGTTATTATTAATTTACTGTTTTGCATTCAATCCCGCGCACAGGTTTCATGCCCATGTGGGTCTTATAAATTTATTTCAATGATTGAATGAAGTACCTTTTGTTATTGTATATGTTTGTAAATTGAAATAAATAAATTTGAATTTGGATTTATCATTCAATTGAATATTCCTCCAAAGAAATCACTTTCCCTAAAAAAGTGTGTGCTCTTTATTAAAAAAAAAAAAAATACATACATGACATGTTTGTTTTGAAAGAATTTTTCAAAAATAATAATTATTGTAACAAGTTTCGGAGATGAAGTGTTACTCATACCATCATTGTTAGAAGGAAAACTCAATTTTCATGTAAGCTAAACTTTTCATATTCAATTTTTATGAAGAACATTTCTACTCAAACACTTAAAATGACAATTTGGCAAAAAGTAGTTATCAAAAAATAATACTTCGAATACAATTAATATTATTTCCAATTTTTGAAAAAAAACTCATGTACAGGTTACAAGTTAAAGTTGTGTTTTTATAAATACATACATAATGAATACTTTTAGAATAAGCGCTACTCACACTAATCTTGCGATACTGAAATCGCGAAGCAAATGGAGTCTCAACGACTGGAATAACAAACATGTGTTTTTAAATTATGACGTTCAGACAATATGGTGAGCGTCATCATTTGGAAACACATGTTTGTTATTCCAGTCGCCGAGACTCCAGTCGCTTCGCAACTTGAGTATCGCAAGTGTGAGTAGAGCCTGAAGGTTCAGAGTTGAGAAAACAATGCGTGAATTTGAGGAATTCACCCACAAAAGTGTTGTTAAGAGGCCGCATCGGGTTCTTTTGGTGGAGCTGCTCATTTTGTCGCTCCACCGCTCCACTCACCAGCAGTGGAAATGGGTGATTATTGAGAAGACACGTCTTGTTGAAGGTCAGCAGCAGTTTATTTGCTTCATCTTTAATATTATTCGAGATTCATCTCATCTGCTGGAGTATTTTTGGTTTGTGCAATATAATACCTGAACGAAGATTTCCTCATCCAAATCGATAATTATTATTGGCTGATAGTGATTGTTTCTATATAGAAACATATAATATCTATATAGATATTATATAGTAGCAGCTCTGAGGTACGCGACCCTCCGGACCCCGAGCTGGTCAGTGCTTCCCTTTTATATCCCTGCACTGACTGTCCTCAACCTGCCTTCTACTCTTCTCCCCCTCACCCTCTTTATCTGTCATTTGGTTCGTTTATGCTTTGTTTTTCATATATTTTTTCCTTTTTATCATGGCCTCTATTATTTTGTAGCGGAATAGCAACGACAACAGCCAACAGGATTTCTTCTCTTCTCTTAATTTCTCGTTTCAATATTTTTCTCTTTTCTGTTGTTTCCTGTTTGGTTCTTCCTCCTTTTTTTCTCTCTTCATCATCTTTTTCTGCTATAAGTTTTTCTATCGACCCTATTCTTATGAATGCTGGTTACCATTTGGCGTTGAGTTTTTGGTAATTGTGACTAGATTAGTAATGATGCACCATGTTATACTGATAGTGATCCACTGCAAGAGGTACACTGAAGGAGCCAAACTAGACAAACGATTTAGGCGTACCCTGGGCTACGGTCCAACCTAATCCTTCAACCACTAGAGCAACACGAAGTCTAGAGACGAAAGAAAGAAACAAAGACAGCTCTTGCTATAACAACTCGGCTTCTTTGTTGCAGTCGCAGTTAGGCCAAGGTAAGTCAATTATTCGAAGGTGTTATTTGTGCGCAATGAGTCAGTTATCACTCCGGTGATCAAGTCTAGTACAAAGACAACCGAGAAATCAGCTTTTATTACAATTCTCTCTTCACCTAGATGGTAATGTAGTGAACAATTTTGAAAATTAAAAGAAGAATTTCCGATATATTTTGTTGCAATAAAAGAAGACAAAGACAGTAAAGCAGTTCAGCTTGCGATATTGAAAAATATATTGGGTAGTGATGGTCTGAAGCTCTATAATTCAAAGATGACTTAGCAACGGAAAGTGTAGAATATATCAAACACTTTAGGAAAGCATTGTGTGCCAAAGATAAATGTAACTATGGACATTTTCAAACTTTCGAAAAGGAAGCAAAGTATTGATGAAACTACAATACTTTTGTTGAGCTACAAGAGCGATTATTGAGATCTTGAGTTTTTAAACAGCAGCCGAAGTAGCAGGAAAAACGTTAAATTGATTGAAGCTTCTAATGACATAGTGAGCGATGTCGAAGCGATCAAGGTCAACAAAGAAGAAAGGAAAGTAAATAAAGGAGACGATTTAGAACCAGGTAATTCACATAGTCTTGAGACTACAAATAAAAAATCCTGTTCTAGATGTGGTAGAATTCACACTGGAACATGTCCTAGGCCTAATAATCAGATGATAAAATTTTTCCCAACATTAAAAAAAATCTCACCCTAAAACTAAACCCCCATCCCCCCCCGGACCACTTGTTATCACGAGGGCGGTGTTATGAGGGCCCGTACGGCGGTGAAGGAAGGGCTGGTGAACTACTATTTGTATTACAGGTACATGTACCTGTAATACAAGTAGCAGTTCACTAAGAGCGTCGTAGTGACGTCACCAAGTGAACTGAGACTCAGGGCAGACAGACGCTGCTCAATCATCCTAAGAGCAAAGAGCCCGGGACACAATCAGTCACGTGCCAGTTATGGCTTCCATTGACGACAAACGACAACGAAAACCATAAACTGGAGCCATGGGCGGTTAGACAACTCAATCCCCCCACACACAGCATCGACGCAACTCCAATGCCTGACATTGTTGCAACCATTCTCCCCATAGTATCACAAAACAGACACCGTTTGCGCATCCGCATTATAAACTGCACTTTAAGCAACTACTCATATCAATGACGAGAAATATAAAAAATTAATGAAAGGAATAGAAATTGAAAATGAATATGAAATAAATAAAAAATAAAAATAGAGGGATGGATGTAGAAAACAAAAGTGAAAGGAAAATGAAAGAAGTAAAGCGATGGATGGAAAATTAGACAAACAAAAGAGCAAAAGGAAAATAAGCAGAAGAGAAGTAGAAGTTGTGGTAGTTGGTGAAGCAGGAGTGGAAAAGAGAATAAGATAAGAACAATAAGGTGATGATTGAATTTGAAAAAAACCAAGAAGAATTCTAGAAAACAATAATTGAAAAGTAAATGGGAGGAGAAGAGAAAGTGGAGTGATGAGGAGAAGTAGAATAGAAGACAAGGTGAAGATTGGATATTAGACGAAGGAGAAGCGAAAAAAAATGAAAGAACACTTTCAAAGATAGAATGAATGAAGGGAGAAGAAGTGGAGAATCTGGATTCAGTAAACAGAACGAGTATAATCAATAAGGTGTATGAGATATGAGGAATTGAAACTAATAACTGTAGTAGATTATCTATGTCCACTGTTGCTTGATTTTGTGTGCGACACAAGCATCGGCCGCATGCTGTGCAGCACACACAAATCGACCAAGTGTGGACATAGGGATCGACAGAGAGAATGAGAGAAAAGAAAGGTACCGTACTAAAGCAGAACAAAGATGGGAGGATCGGATCAATTTGAAGAATACAGGAATAATTGGAAAATTAGAGAAAACAAGCAAGAGATTGGCAAGAGAAAATGAGGAATAAGTAGAATGGAGGAGCGTAAAGAAGAAGCAGGAAAACGATAAATTGAAGAAAGATGACAATATAAGTGAAAGTGGTACTGGTAGTAACAGTAGTTACTTAGGGGAAGGGAGAACGAGAGAAGAGAAGAGTATAAAAGAAAAATACCAAGATGTTGTCAAGCCACTATTTATAAACAAATTGAAAAACACAGGAGCATGATTTCGTGGCATATAACCTGCCACATCCTCAGCTGTAATGATGACTACTAACAAAAGGTAGTGAAAAACAGTACTATCTTCGGTTATTACGTAGTAAACATCACAGCAGAAAATATGACAGGTTATGCCATGGACCCATACTACTCTATTTTTTCAATTTGTTAATAAATTTGACTTTGAATTTTTGTTTCATTATGAAGAGCTACCACAACTTCACTTCACATACAACAGATTTCTAGAAGGTAATTAGAAAAAACAGGTCACGATGGAATTGAATTTAAGAAAAAAGATGAAGATAAATAAATAGAAAACATAGTGAAGATTGAATAGCCGTTCAAGGAGAAGGAGAATAAAAATGAGAAGAATGGGTGGAGGAATGATGAAAAATAAGAATGAGGAGGAAAATTGTTGAAGAATACTAAAGAATAGATGGAAAATAAGGAGAAAATAGTGAATGGAGAAAGAAGTAGAGGTTCGGGATTCAGTAAATAGAATAAGTGTGATAAATGTGGTGTTTGTGATGAGTGTAATAGATTGATAATTATGACATTGTGTACTAAGATTAGATAGATGAATTCATTTTTGATATAAAATTTTTTATAAGTTTATGGTGACTATGAAAATGGTTGAAATTGGAATTCAAAGTGATAAAATACACGGGTCAACAACTATAGAGCTATTAAAATTTAATTAGAGGTATTAAACGTGTTTAAATTATTGAATTGAGAATAAAATAATATGATAACATGAAACTGCATTATCTTAAAGATGTTATTCAAAGATTATTTTGAAGATTGCAAAACTAATAAATTTTCCAAATATTTGAAAATTTACTCAAATGAATTCAAATCGAAAGTAATCCTTTGATAATTCAAAATAATTAATTTAGTCAGATTAGTTAATAATCTCATGTATTTTCTTTGTAATGGATTGATAATAAATTTGAAATTGATTGGAAGTTGGAGATTATTTGCACATTCATAAATTATTTCAAAATTATCTTTTAAGAATAAGATAGCAAAAATATAAAGAGTGATTCTGTATGCTTCCATGTTTATTGTGAACGAATAAATATTTATTTGTGGAGAAACTAATATTCGGTGCCTTTAAAAAAAAGAAAGCTCATTTTTCTCAATCACTTGAATGCTGGAACAGATAGACGATTGAGAGCAGAGAGATATAAGCAGTTGGATCAGAGGATAAATAGCATAGTATAAATAGCACCTCAGTAGGTGAAAATATACTTGCAGGTGAATCAGACACTCATACTACAAAATAGTGAACGCTTGCTGCTAAACTGTCTTCCACTATTTCACAGCATGAGCTCTGATTGAGCTGCGCTACAATGCTTTGATCTATGCTTTATTCACTCGTTGCTCTTTTGCGGCTAAATGAACTGGCACACTCAGTAGCCTGTTAGTACTACAACACATGAGAACATCCTTGATACCAGTCCAACTAAAAGTTCAATCACATGCAACAAGAAAACTTCTCCCAGACTACTACCAAAACATATGAACTAGGAATATAAATCCCACACGCAAGATAACTCCTCCAAAATTACTACCAAAACATATAAACTAGGAATTTAAATCCCACACACAAGATAACTATCCCAAGACTGTTAGCTTAGAACAAATACTTAGAGAGGCTTCAGTGATTGAGAAAGATGATTGCACGATTTTTTAATAATTATTATTGAATTATTAAAAAATCATAAGTGTTATACATAATTATTTACTAATTTTTCATTGCATGAATTTATTATGAAGATTGATGAGCATAAATAATTGATTATTAGAATAGAATTTGGCTAGATGAACTTATGAAAAATTTTGCCAGTGAAATATACAGAATTGAAGTTTAAAGATTTTAGATTTAAAGATTTTTCATAAAAAACTATAAGTTATTCAGGATTTTTTTAATATAAGATTAGGGAAAACAACTTCTTGAATCTTTCAGAGTGACTCCAAACCAAAGAATTTTATTTTTAAGTAAAGAATTTTATTTTTCGTTTCGAAATTTTAATAGCTCTATAGTTGGAAAGGTATTATAGACTGAAGGTATGGAGAAAAAAGTGAGGCAAATAGACAAAGGAAGATGAATAGAATGGAAATGATAAGATGGTGGGAATGGAATGTCAGATGGATGAAGATGGAATAAAAAAATATTTCTCGTCATATCTATGAGTACCTGCAAAACGTACAGTAGCAATGCTCAAACAAGTGTCAGGATTGTGACACTATGCGAGGGATGAACGTGGGTGCAATAATATCGGCTGGAGTTGAGTTGATGTGTATGTAGCGGGATCGGGCCGCCCTTGCGCCGCGACTAAGTGACTGATTGCACCTCGAGAGGTTTGCAGTCAGAATGAGAGAGCGACGCCGGCGCCTGGACTCAGTCCACTGTGTGACGTCACCAGTTGCGCCCCCCCCCCCACACCACCACCAGACCCCTTTCCTAACACCGCCCTCTAAACAAGTGGCCCACTAATATTGCATTACCACTGAAATTATTTGATAAAACAACTGAGTCTTATTGAAGATGGAATTAATATTATATCTGCAACCTTTGTGACAACAGCAATAAAAACTTTAATAAAAAATTAAAGTCGAAAACATTGGAAAACTGCATGAAAAGAACGATAAAATACAGTCGAAGTTGGTGATTCACAATGAAGCTTCAAGAGACTTTGAGAACGATCGTGAACATTAACTGAGGATGCAAAAGACAAACTCAGAGCAGCAGACAAATCTCAACATTAAAGGTACGAGTACAAGTTACAACAATGAGGAGAACAACATAGGTACCGGCATGAAAAAACTTCGATACTTTTCATTCAGTAGTATCAATATTTTTATTCGATACATCGACATTTTCAATCAGAGTGAGACACTGCACCCTGCTGTATTCTATCAAACTGCCGAGTTAGGGACGGTACTCAGGACTCAAGGACTTAGTTGAAAAGAGAGAGAACCTATCCAAGTTACAAAACTCCACTGTTTCATTCCACGGCCAAGTGGGAAAGCTTTGAACTTTTCCAAACAGTTTCCATCAGTAATGAAAACGACGATATGAAGCTTATAAGAGATAGGTATGAAGAGACATCATTAAATACAATACTAATATGGATTTTGAAGAAAATTAGTCAAATTCGATATTTAAATTCACTAAAGGTATAAAATAGAGATACATCACAAGTGAGAAATAATTGAGATTAGAAGGATCAGTAGGCTATTATTATTGTGAAATTATATCGAATTCTTTCATTAAATGAGTAGCCTACTGTTCAAACATAAATCAACCAGATGAAATAGTTAAAAGATATAGAAAAAAGTGACTTCAACTTGTGGAGTTTCAAGCTCTGTGGCTTGATAAAATGCATCGAGCTTCTGGAATCTTAATTTGATGGAAATCCAAGTATAGAATTTCGAAGTTAATTTGAAAACTAATATAGCTGAGAAATGAATAACGTGTTACTTCTTTAGAATTGAAAAACATACGGAGTTTTGACCATCAGTCGTTTTTAGCCGGAATAATTTCCACCCGTGATATTTGAAGTCGAATTTGAATCTGGTTAGCAAGACAAGACAAGATTAGTCACGTTTAGTCACAGTACTTCACAAAGTTGCTTATGAAGCAACACACACCAATTAGTCATTGCATCGGTGGGTGCTGCTTCATAAGAAACTATGTGAATTACTGTGACAAAACGTGACTAATCTTGTCTTGTCTTGACTAACCGGTGTATGCCTAGCCTAATATTCAATGTGACTAATGATACATTTGACAGTCATTCTTAAAACTACCACTATTCGCAGAGAATCATTTCACACTGATACAAACACACTGTACACTGCACTCTATTCGCAAACACTGTTACAAAATTAATAACTCCACATTATCACAATAACACTGTAAGATGACTTGCGAGAAGTGTCACACCAGCAACTTGGAAAAAGTTCAACTTGAGTAAAATTTCAAGTTATTTTCAATGCCGATGTCCCTAAAATGTTGTTCATTGTCGTGACAGGGGATGTGTCGTACTTCATAAGTGGGAACAGAGAAGATTGACCTGCTTTGATGGTGGTACATCTGCGCCTTTCCATTTCATCAGGAGTCTGTTGATCTAATAATTCTATTAGGTTCTTATTGTCGAATCGCCTTGGCTCATCCTTATCAATTTCCTCCACCCTTTTCCATCTTGCTATTCCACCAATACTTCCATTGGCTTACAAGGCTCATCTTGCTTTGAGGATTTGGCTGCAATTAGATAATCTTCGTATTTCCGAATCGCTCGGGAAAATCTTCAAGGTTTTCTTCAGGTTCTTCAACTATTGACAGAGCTGTAGCGCATTACTCCAAAGCGATGTTGGGTAGAACATCTATTGATTGATTTTTTTTCTTGTTCGATTCATTCGGTTCCGCTACATGCAGTATTTATACCTTGTAATAAAATCATGCTGACTAGACTCAAACTAGTTTTCATGTATATAAAGTTCAATCACACACTGACCTCATTTACTGGATGTAATAGCCATTGAATTTCCAAGATTTTAGTTCAAAATTAAAATTTGTATTTTTGTTTTGGATGAAAATAGAACTGAAAGAGGACAAAGTTTTTTCGGGAAGTGATTTCTCCAGAGGAATATTCAATGACAACTATTCATTTAAAGAGAAAATAATGCACTACAAGCCAAAGATATTTTGAATTACAATACTCCAAATTTCATGAGGGCCAAGCATTGTTTAATTTTTATAGCTTGAAATGATGTGAAATCCTGAGGATTGTATTCCATTATAGCAGTTTTCTTATATAATTTCCCAATTAGTATTTCCTTCAATAGCTCACAAAATACATAATATGAATCAAACTCAAAATATTTATGAAAGATAACATGTCTGTGATTATTCCTACAAATCTAACAAAATGGTTAAAAATTGAAATGGCGTCCTATAGAAGTAAATTCTTTAAATTTATTATATGAAAAATTTTGGTTTCAAATTGATAATCTACCTTTTTGGAGTGTAAATTGTCTATTTTATCAAACAATTTTGAGCATACCCTGATATTGGACATTTTAGAGAAGCCTAAATTTTGTAAAATGAACTGATTTGATTAACTGAAAATATTTGTTCTACTACTTCATACCCTTTCTCTAATCCATAAGATAACCGACGTCGAAAAATATCTTAATCGAAACTAAAATCGGGAGCAGGAACTGCCAGCGAGCAATAGCACAAAATATAGGGACTGTTGTGTTGAGCGGTAAAATCAAATATTAATAATAATAATTATTATAAATAGGACTTGAAATTATGTCTTTCTTATTTATAAGTCAGGACAGTTGAGATTGCTTTGTTTGCACGATTTAAAAAAAACTTATAATAAAAATAAATAAAAATAAACTTAAAAATAACCTCCCGGTGCTGCCGCTGTGTGATGCTGATGATGATGATGATGAAGACGATGCTGCTGCTGCTCTTGATGATGATGATGATGATGTTGATAATGATGATTATTTTTTGCCGCTCCAACGTGAAAAACGAAAACACATTATCAATGTCACAAACACATTTACAATGATTGCGAATTATAATAATTTACAGAGATAATTTGGATTCAAAACAAGTGCTTCAGTGCGGAATGTGATGTGTAGCCTACATTACGATTATTTTCATATTGGAAGAAGAACAGATCTGGAAAGCCTGTTGAATTCTCTCTCAAGTATCAATTGTTAAGATGAGACTAAATCTTATTGGAAATACATTGTAATATTAGTAGATTGGTTTTTAAATAGACTGCATTTTGTAGAAACTACTTTATTTAAGGAAGGTTGGCTTGTGATTGAATCATCGCAAAAAAATATAATGGGTTGTTGTGCAAATGACCCAAATAATGTTTTTATCGACTTTGAAAGTTGAATTATTGCGTTGAAAATAAAGTAGGATAGGTATGAAAATGAAAGTGTGTATGTGCATCAGGAATGAGTTTATAAAAGTATGCACTAAACTAAACGGTTTGATCCAAGACCGTCAGCTGAAATAGACTCTATTTTATGACAGATCAATCAAGATATCTCTCAAAATTAACAGATTTTCTGGGGTGGATTATTGTACCACGCATCAGTTTCCAGCAAACATTCCCAATTTCAATCCTCTGGAATAGACATTATCATTCCAAGCAATAAAAATTAAAAAATGCTCAGTCTTCATTGAATTTGGATTATTGTAATTCAAAATATCTTTGGCTTGTAGTCAAGTCTACTTTGAATCCGATTAGGAAGGGTGTGAATAGTTAGGGTAGGAAAATATCTCAATGAAGACAGTTCTGAATTAATAGAAATAGAAATGAATGACTTACTGGGAGCGGCTTAATAATTGGCCAGGAAGGCGCGCACAACTACTTCGGCCTCCTGGATCGCCCTCACCGCCTCCGCCACCCCCCGTTCGTAAATCTGCCGCAGGCGGCTCCTGGGGGGTGGCACTCTCACCGCCTTTCTGTTTACAGCTGTATTCTTCTGCTACAAAAAAACATTTCATTCATTGATACACATTTTAATAAAATACAAATAATAGATCTGAATACAATGGGAAAAGTGGTAGGTAATCTCATTCCTCATGTCCAAACTTGGTCGATTTTGTCAGCGACTCAAAAGCATGCTGCATATGCTTGAGCATTGGCCTCGATCATGTTGAAGCACACAAAATCGACCAAGTGTGGACATGGGAATTAGTTATAGGATAGCTGCTCATTTTATAGTTAATAAAACACTCAATACCCTGAAACTAATATAGGCTAGATATCTCAAGATTATAAAAATTTCCAATGTACTTTAGATTACGAATATGAAAAATATCAGACATTCAATGGAGCGAATCATACAGTCCTAATGAAGAGGAGTTTTAATATGTCGAGTCTAATGCAAATTTACGATAAATAGAATATTTATGGAGACTGTAGATACTAGCTCTCTCTTGGT
This sequence comes from Laodelphax striatellus, assembly GCA_017141395.1. Lineage (NCBI taxonomy): Eukaryota > Metazoa > Arthropoda > Insecta > Hemiptera > Delphacidae > Laodelphax > Laodelphax striatellus. The sequence goes on along the minus strand of CM029531.1, from coordinate 3,194,698 downwards.
AAAAAAGAAATGTGGATTTCCTGGAGGTAAGTAATCAACCATTAAAATCTCAAGATTAGAACGCTAAATTGTTTGACAAAATCATAGTGTACAATTATACTATTTTCTTCAAACACGCTCCATTACTTCATTTAATAGTCTTTTTTTGTACAAGGAATGAATTTGAATTTTCAAAGTAAATACCTCTCCAACAAGTTAGGCCATATTGTAGCTTACTTCAAACAATCGGTAAATACATTGATAATACATTTACAGGGCATATACTTTGTCAATTATAGAAAGTTCTAACAGCTGAGAGCATGTCAGATAATCATGTAAATGGCTACTAGAAAAATATTAGCATTTCTAATCCAAATAAAATTATTTAATTCCTATTAGTAAAAACGCCAAAATATTTCATTCGATCTACTGCTCCAATATAAGTGAGTTTTGATTAATTATCATCAAAAGTCCAATATCAGACATTAAAAAAATGTTACTGTACATTTATTTCTATAACAACACTCTGATATAGTTTTTCTAGTAAGGAATAGTGAGTAAGGAATTTCAGACAAAATAGAGTTAGAAAACCTTGAATTGCATTGAATCTATTTGCGAAATTTCATTGCGAGCTGAGATTGGTGTGGCATGCAACATTCTTTTTTATTTCAATTTTTCTGAATGCCCGGTTGATAGGGTATATTTTGTATAAAATTAATGAGCAGAGTACATGAGATTTCAGATAACTGCGTGAGGTCTACTGTTCACAGAACTACTAGTTAGTGAATAGCATATAGTCAAACATTGAATGAATAATTAATTAATGAATAATCTACTCACGTCTCGAATTAATTGTCTCAAATTGTCCAGGGGACGGCCTTGACCAAGCTCAAAATCAGCTATGGCCGATAAGCCCAGCCAGCTGGTCCGGCCGTCCCCGAGCCACAGCAGATGGAAGAACTGTCTTATGACACCATTAGCACAAACTGAAAACGAAACAAAAATTAGGTTACATAAGTGAATCGCATAGAGTTACCAATCCATGGCTTGAAAAATGATCGCAAAAGCCATTTCTGCCAGTTTCGACTTGATATTTTATTAATAAACGACTGTGTTTTGCCCTAGGACCGTGATAGCGCTGCGCTGCGTTGCGCTCGGCTTATAATAATCATATAATAATAATTATGAAATGTATAACTGTATAATAATGTGGATGCACAGATCATCAATCCAAGGTAATCAGTCTATTCAAAGTTGTGAGCCAGCTGATTGCACCAAGTGACTGCAGATCAAGAGTTTGATTTCCCCATCTCTCAAATGTTAAATTAAGAAATTTTTCATGTAGGCTGTTTTTCTCGAGAACTGCATGTTTGTAGAACCACCGCAACGTCTTATGTGCTTCATTGTATATTCATCTTTAATTCTTTATAGTTTCAATATTATCAGACCGCGATTATTCATGGCATTCATACCAGATTTGAAATCACACATGATTGAGAGTATCCCACTTCCAATCTGATGTGCATGCCTTCGAGACGAGATTGAATGCTGTGAAATAATCAGCCATCCGATAATATTAGAACTACAAAGAATTGGAGATAAATATACAATAGAGCCAAGTAGAGGTTTGCGGTGCAAATGTTGAGAAAAAGACACACAAAATTGCTGAATTTAATCTCTTAGTGAAAGAGAGAGGAGATCGAACTCTTGATCTCCAGTGACCAGCTGAATGATCAGAGGTATCATCCTCTTCTATTCTATAATCAGATTCATTTAATTTGACGCTCAGAATTAGATAGATAGATAGATAGAGAGATGATTATTTTTTGACGTTGCTGATGACCGTAGGGTACGATGGCATAGAAATAATATCTCTCTATCTATCTCTCTATCTAATGCCAAGCGTAAAATTAAATGTATATTGCTGTACTTTCGTTTCACCCGATGACTTTCCCCGGTTGCTGGCACGTTTACGAGTTAATAAATTGCAAACAGATAATTGTGAACTTACTTTGGATCCTGTGGCATGTCCCTGTTGCCGGGTCGTTGATCACTTCTGCGGGCATATATGGGCTTTTGCCCATTCGGCCCCAAACTAAATCTCCCTCTGTATCTGTAAGAAAAAACGACAATCCAATTTGAGCTCATTTCCACTAATTTTCATCACTATGAGCGAGAAATAAAATAGATTCAATTCAATTACTACATGCTACTGAGCCTGTATAATCACAGTGTGGCCATTGGTTTGCAAGGGCCCGTAACAAAGTTTCTGAACATCTTTTCTGCCGCCACCGCCTCCATACTTTTGCCAATATTTTGAATTGTGAAATGGGCTCACAGAAAAATTTGAACCCATTCACACATTTTTCAAACTTTCTTTGAGAGAAACGACTGGGGAAAATCACTTTCCCAACATTAAAAAATTTTTCTCCACCCTTATACAGAATTTTTTGAATTGAAATTATAATACTCACACTAGCATATATGCACATTATGAGTTGGAAGTGTATCACTTAACATAACATTTTTATTCAAGCATTTTCTCAATGCAAATTCTATGCAAGTTGGCAAAATTATGGTGGATTTGGCCGAGCTAACCAACCAAAAGCGAGACATACAATGACCACACTGTGATAATACAGTCTCTGTATTAAAGGCGATCATAATCACTGAAAGAAAATTCTAAACTTTTTAGAATACATAAAAGTCAAGTCTGCTGAGAAGTTTACCTTTAAGAAAATCAACAGACAGCTTGGTTAGACTTGAGATTTGAAGGGAAGTATTGATGAATTAACAAAAGCCATCAGATGATATACGATTATCCTGTTGCACCTAGTTTGAAAAATATTATAGTCCAACGTTTTTGTTTCTAGTACTGCAAGAGCCTACAATGAAACTTTAAATATTTGGCTAGTACGCTGAGTACTGAGATCAAATTATTGTTACCTAAGTACTTACAATTTCATGAGTGCCTCGTCTATTATACAGAAGCATGAAAACAATAAAAAGCCTAAATGAATATTTCACTTCCAATTCAGGAGACATTAAGCACTATTATACACTACTCTATTTTTGTTGTTGATTAGTATTACAGATACTGTACTGTACAGTTTCTGTAATTAGTATCTCTATTAGATTCATTTCCAATGTTACAGTTTTTTCGTTGGGATACTTTATTTTTTTAACAAGTCACATTCACAAGTTTTCGCTTAGCAACACAGAATGTGTCAAGAGTAATAACGCAAAGTAGGCTACAATAAATATAGGTCCATCGTAATAACTGACGCATGCACAGCACGTGCTGAACTGGACGGACCGGTGATAAAACTAATCAACCTTTAATTATTTATTGCATGTGAGATTGTGGCAAATAAAGAAATTAAAATTGAATTGAATAGTCACTCTACTTACATTCAGGACGGATGTCTGGTATCCTTTGAGGAGGCGGCTCTCTCTCCTCAACTTCCTCCTCCTCCTCATCAATGAGGCCGAGCCGCCTCATTTGATCAATTCTCGCCCGCCTTTGTTCTTCAATTCGCCTCAAAAAATCCTGGCGCTGTTGCTGCTGTCTTCTCTCCCTACAAGGAACAACGACTTGTTAAAAATAACGAATTAAATCAAAACAAATTATGAACTTGTGACTATTCATTTATTGATCTACTGTTAGGCCTACAATTAATATTCCTCCATTTCAAGGTGGACGGTTAAAAACACAACTGATTCATCCAACTCTGCAGGATGAAGCAGTATTTTTAAAACATCTCATAACTAGTCTATTATTATAGGGGAATACACAAGCTATTTACTAATGAAAACACAATGAATCTACCATTAAATACTACCATTAAAATCTATTAAAATGAATTTCAAGTACAGTTAAATTTTATCAGATAATAAAAATAAAAATAAGTTGATAATGTAATGGAAGAAGCTTGTTAAACTTGGTTGATTCAATCTCAATCGAGCCTTCAGAGATTAGTGTGATCATAACTCTTTAAAATTTTATTTAAGCATAAATTTGAATCATAGACAAAATATTCTAAAATTTGGTCGTGGATAGGTTGATTTTATAAAACTCAAATTCATTCTTAATATAATAATATGTTGAGAGGTAGAATTTCATGAGATTAAATTAAAAATATTTGATTTAAACTCACGCCAATCGCGGGGATCTTCTCAACCTGAAACATATAAAAAAACAGATGAGTAATCACTCAATTCAAATCACAAATCATTATCAAAAATAATTGAAGGTAATAGTAACAGATAGAGTCGTTCAGTATTTCAGGAATATTCAGAAATTTCGAATGGAATTATTTCAATTCAGTTAATATTATCTATATGTTATGCTGATTTGGTTAAGATCAGTGACTCTAAGTAATAGGCCTGCACTAATTTTAGTCTGAAAGGAACTCTTGAAATTTCTCCTTAAAAAATGCCTCAATGATTATTATCCCCACTTTGGTAGCCTACAGCCACAGATAATGTATAATCTATATTATCTGTATTATGATTATATTATATGTTATATTATATGTTATATTATCTATAATGATTATACATTATCTGTGCTACAGCAAACTTAGACATTCAGAGCGATGACTCCTAAAGACCAGACTAGCAAATATCACCGGTAGGTAGCGCTAGTCGTGACTTAAGAAGAGTTGACTAAAAAGAGTACAACTTCATCTACATGAGAGGTCAAGAGGTAGAGGTCATCTACACGATTTGTGAGTTGATGGGTATGAAAATTGGTTAAGACATAAAACTTATAAATGCTTGACAAAAACAAATTGAATAACGTCATCTTATATTATATTTGTTGTACAATTAATTGATTATTATCTTTGATATATTAAGTTAAATTCACTGAATCATCATAACTTTATTCCAGAGGCATTATTTTACACTTTTGAATTATTTTCCAGACTCATCATAAATACAATGACAAATTAATATTGGAAATCACGTAATTTATGGAAAATATAATGGAATATCGTTTATTATATTTTTTGTAAGGTAAGTTGTACAATCACTTACTTATTACTTTGATATTACTGTAATTACTTTGAATAATAGTTCCTATGTAAATTACTAATTTTTTGAATAATAAATAACTTACTTAATACTTTGATATTCAATTACTTTGAATAATAATCTCTATGTAAACTACCGAATTTTTTTAATAATAATATTTATATGTCAAATATTGGATATTCTGTTATGAACTATTTAAAACAACTGAAAGGATATGCAGGAGATCTTCCATCTTACTTTTTTAAGGTAGGAGTATGTTAGATTGCCCAATCACTTATTTACTTTGATATTGAAACCACTGCACCTCCATTCTCCATATCCATAGACATTGAAATTTTTTCAGATTATCTAAATGTGTAAATAATAGTTTCTATTGTCAACTATTGGATTTTTGAATGATATTTTTTAAATCAAATATTGGAGATTATAATAGCTGAAAGGATTTACATCGAGATCTTGCATAATACTTTTCAAGGTATCTATGTTGTACAATGTACATTATTACTTATTCACATTTTCCTACTTTATCTATCTACTTTTTTTCTAAGAGATTAATATTTTTAAATTTTGTATTAAATTTTACGTTTTGTAATAACAGTTGTTATGTTTCATTTCTCTGCAATAACATTATAATTTGTAGTTTATAATATCTTTTAATTTTAATTTTATTTCATTTATACTTTTTGTCTTAAGGTTGATCTTATGTTATATAGTGTACAATTTTTTTGTGTTATGGAAGCAAAATTGATAAATTATTTACTATTGCTTCCAATTACGACATGTAACCATAAATAAATGAATTATTAAGATATCAATCAATTTATTTGTGCTTTACAGTAGGATTGAAAAACCGTAGGCTAAGGAGAAAACAATCAATCAAAAGAACAAAAAATTACATGGTTTAGTCCACAACGACTCAGTTTCAAATTCCTAACAATGAATGACAGTACCAGCGACCACATTATACAAAATTAATTTGTATTATGATTGTCATTATGTGGTCGCTGGACTGTACCTTGGACAGTACAGACTTGGCTAGCGCTACCTAGCGGCAATATTTGGTACTCTAGTGGGAGTCCTTGCTATAGACCTACAGCAATTACTCAACTGGAGTAAGAAAGTGAAAACAAAGCAAGTTTAAATAGGATAGAAAATCAGTTGCAAATAGGCAATCGGCGCGAGAGCACGTCAACATTGAAATATCATCTCGGATTTAAACGTGTTGGTAAAACAAGTGAGTGCGCGGAGAATTGTGCGCGGAGAATTCTGAAAGTGACAGTGAAGTGAGTGAGGATTTTGTAGACTCTGATGCTGGATTTCAACATCCTTGGTCTGTTGGTCAAATAGAATTTGACGATCTTCAAAAAAAGGCCATGACGAAAAAGTTGTTGCAAAGGAACGGAAACTCCAGCTCATCTTTTATAATGAATTCCAAGTGATTGATATTCTCATAGGGTACATAAACAGTCGGATAAGATGCTATAATATAGTAATGCACCAATGCAGACAGATACATTTTTTGTGGCAACTGAAAAATTAACGGTCAAATTTTTGCAGTAATTTTCACCTGTAAGTTCATTTCAACATAGTTCGAAGTGAATTAACGGAAAATATAATGGTATCAACTTTTCAAAGGTGAGTGAAGAATATTTTGCTTGTTGTTTTCAATTTCTGGTAAGTTAAGTAAATAGTGAATTCACCTGGAAGAAGTAATTTGATAAATGAAGCACGTAAGTTGATTTCTAGTTGTGTAGCTAATAAGAAAACTTGAATATTGGGTATTATATAGTAATGAAGTATATATAGGCCTACTTATGCAAAGCAGAATAACCATAAAACAGATAATTTTTCATAATGGCTGATGTATGTGATGATGGAAACGCAATATACTGAAGGGATAATTTCATAATTGTAGACTTTATCGATGACAAAGATGATCTAATTCGATCATAGCTGAAGCTGATATTATTGAATTAATAACCCCTCACCATAAGCAAATGCTTGCGCCAGCTTCTGACGCACAGAGTGAATTTTAGGTTAATTTTTGATAGCTCATAATAAGAATAGGCATTGTTAGTCACAATTCCCCCTTGATAGACCTTTATTGCTATTGAAAATAATTAATTAATAGATTAGAAGCCTGATTGAGAAGATGGTAATGTTTCTAATGAATGATGCTTACCTTAAAAACTCGCCGCGTTCCATATTATTCAGAAAATGAAGAATGCAGAACTGAATACTTGCACTGAATAACTGAATAATTTATGAAGCACTGAAGCACTGAATAACTTATGCCACGTTAGTGAAAACGCCAGTAACTAATAAATCCGCCAATAACTATTTGATGCCTATGAACGCCAGACGAGTCGCAGGAATGGAATGAAATGGCATTTAACAATGGCCGACCTCAAATCAGATGACTGACACTTATCAGCTGATTACCGTTTTACAATTAACAAAGGATAATTTATTACAATTCTATTATAAATTTAATGTATGTGAAACGAAAAATAATTGAAAACTATTTTCTTAAATCTAAAATCAAAATTGGGTGGAATAATGTATCTATAGCAGGATTCTTTTAACTTGTCAGAGAACAGCTGATTTAACATTAGTAAACGAGCGAACATCAATCAGCTGTTTTCTGACATTTTAAAAGAATCCTGCTTTTGTTGATTGGTATCGGCGCGCTCAAGTGAGATACAGAGAGAACAGCCGGGAGGGATTGGAGCTGGATTATCATTGAGTCAAATGTAAAAATGCCTGATTTCAAACCAATCGTATTTGAAAAATATTCAGCCAAACATTCCAGTAACTTAGGATGTACCATGCAAATTTAGTAAACTCACCACTACTTTCTTTTTTTGTTTGCAGAGTTGTGGTTAAGGGGTTTTTCTGGTGGGGGGAGGTAATGGTTTTGTGGGGGTTGGTGCGTCATGCGCTCTAGGGGGGGTGGGCCCCCCTGGGATATAATGGAAATATAGCTTGATTATCTTTCGGAACTGATGAAATATAAACCTTTCTTGAAACTGAAACAAGTAGGTGCACAAAGCATTGCCATTGGATGAAAATAATGGGAATGTGAATGAATGAGGTAACTGCGTGACTTTCTTGGGAATATGCATGTGTGTGTCACTAGAAATCATAAACTAAGCAAATATTATTTATATTTTTCTGTGATGTTTTGTTTTTTTTGTAGGCCTACATCGAAATCATCGATGATTCAGCGTCTGGATGTAGGTGCCAGTGAATTCCAGTTCTTTGCTTGCTTCTGAGAATCGCGTCACAAGTAAACTTTTATTGCAAATTTTCTCCAAATGATTATTAGTTGGAATGTTGAGACTTTTGCAACCGAATGTTGCTTTTCACTTGCTTCGAAGTCTTTTCATCCAGTTTCTCTCACTCTGCCTCACTCACACAGACACGCACTTACTCACTGTCTCTCTCTTTCTAACTCTTTCTGCCTCAGTTTGTCTCTCTCACTTGCTGTCATCAACACGTTGTCATGTATCATTAGGCCCCTGTCAGACGAGGCTTTTCGTCAAGCGCGTTTTGTAATATGAGCTAAGGCGCGTTCCGGTCATCTGAGGTCCCGTAATGTAAATGTAATGAGATCGCTTGCCCCCCTGTCAGACGAGGCATTGAGGCCAGGCGCGTTTTGTCATCAAGCGCGTCCCGGTCGACTATCCGCGTCTCAGCCAGCTTCATGTACGACGCGCTTTCCCGGTCAGCCGGGCTAATGAATGAGAATCTAATGAGAACGCTTGACAGCCTGTCACACGGGGCCGCGCGACGTCGCGCGTGGCGCAAAATTCAAAATCTGAATTGCGCAATATTGGAGATAGCGGAATTGTGATTTCAGATTCGGATTCAGCACCCTCGAATTATATGTGCGAGGTCGATTCTCAAAAATAATCAAAATTAAGGATTTTTTCTTACATATTTTTATAGATTGGTTACTTAATTTTATCTAGAATAGCACTAGTACTTTATCTAGGATAACTTTCACAAGTTATCATAAGTATGCTTTTCTCATTCCTTAGTTTGGTTTGTTTACTATAATTTGCAATTATGGTATAAATTGTATATAATTGCAGGATAGAATAGAACACGGTTTATTGTAAGCACTTCTGCGGTCAAAGTGTACGAATATCCTGCTCCTAGGATAACAATATTATTAATCAGAATTGAGAAATTAAAAACCAAACAGTTATAGTTCATTGGATTACTTAACGTATTTCAACAATAATTATTGTTAATTAGAGAATTAATAATTATTGTATAAGAAAAATTATTTCGAACAATTCCAGAACTCTTTATAAATGAAGAGATTATCTGATTAATTTAATGTTTTACTTTTCTTATTTTTTGACTAATGAAGATAGAGATAATCAAATATATTTTTATAAAATATTGAAATTTGAAATATATAATATTTTCCCAAGTTTTTATCCACTTTGATAAATTGATATAATATACTGTACTTCTCACTAAGAATTGTATGAATCCAAAACCGACGTTTTTTAACTTTTCTCCGTTTGAGATGGAGGTAAGCTATCGCTGCTAACTCGTTAACGTCCATATTGCAACTGAATTAATTGATTTAATTAAGAAAAGTAGCGAAAATATGAGTGATGATTCATCTAGGTTCTAGGGTCGTAGGGTCACCGACCGTAGTTGTGAGTCGCGCATCAAAACGCGATGTTACCAGAACGCGCCTTGGCTCATATTACAAATCGCGCTTGACGAAAAGCCTCGTCTGACAGGGGCCTTGGAGTATTATTATCGTCAAGGTCAAGAAATACTGTACTGTATCAGCATGTTGATTTCGAGGACCACCACGTTTCGTTTTTTGATTCAAGACTGTTGTTTTACGAAAGAAGGAGATAATCTGAACAGATAAGAGAATTAAAATAGCTGTTTTATTCTTTATTATTAGTTCTTTCCTCCTTGAAGCCTTCTCCCGCTGGAATTTTCTTCTCTACTTATTGACAAAATATTAACTATCTGAATAATTCGAGTTATTCAAGAAACAAAATTTTTAATTGGCCGCCATTTTGTCACTAAAGCTGCCATATCTCACTCAATATTGGTCCAATCTTAACAAATAAGGTTTTAATCGATTTGTAATTGAATTTACTAAAAAAAGTTATTCCTGTAAAATTCTCGTATTATCAATGGTTTTCGAGTTATTCAAGAAACAACATTTTAAATGGCCGCCATTTTGTTTTATGGATTTGGAAAATTGTCGTAATTTTTTTGTAGCTTTGTCTAGTTGTCATAAATGTTGGTGCAAAGTTTCAATTCCATATGTTTCACCATTATTGAGATAAAAATAATAAGTGAAAAAAACAAAATGGCAGCTGTGTGAGTGACTAAGGACTTTTGGACAATTTAAATATGATATTTAGATATGGTTTTTGACCAAGAACAATGCCCTAGAGTATTGGTAGGGAGTTCTGAAACACCCTGTATGCTGTATTTCGACATCAAGCCCTCCATCTCTCTGCACATTCGAACCCAGATACTTGAAACTCCCAACTGGTTGGAGTTGGCTTCCTTCAAGCTGTAAGGTCAGTCCATCATTGTTTTCAAATGCCATGTACTCTGTCTTTGATCGACTAATTTTCAGCCCCCTTTCCTCCAAAGTCTTCCTCCAGCTTTCTAGCGTTTCTTCTAACTGATCTTTGGTGGGTTCACAGAGCACAATGTCATCTGCAAATAGCATGCACCACGGTGCTGGCTTCTTAACTGCATTGCCTATGACATCCATGAGCAGGTCAAACAAGTATGGGCTAAGTGCTGAACCCAACGAGCTAGATATAGTAAACCATATGGTTTACTATATTCTATATAGTATATTAGATATAGTAAACCATATGGTTTACTATATTCTAGCTCGTTGGCTGAACCCTGGAGAAGGCCAACTTGCACAGGCAACTCCTGAGTCCTTGGAGTGGTCCGTAGCCGAGGGCGATAAGCGCCTGTCTGATAATCAAAAGGTTCCAAGATCGAATACAGTCCTTCCCACACTAGTTCTCACTCGTGTGATAGCTCCCTTGTACATATCTTTCACCAAACGGACATACTTCTCTGGCACACTTTTTTCTCTCATACTCCGCCAAATCTCTTGCCTAGGCACCCTGTCATATAGGCCTTTTCCAAGTCAACAAAGGCCATGTGTAGCTCAGACCTCGTCTCTCTTGCCTTCTCCACCAGCTGTCTGAGAAGTATATTATGCTACTATACATTCATCAAATAGCCTACTGTGTGCATACTGTGTTCATTAAGTTGCGCACATCAGAATAATGGGTTACAAATCTGTTGTTTATTCGCCAGTGGTGCTATTTTTTGGTAGACACTAGAAATAATTAAAAACCATCTTATTTATATACTTGATTATTTGGATGTGCGCGACTTAATGAACGTACTGTATAACTGACAGAAGATAAGTAATTAAACCATTTCACTGAAGTATTGAATTGGAAAATTGTATGTCAAAAATGTCATTTTTATGAAAATAATTCACATTCCGCCAAAATTGGTTTCAAATCTTTCAAGTTTCTATTTCATTCAAATCCTTCACTTCTGCATAGATGAAAAGATCCATATGCAAAATAAATTTTTTTACGGTTTATTAAGCTTCTGAAATGCAAAGATCCATCTCTTTTACTTTAAACCCTATTCTTTCTTATATTATGTTATCTAGTTTTCCAGCTCCTAAATGTGGTTTATAAAACTTTTCTGTAATGTAATTATAAAACATAATGTAATGAGTTGAACGATTACAATATTCACTTCAAAATTTTGTGAAACAGTCAAATTTTATCATTCATTAGGTATTGTTTCGTTTTCGAGATGGAAAACCAAACAACACATAGGCAATCATTGACAATTTCTTGATCCATTCATGAACTGTGATGAACACATTTTTTTATTCCACTTCATTACCGACATGCAGTCGTTTTATTTTTAAAATATAAGAAACAAATTCGTCTACTTACTGCTTGACTGGAGCGCCTTCAAGTTTCATGAACTCATTTTCAACAAATACTGTAGTGTCAACATTCTCAAGAAGTTGAGTTTCTCTTGACAATACATCATTAATAATTGCTGTGTTTTCACAATATATTCGACCTGTTGCACGAGCAAGGAAAGCCAATTCAATTTTACTGTCAATTGTCATTTTGTCATTTTACTGTCATAAAATGACATTACGGTATCTATTAACGGAACAATTCTTCAGAATTATTGCTATTGAGTTCCATAAAATGACGTAAGGCAGGTGAAAATTCATTCATAATGAATAAAAAAACTGGAAATTGTCAAAACCACTAACTCATTGAAACTTCGAGGTCCCGGTTTCGGTTGTTACATCATTATCAATCTCTGGTAAAGTGTGGTTTAGCAATCGTGCTACCAGCGTTCATATCTCTTCTTAGAGGGACACTGGTAAACTGGAGTTTAACAGAGATTGTTATATTATGATGTAACAACCGAAACCGGTATCTCGAAGTTTCAATAGATTGGTGGTTTTGACAATTACCAGTCTTTTTATTCATTATAGATATCTACCACAATATCAATTTACTACACAAAAAGTGAAAGGCATTCACATAGAAATTTTGAATCCTCAGTCTCTGCCTGTGGATCTACCAAGAGAGTGGATCAATACAAATATGTGTGGGTCATTTTTGATCATCACCTGTGTTGGCTCCCTCATAGGCTTAGAGGATTGTTGTATGGTGTTGTAACCCTTACATTATCACACGGGATAGAAATGAAACACTATTAAGCTCAAATTGTTTATAGAAATACGCCAAATGACATCAGGGAGGACGAGCTAGAGTTGCAGCGATTAGGTGTGTGAAAGCAGGATGGTAGAATGGCTCTTTAGCAAAGAATCAATGTTGAAGCTGAGCTGTTTCTCCATTTTAAATTTTCACACCCGGCAATTAATAACGGTATTTGAGAAAGATAATAATTGCATCGAGGTCTTGGGTCCTCTTGCTCTTAGATTGTTTTCAAGATACTCTCTGCTCTGTAGTCACAATGTGTTATAATCAAAATTTTTACTTACATTTTCTATATATTACTACGTTATAATGAAATTATTAAATTTTATATTTTAATAATTATTACTTATATCTCACTACTATACATTTTACCTGCTTACATTTTACAGTGTAGCCTAATTATTATTCACATTGAAATACTATATTTGATACTTTAATAGAATTTTCTACAGTATTTAGTTATGAAAAACAACTTTGATGTTACAATCTATTAATTTCTCTTAGATATACACACCGGTGTGTTACACACCTCATGTATATAATTAATAAACCATGTATATTTATAATAAATGTTACTGTAATTTCATGTAGGACTCTCCTCCAATCACATATTCAGTCTTCTTGTGGGGTTCCACTCTAGTTTTATGGCAATTTCAATATAAAAACCAGAAGGCTATCTATGTATGTAGCCTACCCATAATCTTTTCTGTATCCTATAAAGCCGATTTATTTGAATTTGAATCTTATGGAGTCTTTGAAAGTGTTCCATTTTATTATGAAAGTGATTATTCTAAAAAATGTTAGATTTCATTTGATTTCCAATGTGTTATCAAGTGAATCCTTGAGTTTTTTATTCAATGCAGTAATTAAATTTTCCAATTTGTTTTCTTAAATCAGATAACGTATATTTTTATCCAAGTTTATAAGAGCTCAGTTATATTAAATTAAAATCATGAATGGTAAATCTCCATGTTTCTATGTACATATAAAACTGTCATCTGTTAATTATATTTAGCCCTACTTCAATTTTATAATAAATTATTACAATAATACAACAGATTGATAAGAATTTTGAAATTGCCGCTTCAAACTTCAGCAGCTAGGAAAATATAATATTCAATAATGGAAAGTATCGATATTTCGGATGTGATAGATTTCAGATTCTTGAAAGCAAATATTCAATACTGAGCTCAAGTCATCAATGTTTTTGTTCCATTGGACTATTGGACAGCTTGGTAGTCTGTCGTGTAATAATGACGTCACAAGATTTTTGAACAAGCAGCGCTATGGCTTTGTAACTCTAGGTGGTAGTGTCTCAATCCAATCTCTACAGCTAGAAACAACTTCCGCCATTTTGTCGAGTATCGATACTATGGTTAGGGTCTGTTAAAATAATAGTAGGTACTGTATGAGGTATCGTTTCAACATCTATCGATCAATCAATTCCATTTGCTTATCGATACTTTGAAATTCAACTTCAAGTTCAACTCTAACTCTAACCTAAAAGAATAATATTGGAGTGCAGGTCCAGGTATTGTTTATTCGTCGTTATCTGGTTATCAGGACATTTAAATACATTTTCTTTTACTTAAAATTAGATTCGATTTCAGATGAAGCTTATTATTTGATTCTAAAGACTGATAAATTGTGAAGGATTCAAAATTTACTTTTTCAGTATGTCTTCGAAAGGTACTGAAGAAACAGAAATGCTGAAAAGTAATTTGAACGATCAACTTCAAAGACTGCTACTTCAGTTGAAGGACATAGAGGAATGCAAGTAAATATCAACGTCTTAATATTTCATTATTACTAAATTATTTTGCTAGAATTTGTTGAAGATCCTGCGCTAAGGTTTTCAAAATCTCATCACATCAATGTTTTGTAATGGACAGCGCTTAAATGTAATAAGACTAATAAGTAGGGATTATTTCTTGGTGAATGTTACGTAACTTTGTTGTTTCATAATTATTATAACTTCCTACGTGTTGCTTCAATGTGTAGATCAGGCTCTCGGCTACTGAGTACTGATGAGACCTCATAAATTGTGTAAACAGGCCCGTCGATATGGGGGTGGGAAAGGTGGGATTCCCACCGGGCCCGGAGTTTCTAGCGGGGCCCGGATTTTCAATCGAAATCTCAAAATTTGGAATATAAGTTATTAAAATGATTTATTCAACAAATATTAATTGTAAGATCATAAAATAAATTATTTTTCTAAGTATTTGTATTTTTATTTCTTGATAACTTACTATCAAGTCGACCACTATCATAGCCCCCTCTAAACTAAAGAGATAATTTATTTATTGTGTGGCACGAGTTCACAACAGAAGTAAAGGGTTTATGGGAGAAGGGGGGGGGGGTTATGGAGGTAACTACCACCGGGCCCTGATATCCTCTCGACGGCCCTGTGTGTATCTTTTTTCCTTTTTAATCCTCCGTCTTTCTCTCTCGTCCTTCTGTCCATATCCTTCATTTCCTTCCACTCATATTTACAAATTGATTAATTAAAAAAATTATTTACAGAGATGAATTGGATGCTGAAGATTATGAAGAAACCAAAGCGGACACCATTGAACAGCTTCAAGAACTCAATGAACGCATCTCGAAAATGATGGCTGGCGATATAACACTTGTCGATCACTTCAGCGCAATGCAAATGGTAATAAGATGATTACAACTTTAAAAAAAAATTGAAAATAATTTTTTAGTCCTAATAAAAATAGCAGGAATATTTCTAAAGTAGGGAGTGGATAAGTTTAACATCTAATTCCTTCGATTATCAAGTTCTCCTTGCTCCTTAGACACACTGAGCTCAATATTATCTAACTGGAGATAACAGTGGCTAGGACTGCTATACGAGACACATGTTCCACCTACTTTTTTACCATGCCGTAATCATTTTATGATTAGGCAACATATGATGACCCCACTGTACTGCCAACCTAACAAAATTAGGTGGCCCGTGTTCCACCTAATTTTGTTAGGTTGGCAGTACAGTGGGGTATTATAAAAAAAAATAGGAGGGACCCAGCTTTTTCATTCATTGCTACCTCCAGTAGCAATGTGTGATGCCATAATAATTTTGCTTTCTTTTGTTTTCAGGTTTTTTTTTTTTGTTTCTTTTATTCTAAATTGTGTAATAATTGTGACTACTCTTTTACATTTATTTTTCTTTCTTTATACATTGTAAATAAAGTTATTATTATTATTATGTTTTAATACTGTGGGTTAAGTGGAAGAGGGGGCTTGTATGCCTCAACTTCGCCCACAGCACTTTTGTAATGTGAAAGTGAAAAATAAAGTCATTTATCCATCTATCTATCTATCTATCCAGTTAGATAATATTTAGCTCAGTGCTTAGACAACCAATTAGGTTGTGTAAAATCTCGTTCAGTCAAGATGGCCCTGGTGTTCGTATCCACTGAGCTGGATATGTAACTGGAGGTATAGCACTAGCTAGGACTGCTATTATACGAGACCCGTGTTCCGCCTATTTTTTTTTCATATAATAAGGTCATCATATGTCACAGATTTAAATAGTCAATTTAAATTAGATATTCCATATGGCACCTGCCCACTACCACCTAGAGTTACTCTAGGTGGTAGTGACCTGCCATATAGGAAGCTCGCCCTTTTGTAGATTGGTCAAAATTTCTTGCATCTATTGTGCGTTTAGTTTTTGGTGGAATCGGGCCTAAGAGTTCAAAAAGTATTTGGGTTATTGTGTCATATAGCAGAATCCAATTCAACTTGTCAGAAATCAGCTGTTTCAAAGAGCAATATCACAATACTCAACCTACAAATGCTGAATCTCGCAGATTATTGAAAAGGTCTTTCAAAAAGTTATTCTTTGAAAGGTCTTCTTTAAAAAGGTCTTTTAAAGACTTTAAAGGTTCTTTAGACTTTCAAGCCTTTTGATTATTGTATCGAATTACTGTTTAATTATTACTGGATCAGCTGACTTATGACAAGTTAATTGGCTCCTGCTATAGCTGCGTAACATCAGCTGTTTACTGATCGCCAACCGCCAAATGCCATCTACCAAATTAAATGAATCTGACAGCTGGACGCTGACATAAAACTGGGACACCTCGACCCCGACACTGTCAAACGCAAAAAGGTACACCTACAAATTCACGAAAATATAAACAATTATAGTTACAGTTATATTAATTTAATTTGGCATTAGATAAGAAACATTAGATTAGATAGATTGCAGAAAGAAGAAAAATGTTCTTATTTTAGATAGTGTGTAACTTTTTTATCAGCAAGTTGAACAAAAAATATCAATAGGTGTTCCGAGAAGAGAAATTTCTCTGTCATTTGATCATCTCTATAGTTTATTAACTCTCTCATCAACTCGAATTTTGAGTGAACCAGGAAAACATCGTAGTGAGAAAATACAATTTTATGAATTGAAACCTTTTATATTCAAAATATTGGATTTCTCCAACCATAACAATTTTTGGCGATCAAATACGACCTTTTGGCTTGTGTTCAAAAAAGAGTAATAATTATTCATCTAGGACTAGGATATTCATCTAGGATATTACTTAATTAATAGGACTAAATCGAATATGAACAGAGTTACAACTCATTGAATTGCACTTTCTCACTAAGATGTTTTGCATACTTTTGCTAGTTCTCTGAAAATTCGTGTTAATGAGAGTTGAAAAATTATAAAGGTGATCAAATGAAAGAGAAATATATTTTCTTTGAACACCTATTGATATTTTGATATGAACACCAGCTGATATAGGCTAGGCGTACACCGGTTAGACAAGACAAGACGACATTAGTCACGATTAGTCACAGTAATTCACATAGTTGCTTATGAAGCAGCACATACCGATGCAATGACTAATTGGTGTGTGTTGCTCCATAAGGAACTATGTAAAGTACTGGGACTAAACGTGACTAATCTTGTCTTGTCTTGTCTTGACTAAGCGGTGTACGCCTAGCCTAAGTGAAGTATACTATACTAATATTCATTTAACTTGGCGGATGGCATTAGAATAGAATATTCACTTTATTCATGTAGATTACAAAGTATGTCGCTTAATTCTAGGTCATGATAGTTATTACAATGAACGTCTTTTAAAAATAGTAATTACAGTATCGGATTCACTGAACAAAACATGAGATAAGGGAGATTTTAAATGAAAATAGATAGGTGTAAGTTCAATTCTAGATTGTTGAAGTTGACTTGGGTTCTAGTTAATGATATATTTTATGTTGAAATTTACGTCATTGAAAATAAAACTAATTGCAACATGGTTTTGCATCTACACGAGATGGCGGAGTTTGGACATGTAAATGTCCATTCTTGGAGAAGGATATGCAAGGATATCCTTCCCATCAACACTCAACCGTACTAGTAGAAACCGTAGATAGATAGAAAGAGAGACATTATTTTTTGCCATCGGACTCTACGGTCATCAGCAACGTCAAGAAATAATATCTATCTATCTAATGTCATCCGCCAAATTAAATAATGAATACTACTATACATTAGGCATGGACGGCAAAATACGATATGGATTTCTTGTGTGTGGTACCTTACCAAGGTTGTTGTAATGAATGAAAAATTTGTTTGTTGAATTTTCTGATTGTGAATTGAATCTGTTATTCAGGTGGAAATTCTGACGGCGCTGAGACAGATGGGCGAAAAACTGTCAGCTGCCGATCTACAGCTGATCGCCCAGCTGGGGAAACAAACGGAAAATCGCCAGCAGGCGGCGTTTCTTCACATCACCAATCAGACAGGTATAATCAGATTCATTTAATTTGACGCTTGACATTTGGTAGATAGATAGATAGAGAGATATTATTTCTTTGCCAACGTTCTCTACAGTCATCAGCAACGTCAGGAAATGATGTATCTCTATCTATCTAATGCCAAGCGTCAAATTCAATTTATTTATTTACACTGTTACACACACACAATTACAAAAAACAAACAACAAAGTACAAATTTTAGATTGAACAAAATAAAAACGTGAAAAAAAACAAGAAGCTGAGCTGGGAGAAGTGGTGTAAAGAAGAAGGTGAATGGAAAGCTCTTCCAACTATGGTTTCCCATGTACTAGGAAGACGTTAGTTAGAAAAGGATGAGGTAAGAAGGAAAAGGATGTGATTAAGGGATGAGAAGCAGTTACAAATAAAGTATAACAGTTCAAAAGATTCAGTATGATTGTATAGCAGGATTATTTTAAATTGTCAGTAAACGAGCGTACATCAATCAGCTGTTTTCTGACAGTTTAAAATAAACCTGCTATATCAATATAAATTAAATGAATGTCTCTGTTCAGATCGTGAGGAATAGTTTGACCTTCAATGCCTGTTGTGTGGCTACCCGTTTTTCGACTTGTCATTTGACCGTTTTGAACATTTTCAGTGCCTGATTTACTGCTGGTGGCTACTATAGTTTGAGGCTATGTCACTGAATTAAAAACTATACTAATATCTAATACTCTTCTAAATCTCGATCATTTTATTGTAATTGATTAGTGATTATGAAAATTCAATAATTGGAGCAATGGAAATACTATCTTACACTAGGTATTGTTGTTCATCAATCAGCTGATGGAGTTGAATGTGCAAATAACTGAAAAACAGGTCAAAAAGTTTCCATCCAACTGTCATAGGATAGGTCAAGCTATTCATCGCAAACAGAAGTGAGTTATCATTATCTATGACACTTCAAGAAACGAACGAATATTATGAGTTGATGAGAATAAGAGATATTATACTAGAAGACCTTTGCTATCTGTTCTAAAGCATTGAAATTTGCGAACAAATAACATTAGAAGACTCTGGGACTGTTCAGTCTCCGTCACGTCTTATTTCAGCTCGTTCTGCGCATGCGTCAATAACGACGGATCAATCACAGAGCACTGGGCGAATAGACGCATGCGCAGAACTGAACTGAGACGGAGACTGAACTGATATATAATTATTAAGTGGGAATCGTCAGATGTTCACAGAGCACAGACATTACTCAAATATTTAGATATAGTTGAAAATTGAATGGCAGATTATATTGTGTAAATATACATTTTAATAATTAATAGTAGGTATCTTATTTTGATAAACCTCTATGCTGTATAAGGCTAGGCGTACATCGGTTAGTCAAGACAAGACGAGATTAGTCACAGTAAAGGTCAATTCCCACATTGACGACAACGACACGACGACGACATTCTCATTTCTGTTCTGCGCATGCGTCACCAGCCCGCGCCTGATTGGTCCATCCTTTTAGAATTTCTGACCAGTCGAATTTCTAGGTTAAGTGACTAGGTAGGAAGTTTGAATGTTCGCTGTTCGAATCAATTGTCAATTAATATTAATAATATTAGTACGACAACATGTAATATAATAATCAGTAAATAAAATTATAATACAAACCTTTTCAAGTCATACCGGTACTGCAATTTTGAGACTTGAGAGCTATCATTTGTAAACAAAGATAGACATGGACCAATGAGAGCATGGGCTGGTGACGCATGCGCAGAACGAAATGAGAATGTCGTCGTCGTGTCGTTGTCGTCAATGTGGGAATTGACCTTTATTCACATAGTTGCATATGAAGCAGCAAACACCGATGCAATGACTAATCGGTGTGAGCTGCTTCCTAAGCAACTATGTGAAGTACTGTGACTAATCTCTTCTTGTCTTGTCTTGACTAACCGGTGTACGCCTAGCCCAAAGGTGAAATAAGGTAACTTTCTTTATAATGATATGAGTTCACCCCGTGCAGCGTAAAGCGCCGCTCACTTGAGTTTTCTAGTTTTAAATAGTTGCTGTTTTGACTATCTGCAGCTGAAAGCAGTTCAGTCTTACTACAGTGAATATAGGAGACTATAGTGACTATAGGAGACTATAGTCACTATAAGTCGTACCAATGAAATCCTACCTTGTACAGTGGGACTATTTATCGTCACTGTATACTACTTTTAGAAAAACTGTTCTAAGCTCTATCTATGTGGTAATCAGTGGCGTAACTTACACCCCCGCAAACCCCGCGGCGCGGGGGGGCCCGGGCCCTTGGGGGCCCGAGCTAGGGCCTGAAATAATATCATATGTTTTTTTTAAGAAATAAAATTAAAGTAATGATTGAACGAGGAAAGCAAAAGTTTTATTTTGGGCAATCAACAACCAAAGAAAAGCCTTGTCAAAGAATAGCCTATAGCTTACTCAGTCAATCTCAATTCATTATTTCATTATCATTCAGTTCGTCTCGAACCGTTGTGCTAGACGCATATAAACGCGTTTTGGTTAATAGAAATTTGTGAAGTGAGCTGTAAGCAGTGAGTTTGTAAAAATGGGTTTTAATTCTTTATTACGGTACAAAAAATTGATTCATATTTATTATTTGATTCATATTGCATTCCTACACGTATTTTCAGTATTATGATGTTCGAATTTCAATTATTCCGTCTACTATCTTTCTTTCCTTCAAGTGAACAAAAATATTTTGCTAGTCAAAAATGAGTGTTGTCTGTGTGTCAGTTCCTAATATAATAGTAAAAAGCCTGTGTCACACCAGGCTACTTTAATATAGTAACCAGGTGTGACACAGACTTGATGGTCTTTATATATTAATTTAACAGCACTATAGGCCCTCACAATCATTTGAGTGGAGCTCAAGAGAAAGAAGGAACTTGAAAAACAATCTAATAAAAATATGAGACTCGATTCTTTTTTTAGTTAAAACAATAATAACAATAGTTCAGTGAATCCAGAGGTGCGTGATGAATTTTTAATTGTTGCAGTTCAGGGAAAAGGGGCTAAGAGAGAGGCGTGAGATTTTAGAAGGAGGGGCCCGGAATTATTTTTTGCGGGGGGCCCAGTTGACAAACGTTACGCCACTGGTGGTAATTCACAAACTAACTCAAGTTGATTCAATAATTTACTATATTTTAATGCCAACAGATGGTTTTTGGTTTCCTTTATTTTTCTCCCATTTAAAATTATTATTTTTGAAAAGCAAATAGAGCCTGCAGATTTTCAATTTTTTACTTTTCTTTTGGAGCAAACCGCATCAAAATCGGTCCACTCAAACTTCTCCACGAACTTTCCAAAATCTACTCTACATTAGGGCACCAAACTCTTTTAATATAGTAGATTCTCTCTATAAAGATGAAAATTCTGGTTTCTTGTGTTTCGTTTAAGAGAGAGCATACAGACAATATACTATTATTTTTAAAATGAATGATTTAATAAATTTAAAACTGTAGTAATCGAAATAACGTATGTTTTTTCAGAAGTTGGAGAGAAAGCATTGGACTTAGCCAGGATGGAGGCTAAATCATTGGAAACTCCTTAGTATTTTATATTATTGCTATAATTGTAAAAAACTTGATAAAAACGAAATAACGACTGTGAAGGCGACCATTCAAAGTGATAAGATTTACAAATATATTTCTTATTTTGTTTTCATTGTTCTATTGTTCTTACTAGACTGCTGCTTATTCTTGTTGAAGGCTTGATGTGTTTGAAAAAAAAACTACGATTAAAATTATTTTTCCTGTAGTTTACTTATTGTGACGTTATTTTATCTAATTTAAAAATGTTTGTAAAACATTTATTATTGTTATTATAACTATCATAATAGTTTTTGTCAACGCTAGTCAGTGGAGCTGTTTCATCAATTCAAATATTATTCATTTCACATTTTCTAATCCGTAATCATTGTCAGTGTTTTGATTGTAAATAAACATTCATTAAATCAATATTTTTCCAGACTAAGCATTTTATTTTAGTCCCTATCCTATTGAATTTCAATTTTTTATTGAAAAAAAGAAGATATTCAGCATGTGGATGCTACGGGGGAAGTTTGTCCAGAACCGCACTCTACGAAACAATTACATATTAATTATTTTGTTTTAAGACAAAAACAAAAATTCAAACGATTCATACAGCATAGGCTACATCACCTATAGCAGGATTATTTTAACTTGTCAGAAAACAGCTGATTTAAAGTCAGTAAACGAGCGTACATCAATCAGCTGTTTTCTGACAATTTAAAATCATCCTGCTATTAAAGACGACGTACAGATTAGATTATAATATAAATTTTATCATTATAGATTTAGTACATATTAAATGAACAAAGTCGAGTTCACTTGACATTATTTAAATGAAATAATAAAGTAGGAAAGAAAACAATTGAAAAGAAAAAGAAAGTGATGGAAGAAAAATAGGAGAAGAAGAAAGAATGAATCAATTCAAAAGAGCTGGGAAATCCTAATCATGTAGTCTACTATGATATGGATTTAGAGCAGGATAAACCAGTTTCAGATTCATAATTAAATTGATTTATTAACATTAATGATGTGACAATTTGAGTATAATAAACAATGAGTAAACTTGCTCTCAAAAATTCAGTGATAATTGTGATTGCTCCAACAAATAAAAAGTAAATATTCGGTTTGAAATGGCACCAAGCAGCCAGAAGGATTAATCTAGTTCTCTGGTGGAGCTAATTGTTTTTTAATAGTATTTTTAATTCACTCTGAAACTCTACTAACTACAGATCTTACTGTAGGTTGGGTAGTCCATTCATTTATTGCAAAAACGTATATAAAAGTATTCAGTTACACATCCGTATATAAAAGTATATGAAAGTATATACCAGTACCGTACCTTTTAAATGTTAATCAACGTTAAAAGTATATATTGTCTTTGAAACAACTGTCGTCAGGCATTCGCTACTACCACACATCAGTTGGTTCCATTCTTTTAATAATTCCCTTGACAGCATTAATTTTATTGGTTTGAATTACCTCCATTAACATTTACTTGGTATCATTAATATCGCATTTATATATTTTGTTTACAGCTGTTCCTTGAAACAATATAATGCAAGTGAGCTAAATCGTTATAAAAAATTAGGGTATTATTCATACTTGCATTAATATAATGCAAGTGAGCTATAT
This sequence comes from Laodelphax striatellus, assembly GCA_017141395.1. Lineage (NCBI taxonomy): Eukaryota > Metazoa > Arthropoda > Insecta > Hemiptera > Delphacidae > Laodelphax > Laodelphax striatellus. The sequence continues at coordinate 3,170,946 of CM029531.1, read as the reverse complement.
CATTATCAAAAATTAGTGTATTATTCATTATACTAATGTGTGTGCTAAAAGCTATCAACTGTATTCTCCTACTATTCGAATCAATTTAACTAGGTACTAATATAAATTTTATAATAGTTAAATTGTCTTTGACTCGAATAAACCGTGCTGGATGATTAGCGTTTGCGCTAAACAAATAAAAAAACTACTGTTCAAATAAACTATGTTGGTAATTGCAATTTTATGAGAAAGGAAGCGATCATTTAGCCTATATTAGATCAAAATATTGCACAGGGTGTTTGTTTTTATGTTGATCTACACTAATTGTTTGCTATAATTCCGGCATGACCTCTAAATAAAATATGTTTATCGTCGTTAACAGTTAACAGGCGCTAATAGCCTAGCGTAGCCTCTGTAGGTACGGTAATTAATTTAGACTACTGTTACTATTATAGTTATTGTTATTTTTCTATTGGCATCCGGAAGTTGATCTACAACTTGGTTTTCTTAATGCTGATCTGGATCTTGACCGACGAGCCTATTACTTCCTTGTTAATTTTCTTTCTATACTTTTTCTTCCTTTCCTTTTCCTCCTGCTCCTCATCCTCCTCCTCATTCTTCTTCCTTTTCCCCTTCTTCTTTATCTTTTTTTTCTTCTTATTTTCCTTCTTCTTCTTATTTTCCTTCTTCTTCTTCTTCTTCTTCTTCTTCTTCTTCTTCTTCTTCTTCTTCTTCTTCTTCTTCTTCTTCTTCTTCTTCTTCTTCTTCTTCTTCTTCTTCTTCTTCTTCTTCTTCTTCTTCTTCTTCTTCTTCTTCTTCTTCTTCTTCTTCTTCTTCTTCTTCTTCTTCTTCTTCTTCTTCTTCTTCTTCTTCTTCTTCTTCTTCTTCTTCTTCTTCTTCTTCTTCTTCTTCTTCTTCTTCTTCTTCTTCTTCTTCTTCTTCTTCTTCTTCTTCTTCTTCTCTTCTTCTTCTTCTTCTTCTCTTCTTCTTCTTCTTCTTCTTCTTCTTCTTCTTCTTCTTTCTTCTTCTTCTTCTTCTTCTTCTTCTTCTTCTTCTTCTTCTTCTTCTTCTTCTTCTTCTTCTTCTTCTTCTTCTTCTTCTTCTTCTTCTTCTTCTTCTTCTTCTTCTTCTTCTTCTTCTTCTTCTCTTCTTCTTCTTCTTCTTCTTCTTCTTCTTCTTCTTCTTCTTCTTCTTCCTTCTCAGGAGGACCCAATTCCTGCCAATGGCTAATGTAATTAGCCAATGTATTTGGCTAAGAGTTGAAGTTAACCCGACAAGTGCTGCCATCTGTAGTAACAGATTGAACTATTCCACTGTGAATCCAAGAACCAATAGGAAGCATTGTGACGTACGCAGAAGGTGGAGCCAATCGCAGCCAATCAAAATGCACTTGACTAGTAGTAGAAGAAGCTAACCCGACAAGTGCTGCCATCTGTAGTAACAGACGAAACTACTTCACTGTAAATTCGAGAACCAATAGGAAGCGTTGTGACGTAAAGATGGAGGAGGAGCCAATCCCAGCCAATCAGAAGGCGTTTAGCCAGTGAGACCGCCTTCAACTTTTTGCAACATTTGAAAGCCATCTTTCTTAACAATTCAATGAAACAAATTCAGATAATGTTCATAAATATAGTAATATGCAAATGACTTTCATTTAACATTTCTATGACATTGGGTGATGTTATAGACTATAAATATATTTAATTTTCTCCATATAGATACTGTATAGAACATTATTTAAAAAAGAAATCAACCGAACATCACCCGTTGGCCGTTACCATGAAAACTTAAATGAAAGTCATTCGCCATCCGCCAAATCAAGAAATAGGCTACTACTATAATATAGACAAATAGACATTATGTCTATTAATAGACATTAATAGTGTTGACTTCTTCAATCAAGATTGATTCACATTCTCGTCAATCTTTCTGCATTATCTCTGCAATAGAACATTTATTCGAAATTCTAGGGGTAGCCATTTATTTAGTTGGAATTATAGGAAGTTTGAAATATCGAGGGTTTGAATTACAGAGTTTATTATGAATGGAATTCGAATTATGGAGGCACATCTTTATTTCATCATGAATTCTAGGTTTTTTCTCAATAAAATATTTGCAAAATAGATTAAATTACTGTATTATTAATATAAAATCAATGAAAATCGATCCTCTGAAAACAGATTTGGAGCAAAAGACAATCGCTGAAAAACAATTTCACTACAAATCACGTATTGTAAATCATACTCGAGAAAATAAATTTGTTTTGATTAGTTATTGAACCATAGATAAGCAATACTCTCTAGTATTACTAAGTCTGTTCTCTGTGGTAAAACATTTGAAAAATCTGAGATCTTATTTAATAGTTTGTAGGCTACTAATTAGTGTACATTCGTTCAACATTTCAAAACCACAAAGGATAGAGAAACAGACAGGATTCGCATTGGTTCATGTTTCAACAGGTTTGTATTTGGCGCTCAATTCGAATTTCAGAGGCTCAGTTTGAATTGTGGAGGTCGACTTCGAATTTTAGAGGCTCGAGTAGGCAATTATTCAAATTTTAGAGGCTTAGATTATGCGGCAAAAAAAATTCGAATTATCGGTGTATTTTTTTACGAATATCAAAGATTTTTTCAAAGGAAAAGACAAATTTGTTGTTGATTATCCATCTTTTTCACTTATTATATATTAGAATTTAGAGTATCTTTAAGTGAAAAACTACGTTTTTGATGAGACGACATATAATATGTTTCGTGCTGGTGTTGCACATTTTCAAGTCCAAACAGAAACTCATCTGTTTGTTTGGACTTGAAAATGTGCAACACCAGCACGAAACATATGTCGTCTCATCAAAAAACGTGAGTGTTTTTCACTAAAAGTTACTCTAAATTCAAAGGAAAAGACAAACATACAAATTATAGAGGTTTTCCAATTATCGAGGATCAAATTAGTGATGTTCTATAGTCTATACTGTATACTGCAAATTCTTACTTGAAAATTTCTTCTGATTCTCTTTCTCATTCACTCACTCTTTCTCCATAACTCCTTCCTCTTCTCACCTCACGTCTATTCTTTCTTTTCCCCTTTTCGTTGTCATTCCACTCTTCTCCTCCTCCTCATTCATAATAACTTTCTTCTCATTTCTTCTGGTCGAGACTTAGCCAATTTACTATGAGCCCCAAGGTCCTCATCTTTTAAAAGGTCCTCTTCTCATTCTTCTCTTTCTTCATTATCTTCGTCTTCTCTTTCTTCTTCTTTTCTTCTTCTTCTTTTTCTCCTCTTTGTCTTCTTCTTCTTTTTCTTCTTTCTCTTCTCCTTATTCTTTTCTACTTTTTCTTTTTCTTCTTTTTCTTTTCTCCTCCACCTTCTGCTCTACCTCTCTCCTCCTTTTCGTCTTCCTCTTCATCTTCCTCCTAGTCCACCTTCTACTTTCCCTCACCCTTCTCCTCCTCCTCTACCTCCTCCTCTTCCTCCACCTCCTCCTTTCTCCTCCTCCTCTCTTCCTCCTCCTTCTCTTCTTCCTCCTCCTCTTCCTCCTCCTCCTCCTCCTCCTCCTCCCTCCCTCCTCCTCCTCCTCCTCCTCCTCCTCCTCCTCCTCCTCCTCCTCCTCCTCCTCCTCTTCCTCTACTCCATCCTTTCCCACCTCCTCCTCTTCACCACCACCAAATCTTCCACCTCTTCCTTATTCTAATCTTTCACTACACACATACCACTTTACTACAGCTTATAGCACTACTACTGTATGTATGATAATCCATTTTTTTCATCATCTTCTAGTAGTAGTGATACATGGTGATGTAAGGAGGTTTGGGGGTGGCGAGGGGCGAAGTTGATGGGGCGGTGGAGGGCTACCCCCCCTATCTACCTAGGGTAACCTAGGTGGTAGGTTACCCCCGTTCCGCGACGACATCTCTGCAGTCATCTCAGCTGCCAGGCGAGCAGCTCTCCTCTCAGTCAGTTGCCAGTTGTGAGTGTGCAACCAGTTGTTGCAGACAACCAGTTCTTCACTCACCACACCAGCAGCTCTGGTACTAGCGCCAAGGTGCTCCCTTCTTTCAACTGAGTGCAGCACCTATTAACCATGAACACTCTACCCATCATGTAAGTAGACTGAACTGAACTGGTTATTAGCATGTCCTATGTCCTATACTAAAATCAGACTAATATAAAATTTACTTGATATAAAGTGCTGGCCCATCCAGTACATAATTGATTTATAAAGGTTTATAAGAAAAATTGAAAACTAATCAAAAAGCATCAGTAGTATAGCAATAAAGTAAGGAAGCTAAGTATAGGCCTACTCATAAAAATTGAAAATACGTTGGTACGGTACCTACATCCATTTAGTACATCAATCCACAGTACATACAAAGATAATTGATAACTATTATTTTTAATATAATTATTAATTTTACAAATTATATAGATATAGCAGGATCATTTTAACTTGTCAGAAAACAGCTGTTTCGGTAATAAGTAAACAGTGATTTTGACACAATAATCGAAAGGCTTAAAAGTTTAAAAGACCTTTAAAGTCTTTAGAAGACCTTTTTAAAGAAGACCTTTCAAAGAATAACTTTTTAAAAGACCTTTTCAATAATCTGCGAGATTCAGCATTTGTAGGTTAAGTATTGTGATATTGCTCGTCGAAACATATGTTTTCTGACAAGTTAAAAAGATCCTGCTATACTAAGGGTCGGTTCATGAGCTCGGGATTTAGCTAAGTCCTAGACTAAAACGGGTGGCTACCGCAGCATCGACAAACGTTTGTCTCGACTAGTTAGTGGGTTAGCAGCATAGAGAGCCCTTAGTACATAGTATCGAGGCTAACGTTTGTCGATGCTACGGTGGCCACCCGTTCTAGTCTTTAGAATTATATAGATAGGATTAGAATAATTTTTACTAATATACAAGAAGAATGAGCCTACATGGCTTATTGTGGCCTGCGCGTGAACTCGAGTTGAAAACTATAGAAAAAAATGTGAATTTGGGTGAAATGAGTTGGCTATAGTGTAAACGAGAGCGAGTAGCTTGAGTTAAAGAAGATTTTTAAGTATGAAACTGAAGAAAAAATTATGGTTTAATATCTAGTAAGAAAAGTAACAAGCTAATAAAAATACATCAAATCTAGTAGTAGCCTAATAATAATAATTCCGTGTAACCTGGCTGGCTCAGGTCTGGTGTCAGAGATTTCAGTTCACTCCTGATCAGTTCAGGGTCTCTGACGTGACTTGACGACTGTTTTTTAGGCAGTTGGGATCTAGTAGTCAAGCTCTTGAAATAAGGAAGTGACTAGCGCTGATACAGTCATCTGGTATCTAATCACTCAGATAAGTAACGAGCACCTGATACTGTAGTTGGATGGGTGGCCAGGGTAACGTAATTGAATGTGAGTCAAGTTATGTCAGGATTTATTTATGTAATGAAATTATAATATAATCAAATTGTATCATCATTGACTTGTTAAGATTTGATATGGGCAATGAGTTGTATTTATACAGACAAGGCCACAAATACTTCACTAATGTGTATTTTAACATACACAGTATGTCATATTTACGTTGAGTAAATAAATTATTATTGTATCATCTCTATTAATAATCATTATTTTTCGATAAATAAATCATGTGTATGATTATACATTGAAAGCTCTGATAAGGAGAAGTGCTATGATATCCGAAAATGAAAGCGAAAGAATATTGGTGTAGAATGATAAGATTAGATTATAGAATAGTATTCTCCCAAGTGGCTTACTGAGAGTAAATAATCGTTGTCTTCCTGTGTCCTGAATTTTTGTCTATTTATATTGTTGCTTGAGTTATTGTTACTAGCCTAGTCATTGTTATGTTTACCCAGATGTATCTTTTATCTATCGTTGTAATGTATCTTATATGTATATGTATCATGTCTTTTGCCAACTCAACTTATTTGTGTGTTTTGTACGTGAACAAATAAAATGATTTTATTATTATTATTATTATTATTATTATTATTATTATTATTTTTCGATAAACAATGTGTATTGTTTACAATGCAGGCGTGGAAACAATGTGCATTGTTTATTACGATAAACAATGCAGGCGTACGTGATCTACCGTAATGGAGTCTCCTTTCAAATCAATTCCCGATGGTTCGGAAGCCACCACTTCTTCCTCTTCTTCTTTTCACCTTGAATTTAAATATTAGGAGACCTGTATAGTAAATGAGTCAACTCATCCATAATCACTGACGCACAAGTCCAATACTCATATGAACATCATCCTCAGTAATACAAAAATAAGATTGACATTATTATTATTGATAGAAATTTCACATTGACATTAACCTCAGTGGTTAATAGAACATTGCTACCTACTACGAAGGCAGCAATAATCCGATCTTAAATTTTAAACAATCCAAGCCCTTTAAAATTAAAATTAATACGTTCAAAACAAGAAATCACCCATTCAATGTTTTCACCTGCTTCCTCGGAAGCTTTACAGTTGAAGCTGACGATTACATTTTCCATTCAATAAAAACCTTTAACTGAACAGCTGACTTGACATACACCGTACCCAGCATACACTAGACATGCATAATATCCTACGGTTTGGTTACCTTAAAAGTCAGCTGTACACTTCAAGGTTATTTTTTTATGTGAAGAGAAATTAGATTGTATTCGAACGTTTTGAAGATAGCCTACTAGCGAGTACCGCATTCAACGTTAATAAAATTAATATATTCAATAGACGATTGCAATTGTTTGAGAGCAGGTCCATAACTCATCCGTACACGGCACTTTTTGATTAGCATTGCCTTCCAGATATTGTGGCGAGACGAAATCAACATTCCTATGTTAATTAGCATCAGACATGTGCATGCGCAATGAACAACAATCGTGAGTATTAAAGTGAAGGGTGTTTGCTGGCTTGCATTATACTGTAGTCTGACATTACTCTGGCATTATACTGTACTCAATGTAATGGTCTAAGTACCACTATGGGTATGGAGAAATACAACTTGTTCACGACGTGTAATACAAGAGAGTAATAGGCTGGCATTTCGGATATGTTGCCAAATAATAATAAAAGTCGATAATAGCACGTCTTCAGTGTTCGTGATCATCGTAAGAAAACAAAGAATGAACAGATTTGACCATCCTTTAATTAAAAAGGTCTATTACAAAATTAAAAAGAAAATCTTTCGAAAGAAACGTTCATGAAAACGGCTTTTGAGACCATTGTTTTTAATAAAAAATAGTTCTATCGATGTTTGAAAACTGACATAGATTTGTGTCGATGGTTTTCTACGATCGATGTTCACTGCTCGATACATCGAGGAGGTTGCAGGAAATGGTCAACAAGATGGAGAAGGTTGAGGGGGAAACGACGACCAGCAACAAAAGTGAGAAAAATGTTCGTGATTTGTGGCAAAACGTCTCTCGGTAGGCCTCCATCACTTTCTAAATAATAACTCGCCCGTATTGCCACCAAGATTATTGTAGATGAAAAGACAGTCAACAGCGATCTCTGTGAAAATTATCGCAATCACAATCAAAACCACATTATTTCAGTTGAGACGATTTTAGAAGAAGAAGAATTTGAAAGCCTTTACTCTGGTGTTGTTTTGCCACTTGTCTGTCAAATCCAATCTCCGATGATTGACAGTTGCTGGTGTATTTCTAAAAATAAATCTATTAATAAACTTCATAGCCGGAGGTGTTCCGCATTCGAATCATCATTATGATTAAGATAAACATGTACCGTACGGTATTAATTTTCTTCTAGCGGTTTGTTTCATGTCTAGAAGATAATTTTCTGGATCTATCTGGAGATAAGGCCACGGTAGGTTACATTGGATTGGCGAGTAGGAAATCGTAGTAGAATTTCACTCGCGCCTATTTTGTTGGGGTGCAACAATTTTATGAACTCATTCAGGCTGCTTAAACTCGATGTATACGAGTACAGAATAACTATCCTTTTTTACAAACAAAATCTCCATGATAAATAAATATCAATTCAACATCAACAAACTGCTATCTGATACATTGAATAATTTCGACCAACGACTAATCATATTAAATTTAATCATGTATCAAGCATATTTGAGCCGCCATTTTGTTGCAGTAACTGCCATCTAAAATCTTATTGGTCGAATTCCGACATTTTGTGAGAGAGAGAGCCAATAGGATTTCTACCAATAGGATTCCATCTCTGCTGTTCGAGTTTGATTTCGGGGAGAAACGTTTTGACCAATCATATGCCGCCATTTTTAGTAGTAACTGCCAAACAAGCTCTTATTGGTCGAATTCCGACATTTTGTGAGAGAGAGCCAATAGGATTTCTACCAATAGGATTCAAGCTCTGCTGTTAGAGTTTGATTTCGGGGAGAAACGTTTTGACCAATCATATTTAAGCTGCCATTTTGTTGTAGTAACTGCCAAACAAGCTCTTATTGGTCGAATTCCGACATTTTGTGAGAAGGAGCCAATAGGATTTCTACCAATAGGATTCCAGCTCTGTTGTTGTTCTGTAAAATAGAGTTTCGCTTAGATTAGAGTTTGGATTCAGGTATAAACGTTGTTTAAACTTTCAAAGTGATACTATTATTAAAGTGTATTATAATTATATTGGTTGGCTTCATTTTCGTTACCTATTTTTGTTTATTTAGTTGCAGCTTGCTACATAAAAATATGTTGGCTGAGCCGAATGGGCTAAGAAAGTAGGGTAAATATTGTGAATATTTATTATAAAATTGAACTTCGGATTTTATCGTCTTTGATGTTGATTTCACGTCAAGTTCTCTCCAAGAGGATCACAACACTGGAAAAATGTTGACTGAACTAATAAAGGGAAAGCGGAAATTAACATGAAATAGCCTACATTGAGAATTAATCAAAACTGATTTTAACCATCGATGCTCGCTATCGATGCTCAAGTTAAGTTTTTCAATTCCACAAAATCCAATTCCTTATGCTTATAATAATTATATTAATATGGAAGAAGAAGAAGAAGAAGAAGAAGAAGAAGAAGAAGAAGAAGAAAAAGAAGAAAAGAGGAATAAAAACAAAACAAGAATGATGAAGACCCCCCTTTCCATGAAGATCCATAACAAGGAACAATAATTTTTACCTTTACATCTACTTTACAGGCCTTCAAAATGCTTTAGACTACTTGTAGGCCTAATTTACGAGGAGACGATAATTTTAAAGTCTAATTGGTAACTCTGTATTTCCCCAAAACATTAATTTTATCATCATTTTTATCAAACTTAATTTTCATTATTAAAGATCACCAAGTTTGCGCTAAGCTTTCAAAAATGTACCGGTACGGTAAGTGAAAGTGCTCCTTTCTCTCTTCCACCCACTGTCTTAATCATTCACTCTTTCACACTATCACACTTGCTCATTCATAATATGATTTCTTTCTCACACTCCCTATCACCAATCTCTTTCTCAATAATCTTATTTGTAAACGATGGACGTGGCTAGCTCCTTGTTTTATTTTCATTGTGAGCTCTACTTTATATTCTAGTCTATAATAGTATACGATGTGTGGTGAAATAATTTACGTATTTCGATAACTTACACATTACAGACCATATATATACATCTATTCTGAATAACTATATAGTTGAAAGACAGTCGTAGCCTAATACTGGCAACCTCTTATGCAATGAAACCACTAACTTATAGCTTTTATTATGTATCTTGAATGAGAAATAATGTAGTAGCCTACCGATAACCGATTGGTAACTTCTCAACTCTAGTAAGTGAGTGATTCGTCATTCATTTATTGATAAATATTGAAAGGATGAGTTGGATGTTTCTCAACAGAAATGTACTACACGAAAGTATTAATCTGTTATCTATAGACCTACGATTTGGCAACGCCGCGTTCACACGTTGCCCGTCCATTAGTTTTCAGTAATATTTCTGAAAGAGTTTCCAATCCTCCTCCTCCTCCTACTCCTCCTTCTTCTGCTCCTCTTCCTCCTTTATCTCTTTCTGCTCCGTCTTCATCTCCTTCTTTTCTTCTTCTTCTGCTCCTTCTTTATCTCCTTCTCTTTCTCCTTTATCTGCTTGTTCTTCTCCTTCTTCTCCTTCCTCTTGTTCTGCTCCTTCTCCTTCTTCTCCCCCTTGTCCTTCTTCTTCTGTCCTTCTGCTCCTTCTCCTCCCTGTGTCCTACTTCTTCTTTCCTTCTTCTTCTTCTTCTTCTTCTTCTTCTTCTTCTTCTTCTTCTTCTTCTTCTTCTTCTTCTTCTTCTTCTTCTTCTTCTTCTTCTTCTTCTTCTTCTTCTTCTTCTTCTTCTTCTTCTTCTTCTTCTTTTTCTTCTTCTTCTTCTTCTTCTTCTTCTTCTTCTTCTCCTTCTTTATCTCCTTCTCTTTATCCTTTATTTTCTTGTTCTTGTTCTTCTTCTTCTACCTCCTCTTCTTCTGCTCCTTCTCTTTCATCTCCCCTTGCCCTTCTTCTTCTTTCCTTCTTCTCCTTCTTCTTCTTTCTTCTCCTCCTTCTTCTTCTTTTTCTTCTCCTCTCTCTCTGTCTGCACAAATGCTCTTACCGGTGCAATGAACAAATGAAGAATAAAATTTTCACTTCTGAACAAATTTTTGATCAACAAAATCATAAGTTGAAATGAGAACATTTTCAGCTTACCGATCCCTATGTTAAAGCAATGGCAAAAATTGAAACTTTGATCGCTCATTCCTCATGTCCAAGATTAATTTTTTCAAAATGTAAGACCTTATCAAACGAGATAAAATTCACGATTTTCTAAACTAGATAAAGTTCTTTCAAATGAGATGTGAACGAACAAAATCGGCTGAGAAACCACGGCGGATTACTGATCACAAAAAACATATTCGCCTATTTTGTATAAAAATATATAATGAATAAGTGAGTGTTCCCACACCTGACATTCCAGAAATTAATGATCATTGCCAAAAAGAGAAAATAGAGAAGAAAAATTAGTTAAACTCTAGGAGTAAAATGAACATGAAATTAAATTTTAAACAGTGAACCTATCGACTGGATTGGAACCTGTATTGTATGTGAACTTCAGCTCTAGCCTTTGCAACAAAATTAGGATTACTCTATGTACGCGAGCCCCACGAGATTAATGCCCTTCACATCTTTTTTGAGAAGAGATGAGAAAGAGACAGAGAGAGTGAGAGTGACTAGGACAGAGAAGGTCGTTTGGTAAGAGTATTACTTCTTCCTAAATGCCAAGGCTAGTGTTTGGAATTATAATGTACCATCTTTTGAAAGTATTCTTTCCTTCGCGACTACTCCAATTTTCTAGTGATTGAAACAAAATATTTCGTCAAAATTAAACAAAAATCATGGGAGAAACGGTAGGCAATTCTAAGTTTTATTGAACAATGATTCTCAAATGAATATAGTGAGACAGTAATTCCAATGCATTACGTACTTTTTAATTACTGTCATACCGTCAGCAATTTAGTTAATGGATTTCAATCAGGATGAACACTTATAAAAGCATTACAGTAAAATTATTTCATTAATTATGTTAAATCATTTGTTCCATTATCCCATAGTGAATTAGTTTCCACCTGGAATTTTTTTCCTGCTGTAGTGATGCCCACATAAGCTCTTAGCTTGTGCGTAGGTAATGGGAAGGATGATAATGAGAGATGAGTTGACCTACAGCTTTAGGTGGGAACCGAACCACTTACCTTCAGGAAGTAGGCTAATAACCAACTTGCCCACTCATCCCATGATATATTTTGGAATTGAAATTTTTAATAAAATAGAGCTTCAAATAAAATTCTTTGTCTATATTATAGTGATACTGGTCTTCATGAGAAAAATAAAGCCTCAAGTTTTGAAAAAAGATGATAACATGTGATTATCGTTTCTTGATAAAATTTTTTTTTATTATTCTAATAATGTCGATTTGTTGTCATAACAAATGATAATTTTACTCTTTTATAATATTATTTTTCAATAATTTCTCACTCGATTCTTAAATTACTTCCGTTAACCACCTCAAGGATTGAAGAATTAAGGATGAATGGTTTGAGATTGATCTTGAGTATTTAACTAATTAAAAACTGGATTTCAAATCATACCATTGTGTAGTATTTTCACAATATATGTTGAAATTTCACTTTTTCATTTAATGACAAAATTTAAAATAAAAAATATGTCACAATTTTCAGCTAGAATCATATAGGCCTATACAGTACCGTATCGTAAACGAATTTGATTTAAAAAAATCAATATCAATCGAACGGAATTAATGCTTTAACAAAATATTGTTTTTCTGAATAATTATAGCTTATTATTCGCTTAGGCTAGGCGTACACCGGTTATTCATTGCATCAGTGTGTGCTGATTCATAAGCAACTATGTGAATAACTGTGACTAAACTTGACTAATCTTGTCTTGTCTTGTCTTGACTAACCGGTGTACGCCTAGCCTTATTATAGCTTAATTAACGCTCTTGAGAACTGGAAGTTGTTTTGAATTTGATGGAAAGAGACATTAATGATATTATTTATGAGTTAATGAATTCATAGCTGCAGAGAGATAGTGAAATTTTCCACTTCCTAGTAGATTTCGTATCCAGGATTGGATAGTAATCTTTTGTAATGCATAATATAGATATACGAGTCAGTTAGTATTCATATGAGACTATAAATGGGACTTCTCAGTTTCACTATTCAGAATTACTGTTATCTTCCCCGTCATTAGTATGGAGCTAGATTAAAGTCAAACTAATCTGTCTGTCTTGAATACGGAAAAGGATTTTAGATTGATCTTGAGTATATGACTCATGAAATACAATACTATTAACTGGATTGGAACGTTGATGGATTTCAATCTCAAAAGTAACTACGGCGGTACCGGACTGCATTTCTCTATTTAATAGCATTTTAATTCAGCAGAGTAATGATTTGAGTAGTTTTTCTCATTTTCTGTGGCGGTAGGTTATAGCTTAATTAAGCTGTGCTTTCGCTATTCTATAAATAAAGAAGGGAAATACTGCAACTGAAAAATAAAATATTCTTCTAGTCTTTTTTTGTTGTGAAGTTAGAAATTGGAAGGGACCATAATATGCTATGTAGGTCAATTTTTGAAGGAAAAATTCTGTAGTTTTGTATTAAAAATGTTATCAATAATTATTATTGAAAATGTAACGAATTATACATCAATTGATTGAACATCATAGAGTCTAATGAATCCAAGTACAATAGCATAGTTCACAATAACAAATAGCGTAGTTATAATAGCATAGTAACTTAATGTGGTTGTTGTAGCATAGTTAAATAGCATAGTACAATACATAGCATGAATACAAAAGCATAAATCCATTTGTTTCAATTCTTCCTGTACTGTAGCAAAATAATTTTGGAGTAAAGGTAACACGAAACATTGAAGTTTGCTCCATTGGTTATTTGAATGAAAAGGTTGTTTAATGTTAGTAGTAATTGAAAGCTTTTCCCGTATTAATTTCATATCTTCCTTTTTCATCAGGTATTGTGTGAATAAAGTTCTTTACTTGGCTTATATTACCTGAAAAAGTAGGCTATATTTTATTGTTTTGACCATTTTTTTCGCGCGCCATTCGATAGTCGAGAATTTGTTTGACTTTGAATCGACTAATTTCAAATCGAATGTCAAAATCGGTCTAACCTGAAAATTTGATTGCAAACTCCCAGCTGATCTGCGAATTGGGGTTGCCATAGAATTTGGGTCGACGTATTGTTTAGCTTTCAAAAGCATAGTATTAGTAGTTTTTCAGTTGTGTATTGTGAGTATTGACACTAATCTTCCTGAAATAATGGCTATCACTGCGGATGTGAATCTACCAACAATCGAAGAACTAACAGTTGATGAAGTGAAACTGAGCGGGGTCCCACTTCGTGCTGCTGCATTTCATTTGGGCAAATTTTGCGAATGGCCGAACGATGAATTTATGTTGTGTCGTAACGAGCTTGACGATCCACGCAAATGTCTATCCGAAGGTAAAGCTGTTACTGCCTGTACACTAGATTTTTTCCGTAAAGTCAAGAACCACTGTCGTAAAGAATTCGAAAACTACTATCACTGTATTGATAGGTCCAGTGCTGAGTACGAATTCAGACATTGTCGAAAAACTCAGACGGTTTTCGACAAATGTATGCTAGATGAGTTGAACATTGAACGTCCCGATCTCGGCTACCATTCTCGTCCAAAAATTCATAACACGGACCGGCCTAAACCTGCTGAACAGATTCAGGTGTTTTCCAATACAACGCCCGATTTGCCCGAGGATTATCCAAGATATCCGACAAAATATGGTGCACGCTTCTACTTCTATACTTAATAGACAATTCACTAGAACTTGCTATAAACTGAAATGTATTAAGTTATTATTGAAACTTATTGCATGCTCAGATTCTTGTTTTTTGAAAAGATTCTTCTTACGTGTCATGATAATAATTATGATAGATGCATAGCGCAATAAACAAATACAGTATCTTTGTTTTATTTAATGTCAATCTGTTTCTCTAATAAACTTCTGTTTTGTGAAATTATAATTTGAGATGAGTTGATGATTGTCCTTATTGTATTAGGCTACAGTATAGCATATTATTATTTTATAGTAGTCTAGTAAGTGTAAGTGGTGTGAAGCGTTCTACCAACATCTATTCCATGTATCCTAAGACAATTCTATCTATCTTAAGAAATATAAGTCATTTCCTAAGTATCTAAAGAACTATTTCAACATTCTTAAGAAATAGAATTGGCTTTGGTTAAACTGTTACTGTACCGAGATACTGTACCTAAATTATTGCACATTTTTTAAACTGAGAGATGTCCACACCGATATTGCATAAGTTAATAGTTTTCAAAGTAACGCACGATTCCAGCTCTAAAAGCTCGTTTTAATTGGACATCTCGATCACCATTCAAAAAATTAATGGGTTTCTTCAATTCTCATGAATTGAGATTTAGTAAAATAATTACTTGAAGCGCATTACAGATCTTCAACAATGTTCTTTTCAGGGCCGGACCCAGGGGATGGTGATGATGGGGGGGGGGGATATATATCCCGATTCCTTCGCCCCCGAAATTTTAATACATGATGGAATAGGCTACCCACATTATAATTATGGTACATACAACATACAAAGTATGTAAATCTCCCTCCAAAAACTATAAATGAATCTATCCATTATTATGAAGCCATACTAATATTGTATTCTAGATCAAATTATATACATTTTGAACTTGGTAAAAAAATGTAATAACAATAATAATTCAATTTGGCGGATGGAAAATGACTTTCATTTAAGTTTTCATGGTAACAGGTGATGTTCTGTTGATTTCTTTTTTAAATGTTCTATACAGTATCTATATGAAGAGAATTCAAAATAACATCAACCATTGAGAAATGTTAAATGAAAGTCATTTGCCACCCGCCAAATTGAAAAATGAATAGTACTATATTTATGAACATTATCTGAATTTGTTTCACTGAATTGTCAAGAAAGATGGCTTTCGAATGGTGCAAAAAGTTGAAGGCGGTCTCATTGGCTAAACGCCTTCTGATTGGCTCCTCCGCCATCTTTATGTCACAACGCTTCCTATTGGTTCTCAAATTTACAGTGAAGTAGTTTCGTCTGTTACTACAGATGGCAGCACTTGTCGGGTTAGCTTCAATTACTAGCCAAATACATTATGATTGGCAGGAATTGGCTCCTCCTTCTGCGCTACGTCACATCGCTTCCTATTGGTTCTCGCATTCACAGTGGAATAGTTTCATCTGTCACTGACAGATGTCAGCACATGTCGGGTTAGCTGGAGGAGGAGAAGAAGAAGAAGAAGAAGAAGAAATTATTCTTTCCGGTTCAGATGCCTTAGTAGGCAATTGAATGAGCTACATTATTATTAAGAACTTCCATGCTCGGTTTCTCAGTCGTTCAGTTATTTCCGTGGATGAAGCCCACATGATTACTAGGCTTGTGCGTGGTTAATGAGAACGGTGATGATATATGAGAGTTGAATTGAACTACTGATTTTTGGGCAGCCGGGACCGACGGCTTAACGTGTCACCCGAACCACGGGAGAAGCCCGAAAAAACATTTCACTGCGGACGACTGAAGAACTCAATTAACTGTTTACTGAATCCCTGAACTGATCAGGAGTGACTTGAAAACTCTGACACCAGACCTGAGCCAGCCAGGTTACACGGAATTATTATTAACTGTTTAATGAACGACTGAGGAACCGAGCATTAATTTGTCAAATTGTTTTCCACCACTTATCTTGAGTTACTTCATCAGCCTTTTCCTCTTTTTATTACCAGTGCCAGAACTCAGTTGTCTGTGCCTCCAATCGATCCAGTCCAGTTCTGCAGCCTTCAGCCTGTTTAAATTTATATATCCTGCTTGCCTTGCCGTGGATTCCAGCATAAAATTAATCAATACAGACAGAATGTCCCCTAACAGCGTAACAAGTACTTGTAGTATTCGTCGTGTCTTCTGTATGTCGAATCCAATCAATTATAACGTGTCTACATAATTGAAATCAAAGTTCTCTTGTATTCCGAAAAAGCTCCAAATTTCGCTCATATTTCATAAAAATGGAACAGGAAAATAAAATTACCCTATATTTAGAGACCTTGAACTTCCGGAAAAGCATAGAGCTCGTTCACTTTGATATTGCATCCGGACTGGAAATGAATTAATGTCATTTTAACCCTATACAGTCTTTCATCATGTTTTAA
Organism: Laodelphax striatellus; assembly: GCA_017141395.1. Lineage (NCBI taxonomy): Eukaryota > Metazoa > Arthropoda > Insecta > Hemiptera > Delphacidae > Laodelphax > Laodelphax striatellus. Next base: position 3,154,255 of record CM029531.1, on the reverse strand, counting down.
AATGTATAAAATCTTATCCACTACTCAATATCAATATGGCTGTACCGTAATGGATATAGCCTACTTTCATCATTGTAATAAGCTGTAATGAGACAATTAATCATTGGCAGTTCAGGTGCTTTAGCAAAGTGAATGCACTGTATATCTGAAAGCTATTTCTCTAGTAGGAGATTGAAAGCATAGCTGAATTATAATCCTAATTTATAGTAAAGATGACGGATCTTATATCGATGTTTGTGAATCACATTTTGTATCAAATTATTATTAATTTTACACCCGAAAGGGTTTCTCCGCAAAAAAAAGCCTAATAATGAGCTTAGTAACAAAAAGCTTAATAATGTATCGAATGGTTTTATACTATAAACCCAGGTATAAAACCAGAGAAAATATAGTGAGAACTTCGTCATTCAGTCGAGAATTGATAACCGATAGAAATAAACATGAAAATGTGAAGAAGTTGAAACATGAAACACTAAGAAACATGAAAAATACTTATACCTAATTTTTTAACTACAATATCAAAATAGTCGTATAGTGAAGCCAATCATAATATAGACCATTTTATTATGAAGTAAGGTAATCATAATACAGAACCATTTTATTATGAAGTAATCATATAATATAGAACCGTTTTATTAAGAAGTAATCATAATATAGGCAACCAGCTGGTATTCCTAAGCCCACATAGGGCTGTTGAGCCATTGACAAACAAACAAATCATACTATAGATTCGTTTTATTAAGACGTTTTATGGAAGTTGGAGTTTTTCAACTCCATTTACCATAGAGTAATGTAATTAATTACAGTACTCAATACCATATTATAGAGTAAAAAGCTACATTGTCTTTAGTAATTCTGAAACACTCCTGCAGGAACAGGGTTGCATAACCTGAAAAAAGTTCAATTCTCGACTACAATTTGCGCATGAGCGGGGTAGGAAAACTGTTATAACGGTCAATTTTGTTTTTTAAAAGTCGATCAACTGATCGAAGGTCATGTAGAGCACTTGCTGAGGAGAAGAAGAAGAGGAAGACGAAGTCCTTGTCCTTGCTTCGAACCTTGTCCTGCTATGTCTCCCCATATTGGCGAGCAAATATATGTAGCAGACATAACTTGGGTATAGACTTAGCATCGTATAAATAGGTATACAGTCATCATATTGTTGAGACCGAACTACTGTGATTTGCTGAGCATGAACCTGGAACCAGCCTAGTGCCCTACAGTACAACTTTTGAACGATATAATTATCCACCAATTAGCTTTAGCTGTCCAATTCTGAGCTGGTTTCTGATTACCCGTCGGTGGGGAGGAGGATTGAACGGAACAATTTGAAGGTCGGCCATCTAGGGGAGTACAGAATTTACAATATGGGAATAATAAAAACTAGAAGCTGCAATTTGATCCTCTCATGTTAATGTAACTTACCCTACTCAAACGTCTAGGACCTAGGACAATACACTTTCAACTAATAGAAGCACAGATAAAGTGTATCAGTTCAAAATGTTAGAAATTAGGATTCAAAAGAGGAAAACAAACAAGAGAGTTCCAAAATTGGTGTTTTCCCAAAAATCGGGACATTTTTGGGTAATTCGGAGAATCAGTGTGCTTTGTCTATTAAAGGATCTAAATAAGTGGCTTCACAAAAAAATCTTTTCAAAAAATGAAAATATTTCCATCTTTCACAATAAATAGCTTGTAATGCACAAAATGGCGAATTACTAGAAACAAATTTTCTGACGCTTTTTGATTATTATAGCTTATGTGATACAATGGTGGTAAAAATAGCATTACACTTTAAAAAAAGTATATTGTTCTATTAAAAAATTATATTGTTCTCCTTAGAAGACAGCATTATTGTTGAATGGAGTACTGTGGTTGGTTAATGAGCTATCATTTCCTAGACAAATCTACCTTGTTGCTCTTTTCAAACCGTGATTTCCAATAGTCATTGAGATTAGATTGTCAATCTGATTTACTGATTTACTAGCAATTGCGACATAATTATTTGACATGACACATCTTCCAGTTTATTTGACAGCAGTTTTATTTTGGGCCAGTCTTTCAGTAAACATAGTGGGGTATTAATTCTGAAATATTTCTTAAGAATATTGTCACGAAAAAGTGACATTTTACGGCTGAAGGCGTCTTTCCTTACCACTATTTTCTCACAATAATAAGATCATTACTACACTACAGCAGCTGACAGCAGCATTATTTACAGCAGCTGTCAATTATCTTCTCAAACAATTTTATGTCATTGGATGTTTGATACTTTCGAGGATATTTCTCTCGATAATTAGATTTATTTCTACAGTTTCGTCAAAAGTTTATGGTTTATGTTAATACTATTTTTATCGTATATGGTGTAAGTTAAGTTGAAAGTTGAATAGATATAACTTCCGTACGGTATCGGCGTAGCAGGCTTTCCTATAAGATACTGAATACAACTTAGGCTAGGCGTACACCGGTTAGTCAAGACAAGACGAGATTAGTCACGTTTAGTCACAGTAATTCACATACTTGCTTATGAAGCAGCACACACCGATGCAATGACTAATCGGTGTGTGTTGCTTCATAAGCATCTATGTGAAGTATTGTGACTAAACGTGACTAATCTCGTCTTGTCTTGTCTTGACTAACCAGTGTACGCCTAGCCTTATACTGTATGTATTCCGATATGGAAGTCACATCTACTTACAACTCTAGTTTTATTTATTTTATTCACAAGCCATGGACATTTTTCTTGAATCTTATAGTACAGGAGAGTCACCCAAGTTGTTCATATTAAAATGTAGTAAATGTTTTCAATTATCTGCTAATTTTACAGATCTCGTTATAGACAAATACTGTAAATTACAATTATATGCCACTGGCTCTGTAATAATAAAAATCTGTGATTAATATTTGTGTGAGAGTTCATCAATACCTACTGCCAGTTGCACGAAATCCAATTGGAATTAACCACTGTAAAAATTGACCACCGTCATTGCATGACGTCTGATTCGTTAATTGATTCCTGCAACGTTAAATGACATCATTTCACAACGATTAGATACAATTGGATTTTTGTGCTACTGGGCCGCTAGAATTTATTCTCCTCAGAGAGTTACAGGACACTCTGTAGGCTATCATATGAAATCCAAACCATTTACACTACTCTGCTTAAAGGTAGCTCTGCTTTTAAATAGGTGCTATTGGCGCCAAAAATTTTAATTTATTCAATGATAATGTTGAAGCACATTCCTCAAGTCTGTTGTACGCTAAACTTGCATATTACAGTTGCATATATACATATAACTTGCATTATATAGCCTACACAGCATATATATATAATATATATATATATATATATATATATATATATATATATATATATATATATATATATATATATATATATATATATATATATATATTATATTATAAACGAGTTTTGTATCACACTTTGATTTGCAAGGTGGGGCAGGGCCTCCTCGAGACCAGCCTTATTGCAATACCACTGTATTGAATTTCTTCTTTTATTTAATCTTTTTCCTGCTTCTTCTTCTTCTTTTTCTTCTTCTTTCTTCTTCTTCTTCTTCTTCTTCTTCTTCTTCTTCTTCTTCGTCTTCTTCTTCTACTACTTTTTCTTCTTCTGCTTCTTTTTCTTGTTCTTCTATTTTTCCTCCTTCTTCTTCTTCTTCCTGCTCTGAATTACATTATTCTCGTTTTATACTACAAAAAATACGTATGCTCTGTAATACAATTTCAATCACAACTGGCAAGTTCAAAGACAACGCCCATAAAATGATATAATTATAACTGCATTTACTCCGTTAGATTTTTGTGTTTTTTCTCTCGTCTTTCAAATACACCTGTTTCGAATGTGTTTTGTTACGCCTCTCTTATAGCTCCGTTATTACGTGCTGTATATGTTTTTCTCTTTCTTATATTCACTCTAGTTACTGTTTTTTTACTTGTTTATTCTGTTTCTCTTTTTTCACTTTCCATACGTTTCCAGTCGTAATATCCTGATAGTTATGATTTGGGATTGCTAATTCAAATCATCGATCATCCAATTACGCAAAAATTTCTTAACAAAATAATGAAAACAGTGAACTGCAAAGTATGCTAGGCTACATACATTATTATAATAATATAACCTATGTGGGCCTATTATAATACAGTGTAGAGTCTGTATAATCCGGCCATTCAATACACCGGTACAGCCAGTAATCCGGCACTGTGTTTCCGCCAATGAGTCAGTAAATTTTCATGTCTAGACTGTAGTTTGCTGTTTCTTATCACTGTTTATTTTACATAAATAATACAGTAAACAAAATTGCATTAGGCCTATACTGTACAGAAATACAAAACGATAGTTATCAAAGTTTTCGTAACCAATAAAAATGTTGTAAATTTACTTCATTTCTTGTTGCATTTCCACTAATCCGGCTTTTTCGTTAATCCGGCCCTACTAATCCCGATATAGGGCCGGATTAATGAGATCCCATTGTACACAATTATTATTAGTAATGATAAAATTAGTAATTAGGACTCGGAAACTTTTCGTTTCTGTCAAACGCATGCAGACTAGAGACCACCTCAACTCTCCTTTCCTCTCATTGAAGACCGCAGAACCCTTTGTAATAATGTCGATAGATATTATTAGGCTTCGGATACATAATATGTAAACTACGGGTACTTCTTGTAGTGATGAAGAGTGGGGCGGTAAGGGGGGAAACCAGTTTCGCTTTTAGGTTATGTCTGTTAGTTGTAGTACTTTCACTTGCGTCCCGACCGGTTTCAATACACAGTCACCACTGTATTACTGTAGCGGCTGCTGTCATATAGTTAGTTCACTATTATCACAAACCAATAACATAATAATTATTCCAAGGTCGTGTCGAGTTCCTATTTTCGTTTTCCTGCTTTTAGTCCGACGCCTGACGGCGCCCGAGTAGGCTACCTACAAAACATGTCAAAATACTCATTTAGCCCCCCGCACACGTGTGTAGTCTTTTCAGGTTTTTTGTTTACAAGATGAATCTAGGTTTTTGGGTGATTGAAAACGGCACAGTTCGGTAGTTAGCCATTCAAAGGGTAAAATAATAACCTAATATCTTATTGTTCCTCAAGTAGCTAATTGCATATTCAAAAATTTCAATTAAAAGAAGCATTGGAAAATTAAAACTGCCTTCCATGTTCGGGTATTCACGGTGGTACTCGCTGATTCTCGGCATACTTTTAACGATTTTCTTTCATGAACTTTTTAAATCTTTTCTGTAGCACTATGCCCAACTCTTTTCAATAATCTACATAGCTAAAATAATCAACATAATAAAAAATCACATCAACTCGATAAAAAAATATTAATACTTTTCGAATTTAATACTTTCGAATTTGATTTTGAAATGCGTAATTCAACTGATTCCGTAGGAGAGCTTACACCCAAAAACTGTTAAACTGAATATTCACCAAAATTTTAGTTAATTTTATAAGAATTGTTATATTAATTCCAAAATTATTCAGAATATTCACCTTCCTATGCTTAATAGGGGTAGTATGCTTAATGGAGTTACACAAATACTGTAAATGAATAATTCATGTATAATTATTATACAAATACATGTACTTGTATGCATGAAACACATGTACAAACACTGAATCAGACTTGTAACGTTAACCTTATAATGAAGAAAGCTTTTGATGCTTAAAAAATTTTTTTTTAAAGAATTTTAGGCTCCACGGGCTACACAGTCTTGGATTATCGAGATTCCACTGAATTATTATATGAACAATAGGTTATATTTCATATTATTTTTCACTGTATAGACTATTATCAATCTTTTCATTCACCTAGTAAATAATTACTTTTGTTTTTGTTCAGATTATCGGCAGCCGTGCTACTGTGCGCCATCTACAGGGTGTCGTGTGAAGACTACGAGTATGACGATGAAATCTCAGCGCCGGCCCCCGTTCAAAAGGCAGCGCCCCCTCCGCCCCGAGGCCTGTCTGCCCTGCAAAGGTCGGCCAGGGGTCCTGTCATAGGCAGACCACAGCCCAAGTCGTTGGTGAGAGCCTAGTAACACTGATCAAAAAATGTTAATTTTTATTGTCTCAAAGGCAAATTGGCAAATACTGTCTTCTAAGCCCCTGCGCCCACTTCGCAACTGCTATCTGATTTCAGTCAGCAACCCAATGTTGCCAGATGAAATTTGGCTGTTTTTTGGGTAATCGGGTAATCTAACCTATCAGCCAAAGTCATCTGTCAACGCTGGGTTGCTGACTGAAATCAGATAGCAGTTGCTTAGTGGGCGCAGGGGCTAACAGTATTAGAAGATTAGAATTGTAACCACAGCCTAATTCGTTGGTGAGCATAAAAGAAAACACTCTAAAATTTAAAAAAATTCGTGATTAAAAAGTGAAAAAGCAAAAAGAAGTCTTTTATCAGCATTTGTAATTGATATTCGATTTAATTGATATTCTCCCATATTCACCACTTGAATATAAATCGTTGGGAAGAAACATTCAATGCTATAGGCTTGAATCTACCACCATAGACCAACTAAATATATGAATGAATAAACCTATGGATAAATTGTAAATACAATATAAGATAATATAAATAGAATAGATGGATATACATAGATATATGAATGGATTACACTTAGCCAAGGTTATAAGAGAGGAGGTTGAACACTCGCTGGTGTAAGGTGCAAAGTGGAGGGGGAAGTCTGATTTTTTTATTCATGTAACGTCACACTCGCGGTCCGCCAATTATTAGACTAGGCGTACGCCGGTTAGTTAAGACAAGACAAGACAAGATTAGTCACGTTTAGTCATAGTAATCCACATAGTTGCTTATGAAGCAGCACACAGATGCAATGAATAATCGGTGTGTGTTGGTTCATAAACAACTATGTGGATTACTGTGACTAAACGTGACTAATCTTGTCTTGTCTTGACTAACCGATGTAAGCCTAAGGCAACCACCTCATTCATGTTATCATGTAAAATATTGAAGAACGTTGCATACATTTTTGTACATAGGCTGATGGATGTTATGGATTAACAAATCTACTATTCAGAACAAATCAACTATTATATTAATCATCAGCCGCAGAAAAGACCATGCAAAAAATTAAACACCTTGGTTATAAATCACTAAAGTAACTCCGTTAGGTACTATTTTATTTTCAATTTCTATTTGTTTTCTCTGTTTCTATCATCTGTTTTTTCTACGAATTCTGTAATTTTTTTTCCAGACGAAATCGACGACCAGCACAACAACGCCGGAGCCGCCTCCTGGTGACGAGTACGACGACGAGCAGCTAGTCGACGAGGAGGAGGCGCAGGGCGGCTCCGAGGAACAGACCACCACCGAAGCCGCCAAGAAGGGAACCGTGCTCAAGGTCAGTCACTGTATATATTTATAATATTTAAACTACTTCACTGTATATATTAAAGTGTAATAGTAGATAGTACATTCTTTGAAAAGTCACTTTAGCGAATACGATATTATAGAGGTAGTCCAGTGAAATACTGTAGTATAATAATTAATTGAACGAAATTCCTAATTATTAATGCCATATAATATTCTGAAGACTTTTGCTTTTGCAAATATTGACAACAGATTGCTAGTATTCGATGAACGCTACCAGGCGGAATCGCCCAGCACCTCTGATGACCAGCGCCTTATTCACTCGACCACCGGAGATCTTCCGTATAGCAGCGTTCATTTTGACTTAGCCAATTTAGCCAGTCAAAATGAACGCTGCTATACGGAAGATCTCCGGTGGTCGAGTAAGTTTTTCCAGAAGCGTTCATCGAATTCTTACTAGCTATTAATCTGTTGTCAATATTTGCAAAAGCAAAGTCTTCAGAATATTATATGGCATTAATAATTAGGAATTTCGTTCAATTAATTATGATTTAATAGCAACTGTATGGTTGCAATGTCTCATTACCTTCCATCTTAATATTATCTGGCTAAATTGGCTAAAATGAACGCTGCTATACGGAAGATCTCCGGTGGTCGAGTGGTTAAGGCGCTGGGCCGGGATGCCAGAGGTGCTGGGTTCGATTCCCGCCCGGGGAGAAAGTTTTTTGTGCAGTAGCGTTCATCGAATTCCTTACTAGCTATTAATCTGTTGTCAATATTTGCAAAAGCAAAAGTCTTCAGAATATTATATGGCATTAATAATTAGGAATTTCGTTCAATTAATTATTATGATTTAATAGCAACTGTATGGTTGCAATGTCTCATTACCTTCCATCTTAATATTATCTGGCTAAATTGGCTAAGTCAAAAATGAACGCTGCTATACGGAAGATCTCCGGTGGTCGAGTGGATAAGGCGCTGGTCATGAATACCAGAGGTGCTGGGTTCGATTCCCGCCCGGGGAGAAAGTTTTTTGTGCAGTAGCGTTCATCGAATTCCTTACTAGCTATTAATCTGTTGTCAATATTTGCAAAAGCAAAAGCCTTCAGAATATTATATGGCATTAATAATTAGGAATTTCGTTCAATTAATTATTATGATTTAATAGCAACTGTATGGTTGCAATGTCTCATTACCTTCCATCTTAAAATACTGTAGTAAATTTCACCTTGCGTGAAATGGGGTAATCGGCTTCCCTATGGTGGAGTGGTCCGTAGCCGAGGGCGATAAGCGCCTGTCTGATAATCCAAAGGTTCCAAGTTCGAATACAGTCGCCGGAACGGAGGAGACGAAAAGCCGTCGGTCCCGACTGCCTAAAAACAGTCGTCATCTCTCATCATCACCCCTCTCATTACCCACGCACAAGCCTAGAGCTCATGTGGGCATCACCCTCAAAAAAAAAATAATAATAAAAATAAAATATGATGGATCAGTGATGTTGTATCCAAGTTTTCAACCTCACCAATTTCCAGATCACCGCCAAAAACCGTAAAACGTGACGCAATTTTGAGTTTTTTTTACGTTTGGCCAACTTTTCACTTTTTAAAGCATCACTTTTTCATGGAAAAAACGTCCTTATAGTAAATTAAATCACAATTCAAGAACAAGACGGTTATTGTAGGCCCAACAGTTTTCGAGCTTTTCAAAGTGCATCAAATTTTCCATCTACATTTCAAGCGATTTCAGGTGGTTTCTCGCTATTTAACGTGATTCCCTCGAGAGTTGGCGAGAAATGCCTTCAAATGTATTCACGCGCATCTCAGTCTATTAAATACTCCACTGAAATACAGAGTGGCGCATATAGAACGGATGTTTTTCAAAGTGTTATAAGAAAGTTTATTTTTATCATACATTTATCTTCCTTACACCAAAATACTAAGTAAATAACCCAATTTGAGAATTTGTATGAAAAACTCCAAAACACGAGTATTTTTTTAAAATTACATAGGAAAGATGGCGCCCTTAATGCGTTAATGCTCATTAAAAGCCTCAAATTGGTCCTTAACTTTTGATACAGCAGCAATTCATTCATGTATTGCAGTATTCAAATCTACAATATATTCACGACAGTAAACTTGAATTTCAAGTAAAGAAGAATCACATGCCAATAAGCTCGACTTAGAACTCTCTGTTAAAGCTCCGTTGAACGACGATTTCAGATTTCTTCTATTGAAAATATTGTTCATTAGCAAATACACGATTTTGCAGGGTCAAATGCGCCATTGTTACTAAAACTGGATACTTGAACCTACAAAATGGTGTCACTCTGCGGTCACAGACAGCTCCACTCCACTGATACTATCCTACTCAAATCCATCCGTTCTTTTTGCGCCACCCTGTATCTCTGACCTGTGTCTAACTTTTTCTGTATTGTTTATTCTATTTATTGTGCTCAATTTTTGGAAAAATAGATGAATATTATGTTGATGTGTGTTGTCAGGGTGGCGTGGTGCGTCCATTCCGCAGCAACACCGATCTGCTGGAGACGCTGAAGCGACGTCGCGCCCAGGTGGGCCAACACGGACAGGTGGTTAGCACCACCCACGCCCCTCCCACCCCTTCCACCGAGGCGTCCAAGTCTTTCAAGAACAACGCCAGCGGACGACGCAATAAGGTCAGTGAACAACTGCACCCCTCAAACAACACTGACCTCTTATCAGTCAGTCATAATCTTATTGCACGCACAAGCCATGGACTCATTTGGGCATCATCCTCAGAAACAAAGGGACGTCATACAAAGCGAACTATTCCTATACCCTGCGTTCATCGAGAGTTGACAGTAAGGCTCCACCTAAGACAATCTAAGGCTGGGCGTACACCGGTTAGTCAAGACAAGACAAGACGAGATTAGTCACTTTTAGTCACAATAATTCACATACGCCACGTAGTTGCTTATGAAGCAGCACCCACTGATGCAATGACTAATCGGTGTGTGTTGCTTCATAAGCAACTATGTGAAGTACTGTGACTAAACGTGACTAATCTTGTCTTGTCTTGTCTTGACTAACCGGTGTACGCCTAGCCTAATGGGACAGAGCGCTCGCCCAATACAGAGCAAGGTCATCGTCCGACGAGTGTCACTTTTCAGGTCACAGTCATCCCTTACACAAACATTTCTATCCGATGACAGAGTAGAGCAGTAGAGAATAGCGCTAGGATCGCTTGTGAATAGGCCTCGGGAGGTGGAGCCTTCCTGTCAACTCTCGATGAAGAGGGTATAGGAATAGTTCGCTTTGTGTAACGGCACAGTTAGGGGTGGGTGGCTCTGTTGTTGGTGTATAGGTTGATGACTAAATAGTTGTCTAGAAGGTCCACTTAAATCAGCAGATTAAATCAAACTGCTATATCACCATAATAATAAGTTCAGTAATGTTGTATAATTTTCAGTATACTAGTGTTGTATGCAGCGTTTGTATTTGGCCTTTGGAGCACTCATGAGATGTAGCAGGATTTTCTTAAATTGTCAGAAACAGCTGATTTATGTACGCTCGTTTACTAACGTTAAATCAGCTGTTTTCTGACAAGTTAAAAGAATCCTGCTGTAATTAGGACAATCGCTCAAGCTTGTGTACTAACTTACATCTCACTCATGCTTTGAAGACTCTCATAATAGAATTTTGCATGAACTATTATTATTCATGCATCTTTTTATTTTATTATATTTAAATGTTTTTATTATTATTCATATGCTATTATTCAGCTATTTCAAAATATTATATCTTAATTTGCAGATTGCCGATCAAACAGGCAGCAACTCGAATCTTAAATCGTCGACAACCAATGCCTCCGGAGCATCAGCATCATCAGGAGCCGGAAGGCGATTCTCGCCACGTGGCCAGCGACCGGAAGCCAGCAGCCAGGAACCGACATCTAGCGAGGAAACGCAAACTGCGAGATCGTCGCGGCTATTCGCAGGACGCGGTCGCCGATTCTAAACAGAGTACGCTGTCCAAACACCAACAACACAGATTTAAAAATATTATGCTATAGAGATTTTGTTCATAATTCCCTACCATCTTGCTTTCTATGTCTAGACTCAATGATAGAAGTCTAGAGTCGACTGTAATACGATTCATATAAGTTGGCAGTGTGCAAAAGATAGGCGAACTTGCTGAAGAAAGTTGATTGTTCAGCTCTATTATAAGTAGCCTACTTTTAGTAATAAGAGTGCGAATAATACAGGATGCATATTTTCATGCATAAATGTAACGTGTGGACGGCATTGGTTTGAATGGTAAATGTTGTCCACACTATGCATTTATGCATCAAAATATGCATAATGTATTCGCACTCTTAAGCATTCATGCAAATGTGGCACTTTTCTCTCTCCTCTTATCGCTACCAAGTTGTATGAATTTTACTGGAAGTAACAGCAACAAGGGAACAGTCTAGAAAAAAATATTGTAGATGTTTGATTATTGTTCAAGATGGTGAAAGAACTCAATATAGTATACTATTGTGAAGTAACTAAATTCTTATCTAGAACCTATCTCAATTTCATAACAAATTTCTAGAATTTAGGTTCTCTTTATCAGTGTTTAAATTCTGTCACTTTGAATTTTTTTGTTATCTGAGCTGCCACAATAAAAAATTTCAGTAATTCTTTTTTAAATTTCGATAATAAAGATGAAATAAATTTGACACGGATGAATTCATCTTTTATTTGAAAATAAATATTCATCTTTATTCTATATACAGATTCGAATACATTTCAACTTCTATCTTTGTATAGATTTAAATTTATATGCTAGGCATATATATTGCAATGCAAATATTTAGTGTGATAATTGAATGAAATCATAAATATATTACTAACTTATTATGTATTTCAAATAAATCTCGAATGAATTAGCCTATGTGGTATTTTAATATGAAATTGTATTAAAAAATGATGTACTTAAATGAAACTAGCAATAAAAGTTGAGTTCTATATTGATTCAGAATATCGCAATTTTCAATGAATAAATAAATATTATAGTAACGAGTTGTTTAATTCTTGCTTAAAATCTCTTCTTTGAGAACTCTATTTCTTCGAATATACCAATTTTATGAAGAATTTTTCTACTACCTTCAAATGGTGATATCATTATCAACTTCTGTGTAAATAGTAAACTGATTATATAACTATGCAATCGAAAATTGGAAGTAAATTTTGTCTACCTACCTGAATTCAAAATACGATTGTATTATTGTATTGAAATCACTCCAAGTTTAGTCTATCAATTGAATAAATGAAAATTTGTTGGTAACTTTATGTATAAATGATTATCTTTTTTTCATATAAGTGAATAATATTGGTGCTTTTTACAAAATGAAGAATAATTTCCAGCCTTTATATTAAACTTGAAGAGTATTGGATGGTCTTGTACTTAATCTTATACTCATTAAGTATTAAAAATTAGCCGTTTAATTTTTGCAACCTTGTGATGAGCATATAGATACAGATATAATACTACTCTGTTGATTTTTTATTTATGAAATGTGCGTAGACGGTTTCCAATCATTTTTTTTAGTCCATAGTTGCTTAGTAATGAAATTATTTGTATAAATATGGCATTTAAATTGTACAGTTTGTAAAGTTTTTTGAAAATTTTTGTAACTTTAGTTGTAAGTTTTTAGATTTTAGTTATTTTTTCTGTCGAAATAATATGAAAAACGAAGCTTCACCATTGTGTTATTTTATTCACATCACCCACGAATACTAGAATACTAAAAACTTTAATACTAAAATACTAGAATACTAGACTGCATTCTAGTGTCCTTGACAACACCTGTTCCATTAATAGAAGATATAAATTCCTAAAGCAGGAATAATTTAACTTGTCGGAAAACAGCTGTTTCGGCAATCAGTAAACAGTGATTTTACGCAGCTTTGACACAATAACTCAAAGGCTTAAAAAACCTTTAAAGTCTTTAAAAGACCTTTTTTAATTAAGAAGACCTTTCAAAGAATAGCTTTTTAAAAGACCTTTTCAATAATCTGCTAGATTCAGCAATTGTAGGTTAAGTATTTTGATACTTATCGTCGAAACAGCTGTTTTCCGACAAGTTAAATTATTCCTGCTATAGTTGTTCAAATTCTCTATAAATGTTCTAAAAAATCTCCAATACCTCTGAGAAAACAGGTTGTTCGTTGTGTTTACCATTTTGGCCACCGTTTTAAAAATGAAGTTGGAAATGCGTCTCTAGTTACTCTCCTAAATCTACATTTACAGTATTACTGTATGGTGAAAATGCTATCTGACTTCAGTCAGCAACCCAGTGTTGCCAGATAACATTTGGCTGATAGGTTAGATTACACGATTACCCGAAAAACAGCCTCATGGCTACATCCACGGCGTGGCTACTTCCACGTTCGTGGATTACTTTGCGGCGGGCCTAAGTTTAATGAAAAAAAAAATCAAATCGAACATTTTTCATTGATATGAACAAATATAATCACATTCATTTAATTCGACGCTTGGCATTAGATAGATATTATTTCTTGACGTTGCTGATGATCGAGGAGTACGATGGCGTAGAAATAATATCTCTCTATCTATCTAATGCCAAGCGTCACATGAAATGAATCTCATTAAAAACGTGTAATGACAAAGTCAAGTAGGCGATCACGGTCTTTGGTGAAAAAAAAACATTGCTCAAATTCTTGTATATAACAGCATTCGAATGCCAACTATTACAAGAATTTCCCCATGCTATTCGACTTATTTAGTAGATGCGTCTGAGTGGAATAAAAAGAGAAAAATAGAAAAAGAAACAGAAAGAAATAGCAATAGAAAGAGAGAGATAGATTGATAGAGAGAGAAAGAGAGAGAGTGTGAGAGTTAGTAAATATAACAGATATTTCATCAACAATCTGTGTCTGTTTTCCATCGCTATTCCCGTTTGATTCAAATGCAATCCTAAACAATCCTACTCTATGTCAAGAATTCTAGATTTATTTGAAAAATCAAGAGTACCATTAGAGATAATCCGTTCATATTTGGTTAGTGTATGGTACAGAGTCAGACTGTCTCTATTTGGTTATTGTGTGCTAAGGTACTATTTTAATTTTCGTCGAATCAAATATAGCATCCTAATTCCAAAACCGTAAACTACGACTATTACTACAACTACTATTTCTACTACACTATTACTACTACAAATACTTCTAAAACTTCACCCTTGGACCACTATACTCTGTATCACTCAGCATTTCGCATAGATCTCATGTGGGCATTACCCTCAAAAAAAAAAAAATATATATAAAAAACACATACGAAATAAGGTACTGTACAAAGGTATTGAGGAATCTTTGAAAATAACACCAATAAGAGTGAAACTCCTCTTACTGTATTACAATGCTTCAGATCATCGAATTCCATGGAAAGTGTTACCTATTATTACAGTATTATTGATCGGGCGGCTGAAAATAATACAAGTTATTGAAAGTACTCAACTGGTTTGCCTTGACGCCAAGAACAAAACTTGCCTAATAACTAGACAGTGGTGGTCGGTTACCGGTTTCAAAACGCCTTTTAATTTATTCTAACGGGCTTGAGCATTCACTCTTTATGCGCGTGATACTGTATTATCATCATTATCACTGTCCCTTTCTTTCGAGGAATTTCTGTGTTCTCAAGATTGAAATAATTTCAATTATTTGAAATAATTATTTTAATAATTATTTTAAATATAATTATTTAAATTATTATTATTTATAATTATTTTAATTATTTAAAAAATAATTATTTGAAGATTGGAATAATCAAATGATCTATTTCTGTTCTTCACATAGGTGCCGATAGTTACAAAGTCAAACAAAAACTATATACGATAAAATAATAGAATTTAATTGAATGACTGCCTTTATTTTTTACCTGGGAGGGCGAAGTTAGGGCGCAATCGGCTCTCTCTTAGGCTAGGCGTACACCGGTTAGTCAAGACAAGACAAGACGACATTAGTCACGTTTAGTCACAGTACTTAAAATAGTTGCTTATGAAGCAACACACACCGATTAGTCATTGCATCGGTGTGTGCTGCTTCATAAGCAGCTATGTGAATTACTGTGACTAAACGTGACTAATGTCGTCTTGTCTTGTCTTGACTAACCGGTACTTGCCTAGCCATACATTTAACCCTCTCATTCAATCAATTCGAACAAAACTATTTCTAATTCAGATCATATTATCGGTCAGTCGCATCAATAGTTTATTTATATTTAACAACTAGGAAACATTTTTTGCTTAAAAAGATTAGGAATAAACAGATTTCCCTTTATACCGTAATCTAAAAGTCTTGTAAAGCTAGGCGTACACTATGACTAGTCTCGTCTTGTCTTGCCTTGACTAACCGGTGTACGCCTAGCCTACTACAGGAGAAAGGCAAACAGACTAGACACGAATAGCACGGCGTAGGCTCACTATGAAATAAATTTTAAGTCTAGTATCTGACTGACGACTGTATTTTTTCTGTGACTTTTAAATTTTATGAAATAGTATACCCCTGAATGCATACAAGACTGAACATTCCATCTTTAAAATTGAATTTCCCAGGAAATGAATCAATGGAAAATATCGAGATGATTAGCCCCTATGAAACTCGAAAAATATAATGTTTCATATCTCCACAAAAAACCTAATAAATATTTTTTTACAAATTAATTTCAACTTTTTATATTTTTATCCTAACTTATGGTACGCATTATGATTGGTGATAATCAATACATCACCAGGGTAAAGAACGAGTTGATTCAAGTTTTAGTTGGGAATAATTCAAGTTTCAAATAATTTTAATCAATAATAATTTCATTATAATTTCCTATAATTTATTTTGTCAAGTGTATAAATAAATATTCTAATCCCATGCTCTAATCAATCCACCACATAATCATAAAATTGTGAATCAAGGCTATATTATATAGATGGAGCTTGGTTCTGCCACGGGTCTGACATCCGTGCATTAGAACACATTCAGGAACGCCTGTGAGATTCTAAACGCAACCATTGCTACTTAACTGTATCTATTGTTGTAGATAGTACTTACTGTAGGCGGCTCATCATTTCACATCACTTCAAAAACTCATAATGCTCATAGGCGAAATATACAGGTATTAAATAACAGAAATATTACTATATATAGAAGTAATATTAGAATCATTCAAAATAGGATTTTAAAGCATTCAGAAGCAACAATAGCTGTGAATACATAATAATTAGAGAATCGAAAATCCAAAGAAAGCTATATACTGTAAATAGTTCTGGAGACTAAAATCTATATTAATAAAAGAGAGTTGGTGTCTGTACGCTCGCTTATAACTCGAGAACGGCTGAACCGATTTAGATGATTTTGGATTCGTTTGAATTTTTAAAGCACTGGTTAACATAATATCTATTAAAATATAAGAAAATCCCTTTATAATTAATAAATAGTTATTACATTAATGACATAACCTATCAAACATTTACAGACCAAGTTTTGAATTTGCCGTCTACCGAAGAACGGAAAGATAGTCGTGATTCAAGATCAGAAAATCAGCAATATCATCTCAAGTCCTAATAGCCCAGTGGATAGCGATTCGGCCTATTCACGAATTGGATTTCCAACGACCAAGAGGTTGGGTGTTCAATTCCCGCTCCGAACCATTTCTTTTTGTACTAGGTTTTCTGCTCTAATTATTTTTTACGCTAGAATCATCAATATTAAGAATGAGTTATCGTTCGTATAATACAGTCATGTTCTATCATTTCAAATATTAAAATTGAAGATAGGAAATAAAAAAAATAAAAAAAAAAAAATAAAATGAAAAAAAAAAAATAAAATAAAATAAAAATAAAATAAAGATAAAATAAAAATAAAATAAAAATAAAAATAAAATAGAAATAAAATAAAATAAAATAAAAATAAAAAAAAAAAAAAAAATAAAAATAAAATAAAATAAAATAAAAATTAAAATAAAAATAAAATAAAATAAAAATAAAATAAAAATAAAATAAAATAAAATAAAATAAAATAAAATAAAATAAAATAAAAAAAAAAAATAAAATAAAAATAAAATAAAATTATTTTTTAAGAATAAAGAATAAAGACATTTTTTAAGGGGTGGCATGAAGGGGGGACATTTGGGGGGGGGAAGAGTGCGATACGAAGTTCGCCGGGACAGCTTGTAATATATATTGACAACAGAACTAAGAATAGCAAGAGGATACTCGATGAATGCAACTGTACAAAAAGCTGTGCCTGGACGGGGAATCGAACTATTTATACAGCTTTCTTTGGATTTTCGTTTATCTAATTACCGTATTATGTTTATCAATGGTTTTGGCAACAAGTAGAAGTAGGTCTTTTCTCATCTCAGACGTTGAGTTACAGGACACACTGTATATCATCAACACTTTGGCAATGATGGAACGGTTTCCTTGACGATAAGTTGGCCAATGGAATTTCCTTATTTTGCATTCTTAGAAGTCACTTTTGGGACTTGCTGTATCAACTACGTTGCTGGATTCACTAACTTATATAACCACTACTTTTCAACATTGATAGACTATAGAAGAGACTTGGCTCACCAGTAAAGCCAGAAATGTGAAAGGTGATAACACCACTGCTGTTTGGTGCCGTACTGGATTTTTCCATGCAATTATACCTAATGATATTTCACGATCTGCCTGATCATGCCAGCTAGCCATTGTTCAATTCAGTTGAATGTCAGCTATTTACAAACACACGCCTTGCAGTTGGAAATGAACGGTAATTGAAATTGAATTCTTAATAAAATAATTTCAATACATTGCATATTATACAGTTCCATACAACTGTTTGTAGTTTAATATTCAATGTTATTAGGCGATAAAATAAGAATATTGAATATAATAAATAATTAAATATTGCAATTATTTTATTGTGTTGTACAATTTTTCATTATAGGTCAAGTAGTTCGGAAGCCACTTAAACAGATATGTATAATACATTTAGGGCCGGTTCATGAGCTCGGGATTTAGCTAAGTCCCAGACTAAAACGGGTGGCCACCGTAGCATCGACAAACGTTAGCCTCGATACTGTGTAATAAGGGCTCTCTATGCTGCTAACCCACTAGCCTGTCGAGACAAACGTTTGTCGATGCAACGGTAGTCACCCGTTTCAGTCTAGGACTTGGCTAAATCCCGAGCTTATGAACCGGCCCTTAATTTGACGCTTGATGGCATTAGATAGAGAGATATTATTTTCTTGACGTTGCTGATGACCGTAGAGTACGATGGCAAAGAAATAATATCTCTCTATCTAACTAATTTCAAGCGTCAAATTAAATGAATCTGATTGAATATAAATAATACTTTGTGGGTGATAAGCATAAATGATAAAATATAGAGGAGTTTATCGTCAATGAAAGCTGAGACGTTACAAATATATCATTCAAAAAACATGTGTGATTGCAAAATTGCTTATGAGGGAATAATACCCAATTATGAATGTACCAGCTACATATTGCTGGATAGATCTAATAAGCTCCTCCCTAAATGGGCGGTTTCTACAGACGTAAACTTACTTTCAAACAAGTAAACTTACTTGCTTGAATCGCCATTGCTATGACGTATGCAGAAACCGCCCAATGTGGGAGGAGCTTATATCTAGGCCAATAGCAGGCGTTCACCTTGATAGGCCGTTCAACTGCCAATCCCAGCGCTCGGTCACGAGTATAAATTCTGGTGCACTGTATTTTAGTTTTAGTAGTTTACCAGAAATTGATAATGGCGTAACAACCGAAACCGGTATCTCTTTGTTTTATTAAATACGTGGTTTTGATAACTTCAAGTCTTTTTATTCAGTTTTATTCAATACATGCATGCGTAAAAAATCACAACAAATAGAGGCTTGACTCCAAAACAAACCTCATTCAAACCAATTTATCTAGGTCTCCTGAACTAGAACTGAATCACCTAATCATAGCTTTTTACAAGGTTCATAGTGTGAAAGAATTTATTCACTATGATACAGCTATGTCAATATTGTATAGTGTATGAATTCTTCTGAACATTGTGAAAAGGTGTAATCAGTTGTAAAGACAATTTTAATCAATTTATTAATAAAATTTTTAATTATTTAATTTTAATCCATTTAAAATCAAGGCGCCTTGGCAGAATGAACCAGCTTTGTGTTCATTCAGCTTCCATCCTATTTTCATTTTACATGTGAAATTATATTGAGAAATGAAAAAGGAAGGAAATGTGACGAAAAATTATATTGAGAGGAAGATTGTGTGTCGAAGAAACAGAGGAGGCAAAAACGTAGATGATGATGAATGAGACATATCTATGTCAAGGACACACGAGCAATAAAATGGTAACTGGAACAAAGATAATCTCAACCTGATGTATATTTTATTAGTCACGTGCCCACTCACTGAAATCAAGCACATTTTTAATGCTTCATCATTGGAATTCCCCTTACCTGTCACGTATAGTGTTCATGAGGCATATGGTTCTTGACCTATGTCAGTTGGGTGGCTACCCAGTTCGCCGACCTGTCATTTGGTCGAATTGAACATTTTCAGAGCCTGTTTTCTACTGCTGGTGTCCTACCACTATTTGAGACTATTATTACCATGTGTTATGGTAATGGTATTAACATTGGCTATGCTAATGGTTATGGCTATGGTATTACCACAGGTTATTTTGCTGAATATTTTTATAATGATGTCAAATTCATTTCTGAATAGAACCATTTCTCATTACCTCATAATTATTCGAAGCCAATCATTATAAAAAAATACTTGAATTGAATTACCACAAGAATCAAATTAATATCATACAATAGATGATGTATTGTTGTTCAATCAGTTTACAAAATGAAAATTTCTGTGAAATAGAAGTCGAGAAATTATAACTCCACCCAACGTGGAACAGGACATTATATAAATATAGCAGGATTAATTTAAATTGTCAGAAAACAGCTGTTTCGGCAATAAGTAAACAGTGATTTTGACACAATAATCCAAAGGCTTAAAAGTCTTAGGGCCGGTTCATGAGCTCGGGATTTAGCTAAGTCCTAGACTAAAACGGGTGGCCACCGTAGCATCGACAAACGTTAGCCTCAACACTATGTACTAAGGGCTCTCTATGCTCCTAACCCACTAACCAGTCGAGACAAACGTTTGACGATGCTACGGTAGCCACCCGTTTTAGTCTAGGACTTAGCTAAATCCCGAGCTCATGAACCGGCCCTTAAAGACCTTTAAAGTCTTTAAAATACCTTTTCAATAATCTGCGAGATTTAGCATTTGTAGGTTAAGTATTATTATATTTATCATAATTGTCATATTATACTAAAGATGAATTATTTACTATATCATATTACGAAGTCATGATAACAACCATAATTATCCTCTATGTGTGTGGATTGAGAATTGAGTAATGGAATTCCATGATACAAGGAATAAATTAGAAATCAAAGTCAAACTAAAAAGATTTGTGTGATAGGCTCTCAGATTTATAAGTTTGTGAGTGTGAGTATATTGAACAAGATGTTAATACTATTCAAGACTCTTACTAGATGTTAATGTCGTTCTAGGACCGAAAATTAGTCTAGTTTAAACGACTAGTTCCTAAAACTAGTCAAGAATTCAATATGCTGGTTCCAAACGCACTCAAGGTTAACAATAGAATAAATGTTAAGGTTAAGCTAATTACAATGTTGTCACTCCCAAATAACTGCTCTGTTACCTTATCCGATTTCAAGCTCTAAAATTTTACAATATTGTATTATTTTATGACTGTAATATTGTCAGTTATGCGGTAGTATATTCCCTACATTATTCATCTCTAATGATTATAATGACATCATTTTAATAATAATAAAAAAATTATTATTACAATCATATTTGTTCCGGTATATTTGCTACATTATTCATCTGTAATAATTACTTGTATGATGACATTATTATATTAATAAAAAAAGATTAGGTACTACAATCATATTTGTTCTTATCAACTAAATCCTTCAGACGGCATTCTGCCATGGAGATATTGAGCCGACAATGATGTAGTTTTTAATATTATGCAATAATATTATGATGTGCATACTACTTTTATTTTCTGAAATATTGAATTCAGGCCGTTATTGATTTTTTTCACTCATCAACGTGGATATACTGCATTTATACAATTTGAATCTTTACATAATCATGTGCAATCACTCCGTAGAAGCTTCCAATTTTTTCGAAACAAGAAACATTACTGTTATTGTAGGACAAAAGACTATATATTATTATGAATTGTCAGGACTATATTCAGGACATATCAAGGAAGTTAAGTGCAAGTTTGTGTAATATTTTTGTAAATATAAATTGATTGATTGATTTTCATTTTGTTTTTAGATGGATCAATATTAATTTTTTGAAGGTCCATCAAACTCCAACTTTCGAATTGCTTCAACCGTAGGCTATATCACACTACTTTATAATTGTCTTTTACAAGTTTTCCAAGAAACCAATATTATTGTTGTATTTTAACCAATTTACTTTTTGGCAATAAAATATTGATTGATTGATTGATTGAAACCAATTTGAATTTTCCAAGAAGAATTCGCGTAGCGGCAGTCTAGTTTTTGTTTTGGAGGCTTCATTAAATTACCTATCTATGTTGTGCTTCCAAGAATAAAGAAAAAAAACAGAATACAACTACAACAATTTCAAAGAGTTCTCTAGCATTGTTTAACTGGGTAGGCATACTTCTTACTTGAATTCTTTAATTAGTTTCTGCCTGTTCTACTATTTGGTTCCATCTTGTGTCCATCTTTGAGAAGTTAAATGTACCTATATTTATGTAATTATTTAGATGATCTGTGAAGTAGTGAAGGTGACATTGTGGTAGTTATCCATACTGAATAGAAATACTTACGTTGTCAAGTCCACATAGTTAATAAAACAACTAGATACCGGTTCGATTGTTACACCATAATCAATCTCTGGTAACTAAAACTAAAATACAGTACAGCAGAATTTATACTCGTGACCGAGCGCTGTGATTGGCAGTTGAACGGCCTATCGAGGTGAACGCCTGTCATTGGCCTACATATGAGCTCCTCCCACAATGGGCAGTAACTACAATCGCCATAGCAATGGCGGTTCAAATAAGTTCTATGACGTTTGCAGTAACCGCCCATTGTGGGAGGAGCTTACATCTAGGCTAATGGCAGGCGTTCATCATCTTCATAGGCCGTTCAACTCCCAATCACAGCGCTCGGTCACGAGTATTAATTCTGCTGCACTGTATTTCAGTTTTTTGTTTGTTTGTCAATGGCTCAACAGCCCTATGTGGCGTAGGCCTACCAGCTGGTTGCCAGTTTCACATACACTTGAATGAATTAGCAGAGGTGAATGATCATTAACCAGAAAGATGTATTTCAGTTTTAGTCTACCAGAAATTGATAATGGCGTAACAACCGAAACCGTTATCACGTTGTTCTATTAAATATGTGGTTTTGACAACTTTAAATACTTTTATTCGGTAATTTAGATGATTACATCTAAAGTAATTCAACGTACACCTAAACTTGAACCTTCGTATAGAACCATGTTGTTGGAATAGTTTAATATTGTAGAATCTAATTACTAGACGAGCTGAATATTTTAAAAATGCATAGAACTCTAAGTATATAGAGCTATAACAGATGTAGAGCTGCTATATGTATTACTCGTACATGTAATATACAAGCTGATTAACTCAATCTCCACCTAGAGAGAATTTTAAAAAATAAATACTCATCACGTACTAATAATGAAAATGAACAGCAATAACAATAAATAATTTTATAGTTCTATGGGATGACAATAAAAATTGAGTATCAGGCTTACGTTACTGGTTAACAGTAAAAATAAGTGTAAAATTAAGTAAATATTAGGCTTACGTTACTGAATAACAGTAAAGTGTATTTTACATGTAATAAAAAAGAAGATACTGATTTTATCAAACATTAAAATGAAAGATAACAATCTTGATAGGATTTCTTGTTTCATGGAATTCGAATGGAATGGTCAAGGAACTGTCCTTGACACTTGCAAAACTATTAAAGTTGGGATATCATTTGAGACATAATTTTGAAGAAAGAAATAAAAATGGCATTATACTCCATTACATTAGTTTTCATGATCATTTGGATGTTGTTTGTTAGAAGTATTCCCTTTAAAGCCGCAAATGATTTGCTACGTTATAACAGTCTATGTCTAGTGTTTGGGGTACTTTACCCAATCAGCTGTTCAGTTCAAGGTTATACTTATGGATGGAATTTGATGAAGAATTTTATTGTGTATATTTAATCAGATTCATTTAATTTAACTCTTGGCATTAGAAAGAATGATAGATAGATATTATTTCTTGACGTTGCTGATGACCGTAGGGCAAAGAAATATTAATAATCTCTCAGCTAATTGATGCCAAGCGTCAAATTAAATGAATCTGATTATACGTTTTCATAGATTAAGGTGGGAATAAGATAGGTATGTCATTCTTAGTGGCGTAGCGTGGTATACTTATTTGATCATCGCCGGGTATATTTCCTATAGGCGATGACCAAATAAGTATACCACGCTTCGCCACGGGTCATTCTCTTGCCCTACAGTAACAGAAGAACTGAATACATATTCTACGATATAACACATACTACAAACATTTTTAGTAGTATACAAATTAGTGTAATACTCTACAGTAGCAGCAGAACTGAATATTGACTACATATTCTACGATATTATGTATACATTACATTGATATTTTTAGTAGTCTACAAATTAGTATCATAGTCTACCCTACGGTGGCAGCAGAACTGTATAACAGGAGTTGTGAGTTCATCAGAGTCACGACTGTTAATTGACTTCCTGGTTACACCGAGAAGTGGCTAATCAAATTAATGGCGATTGCCTAATACGACGGTTAATGATAATCGCAGTCAGTGAACTATCATTACTCAGCAGTGGCGCACAATTAAATTTTAATCATCTGTTAATCGAAATCGAGATCATTCTAAACTGAAATAATATCGAACCACAGCAGTGGGAAGTCAGGCTGGCAGGCAGGCAGCAAAAGGTATGTAGAGTATTAGGCTACAATTAATATATTATTATACTTGCTAATTAATTTGTACACTGACAGTTCACAGTGTTTACTTCTGGTTTAAAGCAATGATCTCAAACTACTATGCACGTATTGTTCTCTTTCATCACCTCCTTCTCTTCCTCCTTGAGCTCCACCTCCACCTCCTCTTCCTTCTTCTTCTTCTTCTTCTTCTTCTCCTTCTTCTTCTTCTTCTTCTTCTTCTTCTTCTTCTTCTTCTTCTTCTTCTTCTTCTTCTTCTTCTTTTCTCCTCCTTCTTCTTCTTCTTCTTCTTCTTTTTCTTCTTCTTCTTCTTCTTCTTCTTCTTCTTCTTCTTCTTCTTCTTCTTCTTCTTCTTCTTCTTCTTCTTCTTCTTCTTCTTCTTCTTCTTCTTCTTCTTCTTCTTCTTCTTCTTCTTCTTCTTCTTCTTCTTCTTCTTTATCTTCTGTTTCATCATTATCATTAACGCCTTGTCATAAAGCACGACCTTGGGCCAAACGATCGGACAACGCCCACTTTCTTCGAAACAACGAAAAATTATGCACGAATATTACAATATTATTACTTTACAAAAAAAAAGTGGTCAACCTCACTCCGAGAGGATTACTAATCTTACTTTGGGTGATTTCTCAAGAGGATACAAAAGTTTCCAGTTCATTTAATACTTTAACTTCACTCTTTTCGAAAAGAGTAAAGATTAGAGTTACTCTAGTTAGAGAGTTTACTCTACTCTATAGTTAGTCTGATGACATGTGAAAAACAAAGAACAGTGCATTACAAAATTACGCTGTATTTTCAGTACCTACGATACAGTCTTATGTTTTTGAGATAGGTTCTAGTTAGGTAGTGGAAATCATTACAAACAACTGCGAAGTATAGTTGTGCAAAATACTTGAATAGAAGGTAAAACAGAAGAAATGGAGAGAAAAGGTTAGGAGAAGAATTATATGAGATGAAAGAAGGAGAAGAAAAGGTAAATGATTACGGCGATAAAAGTGGAAGAAGGACAAAGCGAGATGATTTAGAGATGGATTGAAGTGTGGAGAGGAGAGTTGGATGGAAGAAGAAGAAGAAGAAGAAGAAGAAGAAGAAGAAGAAGAAGAAGAAGAAGAAGAAGAAGAAGAAGAAGAAGAAGAAGAAGAAGAAGAAGAAGAAGAAGAAGAAGAAGAAGAAGAAGAAGAAGAAGAAGAAGAAGAAGAAGAAGAAGAAGAAGAAGAAGAAGAAGAAGAAGAAGAAGAAGAAGAAGAAGAAGAAGAAGAAGAAGAAGAAGAAGAAGAAAGAAGAAGAAGAAGAAGAAGAAGAAGAAGAAGAAGAAGAAGAAGAAGAAGAAGAAGAAGAAGAAGAAGAAGAAGAAGAAGAAGAAGAAGAAGAAGAAGAAGAAGAAGAAGAAGAAGAAGAAGAAGAAGAAGAAGAAGAAGAAGAAGAAGAAGAAGAAGAAGAAGAAGAAGAAGAAGGAGGAGAAGAAGAAGGAAGAAGGAGGAGAAGAGGAAGTAGAAAGGAATGAAGAAGAAAAGAAATATGATAAAGGTGAGAAAACAAGGACACTGGCGACGATGTTGGCGCTAGATGAAAAGGAAAGTAGAGGGGAAAGAAGGATAAAGAAAATGAGATAGAGGAGAAGAAGTAGAGAGAGAAAGAATAAGAAGAAGGAGAAGAGGAAGCAGAGAGGAAAGTAGAAGAAAAGAGAAACGATAAAGGCGATATTAGGAGAATTCATTGCGGTGGCGGTGATGATGTAGCTGGATGAAAAGGAAAGTGGTTAGTTGGAGGGAGAAGGAGTAGACAGAAAAAGAAGAAGAAGGAAGAGAAGAAGAAGAGGAAGCAGAAGGAGAAGGGAGAGTCTACTACACCAGAGTGGAGTCTGTCTAGCTTTGCCAGTGCAGTCAACTTCCAGTCAGACTTTGCTCTCTCAACTGTCAGTACGCAACACTGCCAACCAGTTAGCAAGAAATCGAGAGATCGTCGAAAGTTATTATTCTAAGTTCTAAGTTGTATCCGTCACCGCTCGCCAAGTCAGTTAAGTTCGCCAAGTCCGCTCGGTTAAGCGCGCACACACACACGCACACTCTCGGGGACTTTAACGCCGGTAAGTCTCGACTTCAACTTGATTGTGAACGACTTAGAAAAACTTTAATTACATCATCTTGCACTGTGTATTATTGTCTAATTGTATATTGTGTTATATGTGTTTGTATATTGTATATTTTGTGTATTATTGTCTAATTGATATATATATTGTATAAACTGGAGCGACCCCGGTTCTTTTGAAAAGGTTACACCTTTTCAAAGCTGTAACAAACAGTGCTATAAGCAACTGTTGTAAGAATAATTTAATGCAACAACTAATTCGAAAGAAAAGGAGATATAAAGTGAATAGTGAAAATTGAAGATTAAATTAAATTAATTCAATTAGTGGAATAACGAATTTATTGCTAAGGACCGGTAATAATGTTGTATAGGCCTATTACTATTATTATGAATTAATTGTATCGCACAAGGAAATTAGAATACTATTCTATTGTATTCTACGAGTTCATTCTATTGTATTCTAAAATATTTTATTGCATTCTCGTATTTACCTTGGTATAGCTAGTTCATTATGCTAAGGGACCTCACCTGGACCGACAAGGAATTTTTATTGCCAGGAATCATTACAGCTTTTTATAATGTTCAGAGTGTGAGAGCTCATACGTATCGATAAATCGATAAATTTAATACATCGATAGTGGAAGAATTCAGAGAATTCTTACACACCCTATGAACATTGTAGGAAGCTGTAATGAGGTGTAATGAGTTGAAATAATAATCCATTCACAACCTAGGTGCCTTTTACGAACCTCTGTAAAATGAACCAGCTGTACAGTAAAAGGTCTGCATGTACTGTTTAACTTAGTAACAGTTTGAGAAATAACTATCTCAAAGTTGAATAAGAATTTTTAAGAGTGAAAACCAAACTTTCCGATCGGAGGGAGATTGGGTGTTACAGTACACGGTGAGGTGGAATAACAAGTGGGTAGTATTGAACAAGAGTTTAATAATATCGTAAAAGGATTATATGAGAAGATGTATTGTCATTATCAAAAACATTCATCCAACTGTAAGTGAACGATAGAATGTGCATGCATTATGCAACTTGTATAGGCAATAATACAAAAAACGAGACAAAAGCACACCTATACGATACTTGAGTAGACCATAGGTATGTAAGTAGCCTACAGTGGAAATAATGAATTTATTAAGAAAATCAATCATATTAATCTAAACAAATTTTGCAATAGAAGATGCAACTAACAACATCGTATGTCAACAACACATCACATATATCTAACAACATCATATATGTGCAATACGGTAGGCCTATTTATTGATAACATCTATGACTTTGGACGTTTTCACACTCACCGACACGACGCCGACACGACACCGACACCGACACGATCACATGGCGGTTGAGATTCGCTGCTGCCAGCAAAATGGAAAAGCTTTCACAGCAACCTCCGTTTTCACACTTGACGACACGACACCGACAAGAAGGAACGTTTACTCAATACAAACAAATTGACCAATGCACACTAATCTATTTGCATTGTTTCTATTTGTTTGTATTGATTAGGCTATTGAAGAGAGAGAGAGAGACGATCATATTACCATCATATTACGATCACCATTTTTGGCCAGCATTATTTGCCGAAACTAATTTGATCGTGACAGAGAATTTTGCAGATATCTGTAGGCTATCACTAATAACTGCATCACAGTATCGCTACATTTACATAGTAAATCTGCTACATGTTAGATAGATAGATTTCTAGTTATCTGTATAAATGTGATACAATTTCCACATTGAATGACTTGTGCAACATAACACTCAAGAAGGGCTTTGTGCATCTCCTTGGGTGCATAAAAACAATGATTTGTGCTTCTTATGAATCCATTAACCTTCTTGGGGATTGGTGTTATTTGTATATTAGCCGTGTTGAAAGTCTCTCAGACTCTCATAGCTTTGATGAGAAGCATATCGTAGTCTACTGTTATGGACGCTATTTTCGAACTTTATATAAAAGCGCGAAGGGTTTTAAATCGTAGGCGAGCATCGATAGAACATTGTTACTGCAATGTAAGTTCAGCAGTAGGCCTACTGCAGTATTGCTACTTTGAAAGTTTTGAAAATCAGTATATCTAATGGAATACTCGTCATACATTTTAATTTGACAATCACTAGTTGGACTCCCTATAACAAGACAAATGTACTTAGAAATATTTCTCCTTTATGACAGATCACTTAATATAACAAGATGGTCCATTACTCCTCTCTCTATTTTCCTTTAGCGTGAAATCATGATTCGGAACGCAATCAGTACACAATCATTCACTCATCACCAGATGCCCGTTTCATAAACATACAAAAATATTGTAATACAGAAGGAGGTGTAAACACGATTGATACCGATCAAACTTTAAAATTTATTTCATCACAAGTTCACCCCGTGCAGCGTAAAGCGCCGCTCACTTGAATTTTCTAAAATTCTTAGTTGATTTTTTGATTATCTGCAGCTGACAACAGCTCAGTCATAACAATGAAATTCTACCTTGTACGGTGATTTCTGGTCACTGTACTACTTTCAGAAAAACCTTTCTAAGCTCTCTATCTATGATGTGTCATTTCACAAACTAACACTCAAGGGATTTAATAATTTAGTACATTTTATGCCAACAGATAGTGCCACAAGAAACTATTTTAGGTTTTTATCAAAGTTCTCCTATTTGAAATGGTTATTTAAAAAACACAAATAGAGCTGCAAAAATTATTTATTAATTAATTATAGTATTTTTGTATCTATTTTTTGGCGCAAATCGGATCAAAATCGGTCCACTCAAACTTTCCAAAGTCAGGCACGAAACTCTTTTCACTCTTTTCACATATAAGATTTATTGAGAGTATATTTATATCGTATATAGAAGTTTATACAGGTAGTGGTTTACTGTTAGTGCATATTTTTTCTAGCGTTTTAAAATTTCCCACACTTGCCACTGGAATATGGAGTCGACTGATAAAAATAAGTTATTTGGACGGTTTTCCCTCAGTCGACTGGCATCCTAAATCAAGCTAATCAAGTCCACTCATTGCCACTGGAATAATATATTATGTAGTTCGGCTAGTTCCCATCATAGTCCCGTACATTCTGCCATCTTACGAATAATGGTAGCTGCAAATGTTAAAATAATATACGAGTTGTTTAAAATAACATAAGTAAGGCAAGTCATTTTAAATGCATTTGTTGTGAAGGAGGGGTCACAAAGCGAGCGAAGTGAGCCTGCCGGCTAGTATCAATATGTACATTCCACTTTCAATACTATTACAGCCTTCACCGTCAATAGTATTGTATTGAATCATGATATTTTTATATGCGGAAATTAGAAAGTTTTCTACTCACGGTACTGCACCACCGCAACAAAATTCTCCAGTAAACGGATGTGTTGTTCTCTCTCTCTCTCTCTCTCTCTCTCTCTTAATTTATTTATTATTCCTCTCTTCTCAAAATGAGTGAGTGAGCGGGTGAATGAATGAATGAATGAGTGATTACGCACAGAATGAATAGAATAGAACACAAAACAATGTAACGAAATCATTCATTGCAAGCAAACCTACTTCTCACTTTTGCTCACAATTGCTTGCAACTTGAGAGAGAGAAAGAGAGCGAGTGGGAGAATGATCATACATTTGATCCGAGCCTCTATCTAGAGGGTGTGGCCGAAAGAATGCCAGCTATGGCCTACATTATTCCCCCCCGACACTTATATAACAACAATTTATTTAATTGAAACACACACACAGCTCAACACAAAGCACAGCACACCCTGCTCAAATGTGAAATTGTTTGTGGAATTTGATTTTGAAAGTTCCCCCTCCCTTCCATCAATATTCAAGGTGACGCTGGCGCCTCTATTATTAGTCGATTGAACTAATTTGGTCAATCAATTTCGAAAAGTTTTGGTACCTATCAGGAAAAAAAGAATATTACCTAAGTTAATGTAGAATTACGTTTTTCGAGTTGATAACGAATATTACAAATTACATTACATTAACTGAAAATCAAGGGATGATTGAAACGTAGTGAGACTTAGACAACAAAGGTAATCATAACACAAAATTCTTCATAACAATTTTTTTATAAGCCCACGTCACTGACATCATAACATACCAGGCTTACCTCATTCCTCTGGGAATTATTGCTTTCAAGCATGTTCATCGATACGATTATAATATTTTGTAGGAACGAGTTTTGGTTTCACTTTTTTAACATTAAAAGTTAACCAACACAGCTATATTAATGTGCCTATATACATAAGTGTCATGTATTACGTGGATGTATATGGGTATAGAGAGGGTCCAAGTGCAGTTGAGAGGTGAATTCAAGTATAGAGAATGCAAGTGTGTGTGTGAGTGTGCGCGCGCGCGCCTGGACAACCAGTTCAAACCAGTTTCTTGACAAAGATTGCAGCTTAAATTATTGACACTATTTTTAGAACTTATCCTGTATTATATGGGTAGACTCTGCGACAGAGGACAAGATTCCAACATTTTCGAAAATAAAACAAGTCTAGGATCTTCCACATGACTTGTAAACATCAGCGGCCGGTTACTAAAAAATCTAATAAAATTCAACCGATGTAAAATGACGTCATTTAAAGGAAGCAATTCAATGAGTATGATCCCATTCTACGATGGTTGAATTGAATTAGCTTTCGTACAATCGGCTGTTAGGCTAGGCGTACACTGGTTAGTCAAGACAAGACAAGACGAGATTAGTCACGTTTAGTCACAGTAATTCACATAGTTGCTTATGAAGCAGCACACACTGATGCAATGACTAATCGGTGTGTTGCTTCATAAGCAACTATGTGAAGTACTGTGACTAAACGTGACTAATCTCGTCTTGTCTTGTCTTGACTAACCGGTGTACGCCTAGCCTTAGTGTTTTGTTATTCGTAGACCTACATTCTCGTAATTCTTGAGAAATAAGTCTTTGGGTCGTCCTAATGGAATGCTGTCAAATAAAGCAATCATTGAATAATTTCCAGTTATCATTACCTGAAATTTGTAATTTCCACAAATAAAACACCTCAAAAGGTTACTAAACAGGAAACAAATATTCCAATCACGTTTATAAATCAAGTAACTCTAAATACATCATCATTAGCACTCTCAGATTTCCCAAATCCAATCTTTGAATCAGTAATCTAATAACTGAGAAATGTATCATAGAGAAGGTGTAATACTATTGTTGATCTGTAATCTCCATTCAGTACAATAATGGTTGAGGATATTGAATTGAAATGCATTTTATAAATAGACCGCTAATGATGGAAAGCGTTTAAATTAAACTATCCGAGAATGTCGTAAGACTTCCGACAATCTATTTAAAACTATCTAGCAATTGAGTTAGAGATAATCTTGCAATATTGTTCTAGTTGGTAACTACAGTAGTTCTATTCTAGTTAATATAATTATTATAATTCTTCTGCATTTTCTATGGATAAAGTTGGAACAAAAATCCATTTCAACCAGTTTCTAAAAAATAATCATTGGAAAAAATAATTTTGATTTCTGAGGTATTGATAAGTTTAAGGAGAGTAGAATATCGGGTGACCTTGAAAATTCAATTCCTACAATTTTAATAGATTCCAGTTGCCAGTTGCGTAAAATGACGTCAATTAGCGGAATCAATGCTTTATTGAACACGATGAATTTGCTCAATATGACGGTAGTTGTTGAATTCAATTGGTACTGAGAATACTGCTGGTTCAACAATAACTAAGTGCTCAACCCCATAAGACACTCTGAATTCATTTAGATCTTCATCAACCTTTCTAGAGATAAATTTAATAACCTTTGAACAGCTATTTTGGTGGGAAGGTTATTGGTAAACAATATAAAAAATAGACATACATACTATGGTATGCTATGTCGTACGGTCAGTTTGTAGAGTGGGGGTAACAAAGTCAGCTGATCAGTTCAGGTTATTTCATTGGATGCAATAACCTGACCAGCTGACTTGGTGAAGGTAGGTTTTCACTTCTGCGGCTATTATATTAAAAAACTTTTGGCGCATTCCTTTCTACTGTGCTTCCACCACTGCAAGATTTGTTCCCGGTTTTTCAGTCGTTCAATAAACTTATTGAATCAATAACTTTTTTTGCATTTGAAAACACATGGTTATTGATTCAATAGTGCTATTGGATCCATAAACTGTCTATTGAGCGACTGAAAAACCGGGCATTGATGTGTGAAATCTAGAAGAAACTCACACTGATACAAGTCTGTTGGAATGGTACTGTATTCACAAACAATGCAGTACTGAGCAAGCAGGTGGCGCTTCGCGTTACACGGGGTAAAATCGTTTGATAAGGAATTTTATTGTGTATGGCTCTGAAGAACTACCATTTTTGAGTGATAACTCTTGGAATATCAAGACAGAAGACATAGGAAGAGACAGAGATACAGAACTTAAAGACAGTACTTAATCAAAAAGACAAGACAGCATTATTATTCCTTACTACTGCGGTTACCTGAGCGAGCACCCACTACATTATAACATTGGAATGACAAGAAAAAGTTGTTGGCTTCAATGTTCAATCTTCTTCTCCACCTCCTCCACCACCTCCTCCTCATCGCAACCCATCCAAAATACTTTTACTTTCACTCGTCTACTCATTTGTCATTTATATTACAACAACAAGATGCCTTAGCCAGCCAGAGAGCGTCCGACTATAGTCACAATGTCAAAGCCAAACTAATAAATTATCTTGTTAGTCTCCTATCTACATTGTCATCTACGTTATGATAATTTCATTAAAAAAGCTGCTACATGCCACCGTAATCTAGAAGGCAGTCTGGTAGCGCTATTCTGAAAGCTAAAACCAGTCTCATTTGCTAGATAATTTCTATTTCTATTTTATTAATTCCAGAGATTGATAGTAGGCCTATAGGATTTAACTTTATTTCATTATTATCTCAAGTTAACCATCAAATTTAATCATCAATCAAACTTCATCCAATAAGATAACATGGAACTAACTAACAGCTGACCAGGTAACGTACTAGACATGGACTGTTATAACGCGGCAAACTCTAATATGGATGTCTAGTGGGTGAGAGCTCACTTGATCAGTGAGAGTGAGTAACTTGGACGGAATTTGATGGAAGATACGATCGTAAGCAACATTCAAAGTTTGGACATTCCATTTACATTACTTTATATTGAATAAGTTTGAATTGAGCAGCAGGCTTGTAAGGTAACACACAATACTACACATTCATATGCTGTATTTTGAAAGTCAAACTTGCTTAAGAGTAGGTAGCATGAAAAAAGGATAAGAATTATTTCTGATCAATTATATTAAGATGTTATGATTAGAAATTAATAAAAATAAATAATTATCAATAAAGGATAAATTATGATCAGAAATTGTATTTCTGATCATAATTTATCTTCTTAATTTATTTATTTTACATTTTTAAATACTTTTCTCTCACGATGGTATCTTCTTTTCATCACGACGAATCTAGTTAGACCAGTCTATTAGCAATTTCAACGCTGTAAGCTTCTCGAATATTTTTAGAAAAAGGAATTCTTGTCACCTCAGGCGACCTTACACACACATTATACAGAGACCATTATTACCGAATAATAATTTCTGTATTATGTAATAGAAGATAGGATAATATGCTAAATTCTTTGATAGCTGATTTAAGAAGAAGAAGAAGAAGAAGAAGAAGAAGAAGAAGAAGAAGAAGAAGAAGAAGAAGAAGAAGAAGAAGAAGAAGAAGAAGAAGAAGAAGAAGAAGAAGAAGAAGAAGAAGAAGAAGAAGAAGAAGAAGAAGAAGGAGAACAAGATAAGAGGATAAGAAGGAAAAGGAATGAGGTTGAGGAGCAGGAGCAGAAGAGCGAAGGGCAGATAGGAGGAGGAGGAAGAAGAAGAAGAAGAAGAAGAAGAAGAAGAAGAAGAAGAAGAAGAAGAAGAAGAAGAAGAAGAAGAAGAAGAAGGAAGAAGAAGAAGAAGAAGAAGAAGAAGAAAGAAGAAGAAGAAGAAGAAGAAGAAGAAGAATTAGTAGAAAGAAGAAGGAGATGTAGGAGGAGGAGGAGGAGGAGGAGGAGAAGCGGGAGAAGAGGGAGGAGGTGGTGGAGGAGAAGAAGAAGAAGAAAGAAGAAGAGTGAAGAAATAAGAAGGAGCTGTGAGAGGACAGGAAGGAGAAGGAGGAGGAGAAGACGTAAGAGGAGGGAAAATGTGTTCCAACACATTGTTATCACACCAGATAGAATAAGATGCGCATGAACTCTATTTTGTATTCGAATTCTTGCTAGATATCACATGCAACCACTTGTTGCACAGCATAGATAGTACAGTATAGACATAGACTTGTCTATGTCTAGGCAACAAAAATTCCACTATTTCGATTTTGTAACCTATCAGTTAGATGTACATCTTCTGTTCTTCTATAAACTTTTTCCAGTTTTCCTTCCAGCTGACTGGTCAAATTTTCGATACCAAGTTGCACAACAAGAGAATCTAGTTTCTTTCTTCACCTCTTTCTCCTCCTCCTCCTTCACCACCACCTGCACCTCCTCCTCCTCTACTCTCAAACTTTCTTCTATTCTATTCTGACCCGGTGTTATCATCATCACAAATATTTGGTCATTATGTAACTATAACACCAGTTTTATTCGAATGTTCTGATATTCACCAGTATTGGCTCAAAAAAAAAGATTCTCCTATCTTCTCTTAGCTCGTAGCCTACTGTTGTTTACTCCACAAATTTATCCTCTCTCATCCTCCTCTTCTTCTTCTTCTTCTTCTTCTTCTTCTTCTTCTTCTTCTTCTTCTTCTTCTCCTTCTCTCTCTCTTCTTCTTCTTTTCTTCCTTTTCTCCTTTCTCTCTCTTCTTCTTCATCCTCTTATCTTCTTCTTCTTCTTCTTCTTCTCTTCTTCTTCTTCTTCTTCTTCTTCTTCTTCTTCTTCTTCTTCTTCTTCTCTCTCCTCCTTCTTCTTCTTCTTCTTCTCTCCTCTCCTCCTCCTCCTCCTCCTCCTCCCTCCTCCTCCTCCTCCTTCTTCTTCTTCTTCTTCTTCTTCTTCTTCTTTTCTTCTTCTTCTACTTCTACTTCTCCTCCATCTACTCCACCTCCTCCTTCTCCTTCTTCTCCCTCACCCTTCTTCTTCATCCTCCTCCTTCAACTTCTCCCCCTCCTTCTTCTTCTTCTTCTCTTCCCTCTCTTTCTCAATTAATGAAAAATAAGGTAATTTATTAATTTTAACATATCACAAAATTGTTCTGTGATTCACATAAATGTAGTAAGGAATCTATTCTCGTTTTATCCTCATCGTCATTTCTCTTTCATCTTCTCTTTTTTCTGGTCCTTCTGCTCTACCGACTTGAGTAGCCAAAGACGTCAGAGTGGCGGCAATGCTTTGGCTAAACTTTTTCCAAGTCAGAGACTTTCAACTGCATAAATTACGTCCAATTTCCGAATCCAGTCATGAGGTTGGCTCTGGCTCTGCTGCAGTAAAAGTATTTTCACCGGAAAAGAATCACTATTCTGATAGCCGACCTCCTCAGCTGATGTTTATTCAGTTGGCACCTGGTAGAGCCTGGTAGTGACCGACCTTGTCGCTTTTATTTAATTAGATAATAGAGCTGTTTGGAACGTTCGCAAAGCATTCCAACTTTGGTTCCTAGTCCTAGACCAGCACTAGCTACTACAGTATTATACTGGTTTTTGTGTATGCATGTATTTTGAATTGGAGCCACTAATATTACAGTAACCACTCAATATACTACCACTAATATTATAGTAACCACTTCTATTAATTGGAGCCACTATATTTTATAGTGACCAAGATTTGATTGGAGTTGGCGATTATGGCGCTCTGAGTGGCGGAATTAAAAGTTTTGGTGATCTCTGTTTTCCTGTGAATGTGAATGAAATAACAACAAAACAGTAGGCTACTCTTTTACAGAATGTCTTAATAGATATTGTTCATTTTAATTGTTCGTTTTTTTCAAATAATAATCTTAATTTTAAAGTGTATAATATTTGAAGCCTGTTACTGTCCAATTAGATCCATGTAATAATGGAGTAGGCTATCATTAATATGATAATGCTGTCTATTATTTTATTGACTCTCACGTTTTTTTCATAATTTTATTTAACAAATTTAAAGCGGTTGGCTTCGTGCAACTCGTGCTAAGATTAGATTAAAGACGTGCCTCTGTTACTCATGTGTTAGTAGTTCTAGTTTAGTTTTTTTTTTCAAGTTTAGTACTTAAGTTAATTTTCTTTCCATATCTCATGAAAATCCATCTCTTTTCTCACTTTTCTCGTAATTTGCGTAATTGATTTCTTTCTATTCAACAAATTTTCTATTCCTTTGCATTGAACTCTATACTTTTTTATATTATATTTTATGTTGTAATGGTAGAGGAGACACATAAGGGGTCAAACCTGTTGTCTCCATAAATAAATAAATAGAATTAACACAGCAACAGTAAAGCATACATTATTTTGTTCATTTCTACAAGTTTTCAACTTATATTCGCCATTTCTTCCTAACTCTTTCTCTTTCTCTTCCTATTTCTCTTTCTCTTTCTTTTCTCTTTCTCTTTCTCTTTCTCATTCTCTTTCTCCTTCTCTTTCTCTTTCTCTTTCTCATTCTCATTCTCTTCCCTTTCTCTTTTTTTTTCTCTTCCTCTTTCTCTCCCTCTTTCTCTTTCTCATGCCTCTCGATAAGAGGAAACAATTGGATAGATCATTTCTTTTTATTGATAATAACGTTATTAATACCGAAGTTATCTAAAACCTGCTTCTCAACCGTATAGAGCAAATTTTACAACATTAAGGGCCGGTTCATGAGCTCGGGATTTAGCCAAGTCCTAGACTATAACGATTGGCTACCGTAGCATCGACAACCGTTTGTCTCGACAAACGGGTTAGCAGCATAGAGAGCCCTTAGTACATAGTGTCGAGGCTAACGTTTGTCGATGCTACGGTGGCCACCCGTTTCAGTCTTGGCTAAATCCCGAGCTCATGAACCAGCCCTAAGTTATTTTCGTATTGAATGTGGGGAGACAAAAGCGAATGATTGACTGAGTGAATATGATTTTGTTGCCGTCAGTCAGATTGAGTGCCCTTGAATGAAAGGAAAAGCAGCAACGACTACAGCAGCTAAGCTGAACGATCCCGACCGGTTTCTTGTTTCACTATCACAACTTGCATTGCCACGTCATTGATGCCACGCAACCACTACTTCTACTTACTTTCCTTCTTGTATCGCTCTATAGAGAGCTC
Organism: Laodelphax striatellus; assembly: GCA_017141395.1. NCBI lineage: Eukaryota > Metazoa > Arthropoda > Insecta > Hemiptera > Delphacidae > Laodelphax > Laodelphax striatellus. The sequence continues at coordinate 3,116,425 of CM029531.1, read as the reverse complement.
TCTAGAGCTGTTCTGGAGATGCTCTAGCTAGAGCTCTAGAGCTCTAGAGTTAGAACAATTACAGTAATGAAGTTTTACTCTCGTGGTGTTCTGGAGTTAGAATTATTACAGAAATGAAGTGAACAAAGTTAATATTAGACTATGTCAAGTCACTTTTATCGTTGAAAATGAACTTTTCTCGTCAAAATAAACGTTATACAACAGATGATAAGGCGTTGAAAAATCAACGTCTCTCATCAAAACAGGTTATCTAGAGCTAGTAGCTTGAGCTAGACGGACTTATAGAGAATGTGAGAATCTCTAGCTTTGTGAAAACTTCTGAGAGGTTCAAATTCTGATTATTTTAATTTAATTAATTTTAATCTTAATTATTTTATTTTTTTATTTAATGCAACACAAGGGGCATGTTGCATAAGAATCTAGAACCCCTGTAATATGAACAAAGGTGGATGCGCACTAGACTTTGAATTTATTGCATAGCATGCCGTACTTGACATTTCTAGTGTGTGTCCGTCTTTTTCCTGTTTTACAGGACTTCTAAATTTTCATAAACCAGGTATTGTAGTAACTATCCAAGAACTTTCATCGTAGAATAATGAATGGATTATTTATGTATTCTATTCCTCAAATACATAATTTTATTTTATTGCTTATATACATAACTTTATTACTTTTGAGTGCTAAGTATTTGTATAGATCCAACATGGTTTGCTGCGTTGTAATAGTGCATGTCTAGTATGCGGGATACTTATACAAGTCAGCTATTCAGTTCAAACTTATTCTCATTCATTTATTTTCATTTCATTCATTTGATAAAAAATATCATATCAATTTATTGGCTGTGAACATCTACGGTGTTGCCATCTGTGATGTAATAGGCTAAATGAGTATTTTACACATTCTTGAATACTTGATTCCAATTTCTTCATTCAGTTCATTCACTTTACTCTATTATTGAAGTAAAACAACAATTAAATCACTATAATTTTGTAGTCTTGAGAACTAATGTTTCGAAATAACTCCCAAATCTTTTGTATCATTGACAGTAATCAACCAAAAATTCAAATCTAGGCCACTCATTGTGATCATCAATAAAGCATTATTATCAATAAATAATTGAAAACAGATTGCTACCTCCGAAAATAGATAGTTCTATTTTTGTCAAAATGGTTGGTGTTCAGTGAAAGTAAACAAATATATCTATATAGCTATGACTGCCTTTTTAACTTTGCGTTATTGACTGCAGTGCCGTTCGTTTTTATTATTATTCTTTTGAAGCGTGTGCCTCACAATGACTTTCCATTTGCTTAAAGAGCGTGAAAACTGTTGGGAAATGGCCTTGACCTACACGGAAAAACTCCACTCACTATACACAATACTCGCCTATTCTATTATGCTGCGTTTAGACGTTGCAATGCCAATCGACTTTGTTTTCGACTTCGTTTTCTGTCAACTGTTTTCAGTGTTCGGAGTGGTTCGTAGCCGAGGCGTCAGACTGATTAAGTTATCAGCAGTCAGATAAAATCCATTGGGCCAGGGTTCGAGCCTGGTTGACGGAAGGATTTTTGACAAATACGGCCACTCCCGTCTTTCGGAGGAGACGTTAAGCCGTCGGTCCCGACTGCCTAAAAAGTAGTCGTCATATCTCATCATCACCCCACTCATTACCCACGCACAAGCCTAGCGCTCATATGGGCATCATCCACAGAAAAAAGAAAGAGAAAAAAAAGAAAAAAGTGTTAATTTATTGCAATTTTAGGTATGGAAACGCTCATTTCCACTTATAAACGGTATTGTAGGCTGAGTTCCATTGTGATATTATGATTATTTTTTATAGAATTTATTCTTATCAATTATTTCCAAATACCTATAAATAGATCTACCAGTGTACTGGCAGATGGCAGTCGATTCATTTGTACAAATTCCATGATTAATAATAAGATTATACAGGGTGTTTCAGAACTCCCTACCAATACTCTAGGGCATTGTTCCTGGGTAAAAACCATATCTAAATATCATATTTAAATTGTTCGAAAGTCCTCAGTTACTCACACAGCTGCCATTTTGTTTTTTTCACTTATTGTTTTTTCTCTCAATAATGGTGAAACATATGGGATTGAAACTTTGCACCAACATTTATGACAACTCGGTAAAGCTACAAAAAATTATGACAATTTTTCAAATCCATAAAACAAAATGGCGGCCATTTAAAATTTTGTTTCTTGAATAACTCGGAAACCGTTGATATCACAAAAAATTACAAAAATAACTGTTTTTAGTAAATTTGAATATGATATTTAGATATCATATCTAAATTTACTAAAATTAACATAGAATTATTTCAGAAATTGACATTAGTCGACTGGCATTACTCGAACACGGCATTACTCTAATGCTCCAATCAATGGCGAAGAATTGAAATTCCACTTTTAGATCAATTATTCACCTCACTTCAATTAGCTTCACCGTACCTGCAATGTCCTTGACATTTACTAAATAACGAGACAAATTTAGAGCATTTAATAGTAAGGATTGAGGCAATCGAATTGAACAGACAATTAGCCCAGTTATGAGAGTACAGAGCAGATATCTATTATGAAATAATTTCAATTTCCCTATACAGAATGTAATGGAATTTAGTTGAAATGTTACATAAGCGACGAATAAGATTGAAATAAATTATTATTATTTGTTGAACCAGTTATCGTTAAGTGCAGGCATAACCATTAAAATCTTGAAAGCTTTGAAGTCGGTAGTTGATTTGCATGTCATGATGCAACAAATTGGATTATTCATTGTAATAAATGATTTTGTTTTGTAACCTACTGATTATTCTCAATTTGTACCTTGAGGGATTGAGAATACAACGTATCTAACCTCGAAGCCTTTACTACTCGAAACCGGCAAGATCCGAAAACTGTTATATTTATTCGTGATTATTACATTAACTTTCTGTGTATAGTAGTGAAGGTGACATTACGGTAGTTATCCATACTGAATAAAAGACTTGAAGTTGTCAACGCCACATATTTAATAAAACAACGAGATACCGGTTACCAAGCGCTGTGATTGGAAGTTGAACGGCCTATCAAGGTGGAGGCCTGCCATTGGCTTAGATACACGCTCCTCCCACAATGGGCGGTTTCTGCAAACGCGTCATAGCAATGGCGGTTTTAAACGAGTAACAAGGCAAAGAAAAGCAATAGATATTCACAAGACACAAATGAAATAAATAAGAATACGTGGAGAGAACATTGTGGAATAAAAAGAGCAAGAAAATTCATTTACAAAAACTTAAACCTATGATGAAACTAGATTTGTGGTTTTGTACTAGTTGAAATGAATCTGGTAATTTGAACTGTGATTTGGATCAAAGACTAAATAAAATGACGAAGTAGTCAAAACCACATATTTAGAAAACAAAGAGATACCGGTTTCGGTTCTTACACCTTTTTATTTGTTCAAAGACATCCAAATTCCAAGTACCTTGGCGTAATGATCCAGTGATACTATTTTTATAAATAGAATTTATGGTAATTGTAATTTATTTATTTATTTATTTAGCGTATGGCTTTTAATAGTAATTAAATATAGTAATTTTATGGTAATTGTAATAAAACAATTCTACACTAATATTCCCCATTTCAATAATAATACTATCTTCACTCATCACTGTTTCCTTTTTCCAGTTTTCGGGGTCTCTTGTTAATTAGTTGCTGCAATAGTTCATGCAATAGTTGCTTATTATAGCACTGATTGAAAGTCGAATTCTGGCTTGGATCCGTTCAGTTCTGGAGATCATTACTATTTCCAGAATTCCAGCCAGCTCCAGTGAATGGGCTCCAGCCACGCATGTAACCGCATTCCTCGCGGTTGAAAATTCACTGATTATTGCCAACATTCATTCATTACTCCAGTAGATAACTAGTACGTTTTATACTCTGATAAACGTTCGGCTTGCGACATTGAATTGGGGTGGTGACCAAAAAATTACAACCGTTAATTTGAGAGTGACTGGTCCGGTTACACTAAGTGGATTTGAGTTAATCTCCGATTAATCATAAGAACTAAGCAGCAACCACATAATTTGTATTATGTGGTCGCTGGAACTAAGATTGTTAATAATTGTAGATTAAAATTAATATAACTTTGTGCCAATCTCTTACTAAACTGGCAACCTGACGACTGGACAGTCCACTGGCCACGTGTAAACGCGGCGTAAATCTTCAAAAATTCAGGAGATTTTGGGAGATTTTTATTTCCAATTAAGTGTGTTCGGTGTACAGTCTATTATGTATTTTTCAGGTATTATATTTTCAATTTTTTTGTTCATTTGTTTTTCTGTGTATTTATGTATCCTTTAATTTTATATATAAATTTTTCTGTATTAGATTTATTGAATTTAGGTATGTATTAATATGAATACTTGTTTTCTTTTCAGGTGAGTGTCATTTGGATAACAACTTGAAATCAATATAAAAGGAGTAACAGTTCATCTTTGAAAAACGTGAGTAGCCTACCTAGGCCCAAGAACTTTACTTTTAGCTGCTAAATTTTTCAACTTCTAAGCATTAAGAAATACTACATAATTTGTAGAGAAATGCTGATTTTCATCCCCAATGACAGTAATCAATCAAATCCATGTCTACCATAACATGGAACCAAAGACAATAATATAAATGTTAATATTGTGATGGAACCATCAGCGAGATGAATCTACCCATAATGCCTTGTTTACAATTTGACTGATAGTAAGCTTGTTTTCTTCGTTATTTTTGAAATTTCGGGTATGGGAATGCTCATTTTCCTTATGAATAGTATTGAAATTGACATAGGTGTATTCTGGATTCATGAAAGGAATTTATTCCTATAAATTATTCATATAACTCTTATAAAGTCGATCGGCAATCTACTAGTAAGCTAGAAGCGAGTCGACAATTTACAAGAATCATTATTTATACAAATTATGCCTTTTATAATAATACTCTTATTTATATAATACTTAGTAGGAAACAATTAGAAATAGCGTAAACGAACCTCTAAAATTATAGGAATTAAGCAAATGACTAAACTTATTCAACTTATGGATTAAACTTTTTTGAAATTCGAATTCATTTATTCAACATTTACAAACAAAACTTACAAAATTCAACTTATGAACTGACTCTTCATACAGCGATCAATACTCCGCAAGTTAAATTTTAACGTAATAACGTTAAGAGCCAGAAAATGCTTATTATATGATAATTCGACAGAAAACAGGCAACACCGTAGATTCTCACAGCCAATACTACACATTATTATTCAATAGCTCTATGTGATACATCTTCGTATTTCCCACACCTTCTTTTCTCTCGTCTTGGTCTTATTCTTCTTTCTTTTCACCTCTTCGTTCTTCGTTCACTGACCCAAATTGCGGCACCAATTCGTGCAGAACAACAGCTAAAAACAACAACAAAACAATTACAGTGTTGCCAATGTAGCAACAATCAAGTCCTCAATTGTACCGTAAAGTACGCTACGCGTTCCATTCTTTTTCTTCTGCACGCTTCTTCTCTTCTTCTTCTTTCTCTTCTTCGTCTTCTTCTTTATCAGTCTCCTATCCACAGCCACTTACTGATAATTTTACTTCTCCTTATTGCTTATTCTAGTTCTTCGTAATTTCCTTAGCTTCTCTTTTTTCTTCTTTTATAAGCTTCTTCCCTTTTTCTCCTTCTTATGTTTCTCCTTATTTCTTCTTCTTCTTCTTCTTCTTCTTCTTCTTCTTCTTCTTCTTCTTCTTCTTCTTCTTCTTCTTCTTCTTCTTCTTCTTCTTCTTCTTCTTCTTCTTCTTCTTCTTCTTCTCCTTCCTCATAATTTTCTTGTTCTTTATATTATTCTCCTATTCAATCAAAAACATTCAAACGTAACTGACTTGGAGAAAGAAAGTTCGAATTTTCAACCATTCACGAAGCATTTATTCTTAAAGCAGTTATATAAACTAATCCGACCAGTGCTGCCATCTGTAGCAATAAACCCTAATTACTTCATTGTAATTGCGACGACCAATAAGGTAGCGTTTTAACGTAAAGATGGTGCAGATGCCACTTCTATCAAAATGCATTTGACTAGCAGCTAACCCGACAAGTGCTGACATCTGTAGTGACAGATGAAACTACTTCACTGTAAATTCGAGAACCAATAGGAAGCGTTGTGACATAAAGATGGAGGAGGAGCCAATCTCAGCCAATCAGAAGGCGTTAAGCCAGTGAGACCGCCTTAAACTTTTTGCAACGTTCGAAAGCCATCTTTCTTGACAATTCAATGAAACAATTTCAGATAATGTTTATAAATATAGTACTATTCATTTTCTAATTTAGCGGGTGGCAAATGACTTTCATTTAAAATTTCTATGGCAATGAGTGATGTTATAATGTTGAATTTTCTTCATATAGATACTGTATAGAACATTCAGAAACAATCGTCGTCTTCTTCTTCATCCTCCCCCTCCTCCCTCTCCACCTCCTCCTCCCCTTCTTCTTCTTTCTCCTCATCCTCTTCGTCTTCTTCCTTTTCTCCTCCTTCTTATATTCTTCTTCACTACTTTTTTCAAATTATATTTCTTTCTTATTGCTCTGCTTTTACTTCTTCTTATCTCCTTTACCGTGACTTTCTCCTCCTCTGTTTTCTTATACTTATTCTATTCCTTCTTCTTATTTCTGCTTCCACTCCTCCTTTTCGTGTTCTTTGTCTTATTCTGCTTTTTTCTCATTCTCGTCCCTCTTCTCTCTCTTCTTCTTCCATCCATTTCAACTGCCTTTCAGTCATCTATCTCTTTGTATCTCTCACTCTCTCTTTCTCTCTCTCCATCTCACTCTCACTCCATCTCACTCTCTCTCACTCTCTGTCTTTCTGTGCCTCTCTTCACCTCTCCTTGTCATCACGACATGTAAAGGTTAATTTTACCACTTGTTTGCTTCATCTACAAACAAAAGCGAAAACCTATTGTACAGAGCCAGCCTAATAGGTTATCAACTGCCAACCACTATGTGGAATAAGTAGGTTATATATGGGAGAGCTGGCGCAGTTCAAGGTCATGCGACACCTAGCGGTCAATGAGAGAACTACTAGCAGCCCAATGCAATTGAGAGGTGGCGCTCCTGGCGACTAATTTAAGAACTACTTGCAACATTCCTCACTCACTCTCAAGGTCATCAAACCCCCCCCCCCCCATCGACACCGCATAATTCACCAATTCAGAAATTTATCATCTCTGTCAGATACATGTGCTTGCCTATCTCCTTCTCTTGTATATCTAATTGAAACCCCCCTCCCAAAAATTCTCCCCTCTTTCTCTTTCAGGTCATTGACTGGTTATTAAATTCAAGAGACAGGTGCATCAACTCTAAAACCGTTAATGATTGATAGAAACAGGTGCAGATGTCCAGAGGCATTGAACTTTGCAGGAATCTCGTTCCACATCCTCGCCTCTTCTTCCTCCTCCTCCTCCTCGTCTTCCACCGCCTCTTCTGCTCCTCGTATGCCTTCTTCTCTTATTCCTTGGCTACTCCTTGTCTCTCTTAGCCCTCTCTCTCTCTCAGGTCATTGACTGGTTATTAAATTCAAGAGACAGGCGCATCAACTCTAAAACCGTTAATGATTGATAGAAACAGGTGCAGATGTAGTGGGGCATTAAACTTTGCAGGAAACTCGTTCCACATCCTCGCCTCTTCTTCCTCCTCCTCCTCCTCCCTCCCCTCCTCTCCCTCCTCTAGCATAACGTGTCATAGCGTTGTCTCACTCTTTCTTTCCCCTAAAGAGAGTATACCTATATTTCATGGGACATATATTGTTGAGAAAGATATATGCAATCTCTTTGTCTCTCTCTTGGCAGATGACCCTCTCTCACTTTTTGGGTGTGATATTACTATGTATATTTGGAATGTCAGAGCATTGCACCTGCTGCAGCCCCAGGCCCCAGGCCCCAAGCCTCAGCAATTAATCACCTCAAAATGACAGGAGCACTATAATTTTTTATATTGTACAGTAGCTATCAATTGCCATTGACATTAAAAATGACAGGTGCACTATTTCGCTAAATACAAATCGACTCCCCCTAAGAAAAAACCAAGTCTGCCAACCTAATTTCATATTGTATCAAATTTACCCATATCTTAATCATCTAGGAGAAGAAGAAGGAGATGAAGAAGAAGGAGATGAAGAAGAAGAAGTATGGTGAAGAGGAAGAAGTAGGAGATGGAACCAATTATTAGTAAATCTTCTCCTCCACCTCCTCCTCCTTCTCCTCCTCCACTTTGTCCTTCTCCTTCTCCTCCTCCACTTTGTCCTTCTCCTCCGCATATTCTATGCAGCTGTGTGGGTGTGATGTAAAGGGAGGAAGAAGAAGTTGACACGTGCACACGCAGCGTTGGCCTCGTTAATTTTTAAAAGAAGAAGAAGAAAGGAAGAGGCGGAGTAGAAGAAGAAGAAGAAGAAGAAGGAGAATGGAGAAGAATAGAAAGTAGGTGAAGAAGAAGGAGTAGAACTTTGAGGAGGAGGTGTAGAACCGATTCCGTCAAACCTTGCAGGAATTATTGTGATGAGTCACAATTCTATTAATTTATAGAACGCCCCTCTCATCTAGTGAACTGCAAATCCTCATGTGCACTTTTTTGTCCGCTCTTTCAGAATGTAGCATGTTGCGCGAATTATCGTCTCATGTTATCTATAGTACAGTCCCCCCTTACTATATATTCAATGCTTCTTTACACTTAGACGAATGAGCTCCCAAATCTTTCAAACTTCCCTTCATTACTCTCTTTCTCTCATACTCTCCTTTCACTTATTCTGTCGCTCGTACATGCATTGCAATTGCTGTGGTCGCATTGTTTACCGAGCGTACACCTCATTTTCAAAGTGGCTACCGTAACTGCAAATGTGTCTTTGTCACAAAGCAATGATTCAATCACTGTATTACGCAGTCTCGACGCTAACGCTAATCGTTAAAGTCTGTTATCAGGTACGCATTTCTACTCATATCAATGATTTCATACGTTTGGCGTAAGCTATGTAAGGAACGCAGCTGTTCTGAAATCTTGTCTGGGGACTTGAAAACTTTAAAAAGTGAGATGATCTAAAATGACAAACCTTATAAAATTATAAAGGTTAGCGTCCAGAACGGTGATGGAGATACACTATCGAGAATATAGTTTTAAACTATTGAAAACTGAAAACCACAGTAGTAGACTACAATTTTTCTTTTTCTGAAATAGGCACGCAGTCACCAATAGGCCGTGGTCGAAATGATTTCATTTCTCTAAGAGAATAAAACGTCCTTGAACTTGACACCAATTCTGCATTGAGTGAAGTATTAATTAATCCATTGTTTTAGAGCATTAAGTAACTTGTTACTTGTTATTAATGTGACATTAATAATTGAGGATCTACTAGAACACGAAAATGAAGCAGAATTTTGTTGAGTTTCTTCCTACATTATGTAAATATTGTGGTATTAGTGCTGTTCATCTATAATTTGAAAGATTTTGATTTTGAAGATTTTTTGGGACTTTGGGAAAGTTGAAAATTCAGTGTTGGACTTACCCTATAATGTTTTCCATATTTCACATTAGGGAAAACTGGATTCGGCGAGGCGGAACACCTGAAAGGGTCTCTCCGCCAAAAAAAAAAAAGCCATAAGCATAAATAAATAATTATGTAAATAGATTTTTTAGTAAATCTTATTCCCCAACATTAAGTAAAATTGAATTAAATATAAGTAAAGACTCAACCAATTTTAGAAAGACTCAACATTATTGTTTGAGATTTCGTTCGGAGATGTAATAAACTTATCAACAGAAATCTGAGTTACATGTTATCACAATACTAGCCTACTTGGACTAATCATTCAAATTTTATAAAAATTGTTACAGAAATAACGTGTAAGAATCTTTATTTTATAAGTTAGAATAATATACCGTATGATCACAGGTATTGTATTAGGATACAGTAATGTAACTGTTGTATGATAGTGAATTACAAGAAGAGTGAAATCAGTGAAACTTTCTCGATACAGCTAAGAGTTGGTTAAGAGCTCCGGGCAGCTCGTGCGGACGAAATATGTGAAGTGGAAGTATAAGATACGTACACTTCACCTCAGTGAAAACATGTTCTATTTTATTTATTATTTAGTTAGCTATAATAACTTATAGTATGAAACATAAATTAACAAGTTCATCATTTAACTCATTCATCTAATATCATTGATAAATGAACATAAAAATTAGTACAACCTGATTTTAATATTTCAATGTGCTGAAACATGATTTAAGAAATTTCACGCCCGAATATAACATTGATAAATCATGATGAAATATAACCCATTTTCCAAGACAGAAAAGGCTTACAGAAATAAGTTTAATTTATTCTTGTAATGGTTTAGTTGAGAAGGAATCATCAGTCAAGCATGAACTCGGTCTTTCTTCATATTTACTGAATTGTAAGTGCGAGGAGACGTATTATTTAGGGCCGAGAAGAACAAATCTCACTTAATTCAATTAGTAATCACTGTGAAGGAGTTAAATGGGAATGTATGGGAATTGTAGGAGCCGAATTCAATGGGAGCACGTAATCGGATTGACCCTTTCAAGCCCCATGCAGATGTAACATTGGATATCATTCATTTATCATTGAAAAGGCTGCCGAGTCTGTGGGAAGTTTGCTGTTTTGCTGTTGCAGCTTTATCTATTTCCTCTGAAAGTTTTTGTGTCCTATTTTCCAAATATGTTATGTCGAGTTTACCCCCTGTTAATACTATTCTTGAGTTCAACTGATAAATCGAAATATTGTTTATCAAACTCGCCCTTTTGGTGCATGATCTGTTCTTTCTAGATCTTTATGCAAATTCATTTCAACACTAACCCTATTTTATATTCAGTTAAAGTAACGACTTGTAGGCCCCTATTTCACTGCCTATTTCATAATTACAGGTACTTTATTAACTTTCCTTCTTTCAATTCATTTATAATTGAATTAATTTCCACATCATGTGATGACGTATCCAGATATATATTCGAGTGAATTCCTGTTAACGTTATTATTTTCTTATATTTCTGTAAATCTTTCTCATCTCAGAGATCCGAATTCGATCTAGAATTAAAAAAGAAGCTCTATCAACCCATGTGATACTTCGTACCTATCTTCCCCAACATTGGTGTAAACATTATCAAATGTCACATTTTTATCACCAATAAAATATAATTTACTTTCATCATCATATCGCACACCGTAAGTGATAGAATTATTCAATTTTTCTGCATGAAAAACACTAAGATAATTGTTGAGAATCTCCTTCATAGTTACACGCCAGATCTACTCAATGTTCTATAATAACTGCGCTGTTGAAACGTAGGGACGCGGGTTTGTCTCACCCCATTCTTCTAAGGAACAATCTGTTGTTCCTCTTTATCCCACTCCTTCTCAATATCTCGCAGCCTTCTTTCATCTTTTGCTTCGCCAGATGTTTGTGAATCTTCCATCATTGCTCTTTCTTCTTCCTTCTTTAGCGGGTTGAATGCTGCTGCTATGCTGTTCTGTTTCAACTCCGCTAAAGGTTTTATTATTATTGGCTCGAGTCTTTTACATTTCAAATTCCTCTGAGTGAGTTTGGCCCTTGGTGCCTTGAGTTGGAGACCTCTGTTTTAGATAACAATAATATTTCCTTAGCTCAATATCACCTCCGCCGGCCTGTACCTGATTACAATTGGAACGATATTGATATTCAGTTTCAGCATAATATCAAACAACATTACAAAAGGCTACTCGAGAAATGAATTCATTTTAATCTTTGATAAAATCAGTAAAGTAGAGTAGGATTCAATATAGCGGATTTGTTGAGCTCTGTTGCGAAGCACGGGGCTGCTAAGTAATACAATATAATCTTCTATCTATATCATTAATTAGCTAAGGTTTTTCGTTTTCCAGGGCGTGTGAATACTATACATCCGATTGTCACGAAACTTTGCATATTACATCATTTTTAACCCAAGAATGGTTACTAGCCATAAATCAAGGTCCTGAACCTTGAGGAGTTCATCCTACAGGACTTTTAAATTATGAATGTATCCTTATGGAGCAGTAATTTTTGTACTTAACGCCAAGTTTTAATAGCGTTCAATGATAACAAACAGATGTTCTTCTATACCATTATAATTATGAAATGGGATGTCTGTGAAGTAATTTGAATAAGAACATGTGTTGAAAGTATGATAAAAATATAGAGATATCGCAATACATCAAAAATGTATCCCGAATTTTCTATTAATAGATCATTTAAATTTACATGATTGTATGAAATAGGCCCAATAATGTACATTTTCGGGTTCTATGACGAGGTTAACATGCAAAATAGCATGCGGTTTTGAGTTTCATATATCTGAAAAATTCCTCGTAGCAACGTGCACGCAGGGATTAAATATTTCACACAAATATCCTTAAAACCTCAACAGGATTTCTGAGATCACGTAACAAAGCATAGGTGACCTGTTAATTTCTCAATTATAATCATAAAGTAAAATAAGTTTTTTTTTTTTGGGGAGGGGTTGGAACAATATATTGTCAACTATTATTACAATAGGTGCTAATGTGATGTATGCTACGGGTTTTTACTGACAGAAATATATTATAAATAATTTAGGCTACATTAATTATATTAAATTTATTTTTACTTTGTATTTTGTGATGAGTTTGTAATTATAACTCAATTGTTTTTGGGCAAAATAAGAAATGATTTGATTTTGATTTTCTGCTTAGACAATGTCAACAATTAATAAACATGCCCCTAGGCATAAGGTAGATTTCGATAACCTAGATTTTGCAATTCTGATGATATCTGATCTGTATTTCAAATTTGAAACACTAGCAGGCTATCACTAGACATATGCGGATTTGACAGCTCAAACGTCACATACCGGCAATCTGATAACACCTAACTCACTAGCTGATAGTGTGGAGTAAATATAAAACACTTTAAACCGCCTCAAATCAAAATATTATTCTATTTAGTTTTCAGACAACGTGTTTGAAGAGAGATTATACCGCCAAAATTCTAGTCGTGAACGTGTGTTATCATAGCCCCCTTCAAACTACATGGCCGTGGCCTTCAATGTGGCAACTCGCAGTCCCGGCTGGTTTCATTATAAAATCATACTTATAAAAACACTACAAACACATGACTGAATTTCATTGCTCCATGCAAGCCGATGCATCGACGTCAGTACACGACATTCTATCAGTAATTTGAAAAATTATTCTTGAAATTATTTCAAATGTGTGTAAAACATAACTCATTAATCCCTGAACTCAATTTGGAGTTATTTTGTGTTATTTCTCGTTTTTGATGTTACTTTTTCTGAGAGTGATGCCTACATGAGCTCTGAGGCTTGTGCGTGGGTAAGGATGAGGGATGAGGACTGTTTTTAGGCGGTCGGGGACCGATATTTTCGTCTCCTCCGAAAGACGGGTGTGTGAACTGGATTGATCCCCGAACCTTTGGATTATCAGACCACCGCTTATCGCCCTCGGCTATGGACCAAATTTCGGCACGAAGAATTTAATGCAAGAAATTACATAATAATCATTATAAAGATCGTTCAATAATCTCCTTATTGAAAAATTGAAAATCTACTATTATTTATTTTATTCCTCACACAAAGAACTGAAATTGGATTGACAAAAATCAAAAGACTCAATATTTCATTATCTCCAAAAAGACTTAATTTACTTCTATTTCATCCAGATTTCTGTACTGTTTGGAAAGTTTAATATCCTTGCATTCTTAGAGCAATAAACTCAAGATATTATTGTTCCTAATTGTAGTTTTTATTTTGGAGTTCTTGCTTGTGGTGTTAGATTATCCATATTCCTATTAATTTTTGTTTAGCATAAATTTAGATCTAGTGTTTACCAACAAGTCAACTACGCTCATGTGTTCTCTCCAAATAATTGCGATATTTCACCATTATTGATGTTGGTGGAGTACTGGAGTATTTTCATTGGGTCATTCAAAAAGCTCATCATCCGGACAACCCCGGTGGAAATAATTTTCTTACAGTAGTTATTATTGTGCAGTTTGGTAACCGTAAAGCATTATTCATTAGTGTTTTGCTTGTTTTTCTGTAATGTCCTCTTCAGGTTATTAGAACATTTGGCTCCTCCATCTACGACTTGCTCGAAATGTGATCATACTCTTTCTCAAAAGCATCACCAATTGTTGATGAATAATAATACATTACTTGGTATAGAATATTCTTCTAAACGTGAGTTTTATGTTGAAACAAAATTAATACTTGTTCGTACATCTCATGATAAAAAATTTAATTACTAAGTGCACAAAGCAAAAATACACTTAAGTGTGAATATTATGCCAAAATTTGTTGGAGAATGCCATTCGTAAAAACTCGCTGATTCATTTGCAATTGAGAATGTTGAGAATTATTTGGATGATGATCACCCATTACCACCCATTAGGTTTAGACATTTGAAGTTTTGAATACCCGCTTTTACCTCTTTCAAAATCCCATGGTTGGGTGGTAAAAACGGCTTCATTCCAGGATAGACCGAGGTTTTGTTGTTGTCCGGTTTCCAAACTGAGTGAGAAGGAATCGGTGACCAAAGACAATGGCTGGTTGATTACATAAATCAAATTCGGCCGTTTGTGACATGCTGATTCTTCGATCGGTTGAAGGCTAACAAAATTCGATTATCACCAAGGTGGCTTGTTTTGCCAGCTGGGTTTTTCGAGGGCAAGCAATTGATCAAAGGCTCGAGTCTGAGCAATGGTGGTCGTCAGCTGTTCGGCGTTCTGTGCAATGAATCCGGCGAGGGATTTTGATGACTGGCGTGATCAACAGGCTGTGTTCACGCGGATGTTTGCTGTGCGCTGAGTATGTTGCGGCTGAGCGAACAGGTAATTCAGCTGTTTGACATGGGCTCGTTTGAAGAATATTCTGCTGCTCGAAATGACGGTCGTCGGCTGGTGTGATGGCGAAGGCGACCACGGAAGTCGGAGATTAAGCGCGAGCCAAATGTTCAATGAATGCTGAAGGGCTGGCGCGGCCTGACGAACTTCTTTATGACAGGCTGCTGCTGTGAAATATTTCACTCTGTGTCAGCGGATGGGCTGAAGCAATCGATTATCCGCGGTAATCAGTGTGCGGTGTTGGAGGTGGGCGTGATTGACGGTGACCAAACGCTGAATCTGGGTGGCTGACAAATTGATGAGAACTGTGGATGATGGCGCAGGCAGGCAAAATAAAAACTACAATTGAAATTTGATGGCGGTTTGATAATCGGGAGGCTCTGAGATAACTTTCAGGCGGCCTGCAGAATGGATGAAATAAATGAAGTGGGGTCTCTTTGAGATGATGAAATGTTGAGGTCTTTGTTTTGTGTCAAGTCCGGTTCTTTGTGATAAAAATCAAATCAATAGAATTTTCGGTTTTGCGTGGGGAGACCGATGAACGATCTTTATGATTATTATGCAATTCTTGCGATGAAATTCGTGCCGGTGATCGCCTTTCGCGCTGGCTGACGGTCTGATGAAGGTTCGAGATCAATCCGGTTCACCGAAGAGGCTGTCCATCGTTGTGGGCTGATCGTCGTCGTGCCCGTGCGCAGGCCGGGAAATCGGCGGGCGTCGCTCTCGAAAAAGTGGCGTCAGAGGGAAAATGAAACTCGGGTGTTCGGGGATGATTGGGTTTACGCACGTTGAAATGATTTTCGAAGGTGTTTTCGGGTGCGATGACAAGGCTCGTGGACTGTGCCCGTCGTGCATGATTCGGTCGTGTTTCAGTGAACGTTTTTATGAGGTGTGGTTTATAATGAAGTCAGCCGGGGCTGCGATTACGTTAACGACGCGGCCAGGTGAAGGCTATGACAACTGCGTTCCCGACTGGGGCCTGGCGGTACTCAATATATTTCAGGCTGCGTTGAAACCAGAATATTTTGATTTGAGCGGTTTAAAGGTGTTTTCCTGTTGCTCACGCTATCGGCGGTGAATGGGTGACCAGATGCCGGCGCGCTGACAGTGATCTGCGTAACTGGTGACTGCTAGTGTTCAGGTTGATGCAGATCGATAATCGTCAGGTTACAGATCTGGGTTGTCGAAGTCTGGCCTGGGGGACGTGTTTGATGTGTTGACGTTGGCTGAAGCGAAAGTCAGATCAAGAATCGTTTTGTTTTTGCCAGCGGGGTTATGGTGGGCTCATCGCAAATCTGGGGTGAGACAGGTTGGTATCGGTCAGTGGCCTGGGGTGTTGTGATGTGTTCTGTCGGTAACCGTGGCGACCCGTCACGTTGGCCTGGTGGTTGATGGTTCAGGCATTTTTTGTGATTATGATTGAAATTGACGGTCTGATTGCCCGTGGAATCGAAATCTGAAGGATGGATATTTGTGATGTTGGTCACTGCGTGCTGCGTTGCTACGAAGGAATTTTCCGGATATGAAATCGAAACCACGTGCTATTGCATGTTGGCTCATCATGGAAGATTCGAGGCGTTGATGGACTGTTCGTAATCGTAACAGGGGCTGAAATGATCTGATGTAATAAAATTCGGTTTGACATGATGCGATATCTGTTTTGTCATGCTTTCGGCACGTGTTCTTATTCAGGTACCGCTGCAGACATCCATTCATATTATAATGGTATGAAAGGGCGTCTGTTTGGTGTCGATGGCGTTAATTGTCGCTGGTGAGCCACTGCAACTCAAGACCATTCATAATTTAAAGGGTCCTGTGGGATGAACTCACGGTTCGGGACAGTTCAGGACCTTGTTTTCATTCTTGAGTTAAAATGATGTGATATGGGGTTTCGTGACAATCGGATGTTCACGCCTGGAAAAACGAGCCGGCTGGTGTGTGGATGAAGATTATGTTGATTGCTAACGGCCCCGCGGGCAGACTCGGCAAAACTGTTGGTCTCTGCTGTACTGATTTTATCAGATTCGATTAATTCTTTCTCGGTAACACGCTGTTGTTTGATGCTGAAACTGAATATCGCTGTTCAGGGTGCCGTCGGGGTACAACCGTGTGAAAGTTGTCTAAGAGATCTCAACGCAGGCAGGCCAAACTCACTCGGAAGGAGTTTGGTGACAATAATGGGCAACTGGCGGAGTTGAGAACAGGCACGGCTGGCGCATTCAACCCGCTGGGAGAAAGAGCAATGGGTGGAACGGCGGCAAGATGAAAGGTGCGGATATTGAGGAGTGGGGAACAACAGATTGTTCCTTAGAAAATGAATGAAAACCAGCGTCTGCAACGGCATTATGAACGTTGAGTGGTCTGGCGTGCTGTGAAGGAGATTCTCGGCAGTATCGGTGTTTTTCGTGCGGAAAAAAATGATATCGCTACGATGCGATATGCGGTGATAGTATATTTTGTTGATGATAAATAGGCTGACGTTTTATGACAATATTTGGGAAGATCACGGGAAATGTGATGAGGTGGTCGATTCAGATGCGGGAAATTCGCGTGAATAATGGCGTTAACGAATTCGCTCGAACTGTAATCGCAGTGCGTCATGATGTCGGTGGTCGATTGAAAGAAATTGAAAGTACCTGGTGTGAAAAGGCGGTGAAATAGGGGCCTGGTGCTGGCTGAATATAAAATAGGGTTTGGATCGCATAAATCTGAAATCGTCATGCAAGATTTGATAAACAATGTTCGTTATCAGGGAATCGAAACCTAAAACTCGACATATGTTGGAAAATAGGCTGACTTTCCGGATAGATGGGCAACAACGGCAAACTTCCACGAACTCGATGATGAATGAATGATGTCAATGTTATCTGCGTGAGACTTGAGGTCGATCGTGCTCCCGATGTCGGCTCTGATTCCATACGTCCGTTAACTCCTTCACCGTGGTGCAATTGGTGGTGGACTGTTCTTCTCGACCCTAAATAATGGTCTCGCCTGCATTCGTAAATATGAAGAAGACCGGTTCATGCTTGACTGATGATTCGCTTCTCAACTAAACCATTACAAGAATAAATTAAACTTGTTTCTTTTCTGTCTTGGAAAATGGGTTTATATTCGTCTATGATTTATCAATGTGTTATATTCAGGCGTGAAATTTCTTAAATCATGTTTAAGCACATTGAGAAAATATTAAAATCAGGTTGTACTAATTTTATGTTCATTTATCAATGATAGATGAATAGGTTAAATGATGAACTTGTTAATTTATGTTTTCATACTATAAGTTATTATAACTAACTAGAAAATAATAAATAAAATATGAACAATATAACAGATTGATGTCCGTATCTTATACTTACTTCACCTATAAATCCACACGAGCTGCCAGAATCTTATCCAACTCTTAGCTGTATCGAAAGTTTTACTGATTTCCTCTTCTTGTAATTCACTATCATACAACAGTTACATTACTGTGTCTAATACAATACCTGTGATCATACAGTATATTCTAACTTATAAAATAAAGATTCTTACACGTTATTTTACCTGTAACAATTTTATAAAATTTGAATGATTACGGTCGAAGTAGGCTAGTATTGTGATAACATAAACTCAGATTTCTGTAGTAAAAGTTTATTACATCTCGAACGAAATCTCAAACAATGTCTTGAGTCTTCTGAAATTGGTTGAGTCTTTACTTATATTCAATTCAGTTTACAATATTTAAGAATAAGATTTACTAAAATCTATTTACATAACATTATATTTATTTATCATATAGCTTTTTTTTTTTTTTTTTTTGGCGGAGAAGACCTTTTCAAGGTGTTCACCTCGCCAGTCAGATTTTCCCTAATGTGAAATATGTGAAAGCATTATAGAGGTAAGTCAACACTGAATTTTCAACTTTCCCAAGTCCCAAAAATCTTCAAAAATCAAAATCTTTCAAATTATAGATGGAACAGCACTAATACCCACAATATTTGCAATGTGGGGAAGAAACTCAACAAAATTTCTGCTTCATTTTTGTGTTTCTAGTAGATCCTCAATTATTATCAAGGACATCAATAAGTAACAAGTTACTTAATGCTCTATAAAACAATGGATTAATTAATACTACTCACTCAATGCAGAATTGGTGTCAGAGTTCAAGCCCAAGGACGTTTTATTCTTCAGGAGAGCGAAATCATTTATTCGACCACGGCCTATTGGTGATCGATGACTGCGTGCCTATTTCAGAAAAAGAAAAAATTGCCAGTCTACTACTGTGGGTTTTCAGTTTTCAATAGTTTAAAACTATATTCTCGATAGTGTATCTCCGTATTACACCGCTCTGGACGCTTAACCCCTTTTACATAATTTATAAGGTTTGTCATTTTAGATCATCTCACTTTTAAAGTTTTCAAGTCCCCAGAACAAGATTTTCAGAACAGCTGCGTCTCCTTTTGCAACTTACGCGCCAAACGATGAAATCATTGATATGAGTAGAAATGATACGTGCCCTGATAACAGACTTTAACGACTTTAACGATTAGCGCATCAGACTGCGTAATACAGTGATTGAATCATTGCTTTGTGAGCAAAGACACAAAGACACATTTGCAAGTCACGGTAGCCACTTTGAAAATGAGGTGTACGCTCATTAAACAATGCGACCACAGCAATTGCAATGCATAATGAGCTTGTTTTGAGAACGACAGAATAAGTGAAAGGAGAGAAATTATGAGAGAAAGAAGAAGTAATGAAGAGGGAAGTTTGAAAGATTTGGGAGCTCATTCGTCATTAGAAGATGTGTGTAAAGAAGCTTGTGGATATTGAATATATAGTAGTGAGGGGGGACTGTACTATAGATAACATGAGGACGATAATTCGTGCAACGCTACATTCTGAAGAGGAAAAATGCATGAGCTGAATGTGCAGTTCACTGATGAGGGCATTCTATAAATTAATAGAATTGTAACTCATCACAATAATTCCTACAAGGTTTGACGGAATCGGTTCTACACCTCCTCCTCAAGTTCTCCTTCTTCTTCACCTACTTTCCTTCTTCTCCATTCTCCTTCTTCTTCTTCTTCTTCTTCTACTCACCTCTCTTCCTTTCTTCTTCTTCTTTTTAAAATTAACAGGGCCAACGCTGCGTGTGCACGTGTCAACTTCTTCTTCCTCCCTTTTACATCACACCCGCAGCTGCATAGAATATGGAGGAGAAGGACAAAGTGGAGGAGGAAGGAGGAGGAGGAGGAGGAGGAGAAGATTTAATAATTGGTTCCATCTCTGTCTTCCTTACTGCTTCTTCTTCTTCCTTCTTCATCTCCTTCTTCTTCTCCTAGATGATTAAGATATGGGTAAATTTGATACAATATGAAATTAGGTTGGCAGACTTGGGTTTTCTTAGGGGAGTCGTTGGATTGAAATATGCACCTGTCATTTTAATGTCAATGGCAATTGATAGCTACTGTACAATATAAAAATTATAGTGCTCCTGTCATTTGGTGATTAATTGCTGAGGCTTGGGGGCCTGGGGCCTGGGGCTGCAACAGGTGCAATGCTCTGACATTCCAATAGTAATATCACACCCAAAAAGTGAGAGAGGGTCATCTGCAGAGAGACAAAGAGATTGCATATATCTTTCTCAACAATATATGTCCCATGAAATATGTATACTCTCTTTAGGGAAAGAAAGAGGACATGACACGTTATGCTAGAGGAGGGAGAGGAAAGAAGGAGGAGGAGGAGGAGGAAGAAGAGGCGAGGATGTGGAACGAGTTTCCTGCAAAGTTTAATGCCCCCACCACATCTGCGCCTGTTTCTATCAATCATTAACGGTTTTAGAGTTGATGCGCCTGTCTCTTAATTTAATAACCAGTCAATGACCTGAGAGAGAGAGACTGGAAGAGGAGACAAGGAGTAGTAAGGAATAAGAGAGAAGAAGGCATACGAGGAGAAGAAGAGGAGGAGGAAGAAGAGGAGGAGGAAGAGAGGCGAGGATGTGGATTCAATGCCTGCAAAGTTCAATGCCTCTGGACATCTGCACCTGTTTCTATCAATCATTAACGGTTTTAGAGTTGATGCACCTGTCTCTTAATAACCAGTCAATGACCTGAAAGAGAGGGAGGGGTTTTCAATTAGATATACAAGAGAGAGGAGATAGGCAAGCACATGTATCTGACAGGAGATAGAATTGGAGAATTATGCGGTGTCGATAATGGGGGTTTGACCTTGCGAGCGAGTGAGGAATGTTGTAGTTCTTAATTAGTCGCCAGGGCGCCACCTCTATTGCATTGAGCTGCTGTCTTGTCGCATGACTAACTGCGCCAGCTCTCCCATATATAACCTACTGGAATATGTTTGACCAATCACATGCGGGTATTATTGTTGCAGTGTAGCCTATCTGAAGTCTCATTGGTCGATAAATAATTAGGTGGCCATTTTGTTGTAAGGAATAATTTCGACCAATAGTGTAAGAGAATATTGGTGTTGATACTGTACAAAGAACTTTTCGAAGTGATAATCTATTGCAATATATTTGCTCTTCTATTAGCAATATTATAGTAGAAGACATGAATTATTTACCCATTTACAGTAGATTTATATTTGAACCATGTTTTACAAACAAGAATTTCATGATAGATCTCAATTCACGTTAACTGATATCTTCACTTGGAATAATTTCAACCAATCATATCGAAGCTGCCATTCCTTTGTCACATAAGCAAACATTACAAGAAAGAGATAAATAAGAAGAGAATAGTCAAAGAGAAGTAAGAAGAGAAGGAGGTAAAGAAGAAGGAATCAAAACCAAGTTTGACTAATTTTATATTTGAGACGCCATTTCGTTGTAGTCACAGCCTTCTTAGCTATCATTGGTCAATTGCTTCCGCCATTTTGTGTTAGGAGCCAATAGGATGTCTACCAATAGGATGCTAGCTCTGTTGTTATATTCGGGGAGAAGCGTTGATGAACTGTTCTATTTATCGGTTTTTTAAATATTAGCTTATCATCTATTCCTGTTTTTATATGACTACTTACAACCTTAAAATGTTTGTTGGCTGAATTGAATGAGTAAATAAAATAGAGCAAGTAGAAGTACAGTGACTCTATAAAGTCACTGTATAAAAGTAAGGTGTACGGTGTATTCTGCATTAGCCTGAAAATGATTATTAGCATTCGTTGTTTTTGATGTTAATTTCACGTGAAACTTTTCTCATGGGTGTGAATTACTTAGTAATGTAGAAATTCGGCTTAGAAATTACTTAGAAAATGTTGACTGGACTATGGGGTTAGATATCAAGAGAAAAATTACGTATATCATGCGTTTAAGATTGATTGTCACCATTCTATATCTTTGTCTTTGATACTTCCACGTGAATTATTTTTATTCACAAATCTGATTAGGCCTGATTATAATGTGAAGGAGACGAAGAAGAAAAAGAGAAGAAGTGACAGAGAAATATAAAGAGGTGAATGGGTCCATTTTTATTCTTCGGTCACGGAGTATGCAAATGGCCCGGCTGTAAAACCGTCTGCTTAGTGTGTAGTCATTTTTCAAGTAAATCAGCTTAAATTCATCAATTAATAAAAATGAGATAATGTAATTAAATAATACTTCTTATAAAATTATATAAGATATTAATTGTAAAATTTAATAATCACTTATGAATAACAGGTGAAAATATAAGAGAAGCCACAACATCATAGTTCACACACAGTAAATGTAGAAAAAGGAAAAGCGGAAGAAAAAGAAGTAGAAGAAGGAAAAGATGATGTAGAAGAAACAAGAGAAAAAGAAGATGAAACAGTAGTAGAAGAAGAAATAGAAGAAGAAAATCAAGCCACACAGCATCGATAGTTCACATAATAATTATTATACAGAAGAAAAACGAGAAGTAAAATGATAAAGAAGTAGTAGAGGAAAAAGAAGAACAAGAAGAAGAGGATGAGAAGGAGGAGGAAGAAGAAGAAGAAGAAGAAGAAGAAGAAGAAGAAGAAGAAGAAGAAGAAGAAGAAGAAGAAGAAGGGAGGAGGACGAGAAGAAGAAGGAGAAGAAGGAGGAGAAGCAGGAGGAAGAAGAAAAAGAATAAGAATAAGAAACAGAAGAAGAAAATCAAGACGCCACAGCATCCATAGTTCACATAATAATTATACAGTAGTAGTAGTGTGTGTGTAGATTGTTGATCTTCAAACATTTCTTCTTCCAAGTAAGACCGGATGTAGGAGAGACCGGTTGTAGCGATGGATCCGGCTTACAGGAAGCGAGCAGAGACCTTGCTGTGGGGAATCCGGTCTAGTGGAGCCCCCCAAGGGAAAGCCAGCACAGCTGATATCGAAGAATCCACTTTCATTGCCGCTGGGATCCACCTCCACCGCCAACATACATGTTGTTTGTACAAGATCAAATTATTCCCAATCAAAGCCAGTTCAATTTTCGTATACAAAGTAGTCGGAATTCTGTTGTAATAAATACTGTAATTGAGCTGAAAATTTCATTCTAAATAGAATTACAAAGGGATTAATCTATGAAATAAGGGATTGGGTATGTAGGTGCATACGGTGCACCCGCTTTCTGTTTGAATGGATTCCAATGCTAGAATCATATACAGAGAGTGTATAGTAAAAGTGTGGACATTGCATGTCACACTTTTGATTGTTTACCTCAATCAAATCCACCATACTTTCGCCAATTCCCGAAAGATTCCATTGAAATTATACGCAAATCATATACTAAGGGCCGGTTTCTCCAACGACAGTTAAACCGATTTTTAGTTTAAACTTAGGTTTTACCACTCACTAGAAACTTTTTTGTCAGAAAGTCCGATGTTCGAACAGCTGACCATTTGATTCAATGTTAGCATCATCACTTTCTGACAAAAAAGTTTCTAGTGAGTGGTAAAACCTAAGTTTAAACTAAACTGTCGTTGTAGAAACCGGCCCTAAGAGTAAATCCATTTCCAACCTACAATTTGCTTTTGTCAGTGTTAGTTTTTCATAATTTTAAGTTTTTAAAGCAATACCAAGAGTGAAGAGACTATTCTTTATGTTAGAAAAGTTATTTTAGATTCTCTTAAAATAAGTTTGACACATGAGTGAATGGGTTCATGTTTGCCTGTAATCGCATATCAAAATTCAAAAATTTGGCAAAAGTATGATTACGGGAAAAGAAATGATCTCCACATATATACCGTTATGGAGTGCTTCACACAAATAGCTACACTGTTACTTTACACCCTCTGTAGAATCATAGGCTTATCCAAATATGAATGGATTATCTCTGCTGGAAGGTACGTTGAATGATGTCATAGCAAGTGACGTGTAACATTATATAGGTTAGTTGTACCATTATGTTGCAATTGGCCTTGTCCACAAGTAAGTCACTCGTTACGATTTATTATTACAAGTTCTTGCTATCGGCTCCAAGTCCTCACTTCGGCGAATATTGAATCACAGTGTTTCTGGGGAAAGGTGCGCATTCGGCCAAATGTTGAGCCAATAAAGTTTTCCATCCAATAAAATCACCTGGAATAACAAACAGCTGTTCAAGTAAGGTGCCCACACACTAGACATGGCTTGTCATAGTATTTCTAGTGTAAACCTAACCTAATCAGTTCCTAGGTCAAGGTTATTTTATTAGGTGGAATTTGATGAAACATTTTTCCATTTGGCTCTGTTAAAATAGTGTGGAGAAACTGGATATTAAGATGAATGGTGAAAGCAGAAAAGAGTAAAAAAATTTATCGAAGCTTAAAAATAATAAAGATGAGGATTAATTAAATCCTCAAATTAAAATATTAGACTAATAAAAAAAATTAAAAATCCCATTAAAAGTCGGGACTAGAAGCTTGAAAACGTTCCGAGACAGCGAAACATCTTAAATCAATGGATACACAATTACAATATGTTAGGACAACAACACTCTTCATTTTAATGAGATAGTGTATTTTTTAATTTGGCGGATTGTGAATTCAATTTAATTTAACGTTTCCACGGTAACGAGTGATCTTCTGTTGATTTCTTTTTTAAATATGTTTTTTACATCGTATATACAGTATTTATGTGAAAAAAGTCGACATAACATCAATAGAAAAGTTGAATGAAAGTCATACGTCATCCACCAAATTAAGCAAATACTGGAAAATGACCGACACAGAAAATTGTGCAATTAGGCGAGGTGGAACCTACCCGTAAGGATCTCCCCACCGTTAAAAAGCCATACGATAAAAAAGCAAATACTAGGCTACTATAAAGTTTAACGTATATTTGAATAGTTCAACATTATAAGTATTATAAATATATTCTAATTACCGCGAGGAAACGTCAAAGAACGGTCAGAAACAGTTCACAAAAAAACCCAGTACATTGTTTACATGTTGACACTGGCATATGCCAGTCGACTCGACTGGCAAAAAGTGATTTGGACAGGGTTAACCCAGTCGACAGGCATCTGGTGTTGTTTACACGTGAGTGTCGTTTAGTCTGGTGTCTTTTACACGTTGCAATTGGCATACGCTAGTCGACTGGCATACGCCAATGGCAGCGTGTAAACAAGGTACAAGACGTGTCTGGAATTAGCCAACACCAATATTCGCACACAGCACACGTGAGCAGTGGTCACCTCTTTTATTAGATACATAAAAAGCAGTTGTAAAAAAAACGGTGCTTGGAGTTGCAGACACGAAAGCTGCTTACCTTTCCTGGCGTCCTTGGACCGTTCACTCACTTACACAGCCCTCTATACCTATGTATACTGTATCGATACATAGCTGCAGTAGTAGGTAACAGTTATGCATTGTACTTCAATAAGAGTTAACGGTAAAAAGCATCAACTTTCGTCTAGCACAGCGGTGATGTCAGAAAAATGAACAGAAGTTGCACAACATGTGTCTGGCACAAGTCTCAGGGCCGTCGGGACTACGCCCCTCTGCCACCAGAAGGTGCGCGTTGTCTGTTTGTTCTTCCTCTTCCGCGATCTATAGAGTTAACCGTTAGCTGTTTTGTTGGATTTAAATTTTCAAAACATTGTTCGGAAAGTCACAGTAAGGCTCTACTCACACTTGGATACTCAAATCGCGGATACTCAGCGACTGGAATGAAACACATGTGTTTTTAAATGTTCAGACAATGCGGTTTCAGGATCGTCTGATCGTTGAGTAGACCTGATGTGTGAGTAGAGCCGAATAAGTAGCTTTGAGGGTCGTATCACAGACTAACCAGATGAATGTATTTTCTCTGGTCGTATTTTATTATATGAACGCTACTTATTACTTGAGTTCATAAGTTTAGTATGCATCGGTTTTCAACCTGAAATAGTAGCTCGACCATAAACCATCTTTAATGATGATAACTCAACTCTGGATTGTTGTAAATGTAAATATTTGTTTTAAAGCATAATAACGTTTGTAAAATTCATTAAATCTCTTTGATCTGTATGTTAATTTATGTTTGAACTTGAAATGAAATAAAAATTCAGTATGACCTTCTTTTTAGCTCTAGCGACAAAAGTCACATCTGTCTTTATTAAGTTATCAGATATTGATACCTCCATGCCTCTATACCTGTATGCCTCTATTCGCTGTGTGCACGTAGGTGGTGGGGATAATAAAATCGACACCTGCGCTCACGCGGAATTTTAGAGAAAGAAAAAGTTGAGATTAACATGGGAAAGGATAGGGAATAAGCATTTACAATGCATTTAAAGTATTGTCGTATTCCTAATTGTATAAATACCGTTCACAATAGTAATTGCGGCTTCTATTCCTTCGATATTTCCAAACGTAAAGTGATTCAACAAAGAAATCGGATCTCAGTTTTGAATTAATAGAGTGAAACAACCAATTCAAAAGCATATATGATTGATTTGAAGACTCACGCCCATAATGCAATTTGAAATGATAACCAATGGAAATGAACTCAGCTGTGGTCTGCTCCATGAGCTTCGAACATAACCTTTAAAGTTGATATAAAAACTTGAATTGAAGATTATAATAATGTTTTAGAACATGCGATATGTTAATTTTATTATTCTAAATATAATTCCACAATCGATAAGTAGGAAAAATAGCGACAGGGAATTCTATTTCAATTATAAACTAATTTTTACGTACATAAGCCTATCCTTGCCCATGTTAATCTACCCTCGTAGATTCATACGATTATCCGCCAGAGCGCAACACGGTAGATGCACACAGCGAATACCTCTATACCTGTGGGTATAGAACACGATTAGGCCTATGTTTGTCTTCTTTATACAAGTGAATAGACCAATGCAAATTGATAGGTGTAAAACTTGGTCCATTTGTTTGTAAAACGAATTATTATTAAGCATATAGTAGATTATTAAGCATAGTAGACGATCTACAGGTGAAACTCCATGTCAACAGGTGATCCTCCTCTGTATAGGCTACTATCTATATGTCAAATATGACAGATTCCTTCTTTTTGTATTATTATTATGTTAGGAGTGGGACGACCTCTATTTTTAACCTCACATTCTTCATTTTAATGTCAATAGTGAAGATAAAGGGCGGTTTATAAGAATGAATGAAAGTTCCAACACCTGAAATTTTAGAAATTAAGCACTGAAGCAAACAATAAAAAGTTGGTCGAGATGGCGCTAGTGAAGCAGCAGTTAACCTCATTGAGTGTCATCTTCACAGCACAACATGAATAATACTGTAATAAATCATTTAAGCAGCCGGTTTTTGAAGAGCCGAAGTTGGATAATAACTTGGTGTAAAGTCGACGCATTTCTATATTATGCAACACAATTAATGTCTCCTACTTTCTGGTTGCATCTTCTTCAGTGTTACTTCTCAATTCTCTTCTCTTCTTTCTCATCTTGATTCTCTTTTCATTCTCCTTCTACCTCCTTTCTTTTAGCTCTTTCTGTTTCTTTCTTCTATAGGCTACTAGCTTCTTTTTGCACACCTTTCCTTCTTCAATCTTGCTTCTTCTACAATCTTTACCTACCACCTGCTTCTTCCTCTTCCTCGTGTTTCTTCTTCTTCTTGGTTGTTGTTGTTCTTCTTTTCCTTCTTCTTCTTCTTCTTCTTCTTCTTCTTCTTCTTCTTCTTCTTCTTCTTCTTCTTCTTCTTCTTCTTCTTCTTCTCCTTCTTCTTCTTCTTCTTCTTCTTCTTCTTCTTCTTCTTCTTCTTCTCCTTCTTCTTCTTCTTCTTCTTCTTCTTATTCTTATTCTTCTTCTTCTTCTCATCTTCCTCCTCCTCTTCTTCCTCATCCTCCTTCATGACAATCGTTATTATTTAAGAGCCCACCTTTCTTCCTTTTCTAGAATATATTTTCTTCTAATCCTTTCTCCTCATCTTCTTTTCTTCTTTCCTTCTCTGCTGCTCATTCCTCGTGTTTCTTCTTCTTCTTCTTTTTCTTTTTCTTCTTCCTCTTCTCCTCCTCCTCCTTTTCTTCTTCTTCTTCTTCTTCTTCTTCCTTTTCTTCTTCCTTTTCTTCTTCCTTTTCTTCTTCCTTTTCTTCTCACTCTTCTTCTCCTCCTTCTTCTTCTTCTTCTTTATTATCTTTTTCTTCATTTTTTTCTTCGTGTTTTCTTCTTTTTCTTTTCTTCTTCCGCTTCTATCTTCAATCAACCACCCACCCACCCACGTGCCACCACTGGTGATTCATCCATTCATGAGCCCAGTCCTCTTCTCCTCTTCCTCCTCCTCCTCCTCTGCCTCCTCGTCCTCTTCCTCCTCCTCCTCCTCCTCCTCCACCTCTTCCTTCTTGTCATTCATTATTATTCAAGAGCCCACCTTCCTCCATTCTTTCAACAATATCTTTTGTCCTGTTATTTCAAACAAACATTATTCTGCATGTGCACTTCGATTATGCATTCTTGCACACAGTTCAATAATTATGATGATAGTAAAAATAATAAACCGTTAATCCATGCCGTACTTACATTAGGCCGTACTAGTAGGCCTGCATCCTGTTTGCTTTCCTTTACTTCACTTCACTTACTCGCATAGTGAATCTATATGAATCGTATGGTATATAGTAAGTGAAGTGAAGCAAAGCAAACCACAATCAAAGTAGCATTGTAAGTGAAGTGAAGTAAAGTAAAGCAAACCACAATCGTATGTGACCAGGCCCTGATAGATTTGTAAGAGCTTACGAATCAAAAGTGTGACATCCAATCTCCACACTGTTACTATACACTCTCTGTGTAGGTATTGGCAAAAGGAAGGTGGAATTGTCCGAGCTAACCAATCAAAAGTGTCACACTTAATGTCCACACTGTTATTATACAGTCTCTGTAGCTATGCTGCACGCATAACATCTGCCGGTTTTTCTAGATACCGTGGTCTCCACATTGCTCTGTATTGCCAACATTAGCGAATTGATTGTTGGAACAGGCTACCGGACCAATAAAGAGCTTGCAACACTTGCAAAGCCCCCAAGTCCATTCATTAAGTTTGTTGCTTACATTGAACCGAATCGATGAATTGCGTAGGCCTGCCTGCGTTTATCAAACTTTATTTTTACGCTCTACAAACTGCTACAACTTTCTAGATACCACCCACTCAACGTGAAAACTAACCGCAATTATACGGCCGTGAGGCTTCGACTAGACTAACGTTATAAGCCATCGATTAGAGTAGAGATACTATTTTTGGCGATTTATTAGGCTAGGCGTACACCGGTTAG
Source organism: Laodelphax striatellus (assembly GCA_017141395.1). Classification (NCBI taxonomy): domain Eukaryota; kingdom Metazoa; phylum Arthropoda; class Insecta; order Hemiptera; family Delphacidae; genus Laodelphax; species Laodelphax striatellus. The sequence continues at coordinate 3,086,829 of CM029531.1, read as the reverse complement.
TCAAGACAAGACAAGACGAAATTAGTCACGTTTAGTCACAGTAATTTACATAGCTGCTTATGAAGCAGCACACACCTATGCAATGACTAATCGGTGTGTGCTGCTTCATAAGCAGCTATGTGAATTACTGTGACTAATTTCGTCTTGTCTTGACTAACCGGTGTACGCCTAGCCTTTTCGTATGAAGATGGTGCTAATGCCTATACTGGCTGCTGAATGTAAACCTGGCTGACAATTCAATGAAACTACAGAAACTATGTGATAACAGTTTGGTCATTGGTGTGAATGGGTCCATAACATTGTATAGGAATATTTTTTATTCTCGCAAAAGTATGGACTTTTGCCAAATTATTGAATCCGATACGGGATTACAGCGATTCTCTAATTTTCCAAATTATTTCTAGAGAAACAACATGGAAAATAACTTTTCTAACATTAAAAATTGTCTCTCTACTTTTACTTTGGTATCGTGTTCAAAGCTTAAAATGATGAAAAATGCCAAAGATAAATTGTAGGTAAGAAGTGGATTATTCAAGATAACATAATTATGATTTGCGTTTCGTTTCATTGCTAATCTTATGGAAATTGACAAAAAGTATGGTGGATTTGTCCGAGCTAGCCTAAATCAAAAGTGTGATATCAATTTGGTCAGACTGTTATTTTACAGTATCTGTAGTTTCGACTATACTGACGTTATAAACTTCCATAAGGCTCACCAAAGCTCAGAAATGCTTTCAATTTGATTGATACTATCATGATAAAACTCAGGAATAACTGGGCCTAAGTAATAGATAACAACATTTTTATGTTTACTTGGAAATTAAAGTGAAAAATTGTAGGAAATTAGCTAGTAAAACTCTAGCCAATCAAAGGAGAAGGGGGAGGTTCGCCTTGAAGGTCACCACGCAATCTGATTGGCTCTCAACAAGCCACGCCTCCAACCAATCACAAGCGAGCGGTGAAAAGGGAGCTTTCAGCCAGTTAGTTCCCAAGTTTGCTGCTAGATGACGTTGGTAGCGTTCACTTTATTCTGAAATGCTATGAAATGTGTGTTGATGTTTCCAAATAAATTATAAATTTCGCGACTGCTTTCAAGCCTAAGCCAATTCAACAACTTTTACAACAAATACGCAAATATTTCCCTACCGTTCTGGACAAATTGAATTATCAATTTCATCAATTATTCTGGGTAAAGAGAAAAAAAGAAATGAAAAGAATAGAAGAGGATAGGGAGAAGGAGAATGAAACGGAAAAGGAAAACGTGAAAAATAAAAGAGAATATTGTTTGATAGTAACGAGAAGACATTATTCGAGAGAAAATACCATTATTTATTCAATTCTATTTTATTCGAGAGTCATAGAGATAGGTGAGTGAAAGAAAACTATTTAAAAACGAGCGACAAATAAAACCTGAAAATTAAAGAGAAGATAACCAATCATGCTTATCTTATAAAAGTGTTTTCAATATGTTTAATGCAATCATTTGAACACTTGAGAAGTAGTATATAATAAATAATTAATGATACAGTAGATAGCAATACTTTACTGATGTTATTTCATGGATATTATAGAATTCATCACAAAACAGGGATCACCGAAGTTGTAATCGCCAACCCCGCTCAATTCCCTATAGGATGCATTTACATTCATATTACTGTATTACAAAAAATAATGAACAATCACGTACCACAACAATTCTGTAACCAATCAGTAACAAGTTGTATTCTTCTACTTCATTTCAATACAGTACTTTCTTCTCCTTATCCTCATCTTCTCCTCTTCTGCTTCTCCTACCAATCTTCTTCTTCTTCTTCTTCTTATTCTTCTTCTTCTTCTTCTTCTTCTTCTTCTTCTTCTTCTTCTTCTTCTTCTTCTTCTTCTTCTTCTTCTTCTTCTTCTTCTTCTTCTTCTTCTTCTTCTTCTTCTTCTTCTTCTTCTTCTTCTTCTTCGTCTCTCCAATCTTTCCTGCGCACAGCTGATTTGTGCAGTTATTTCTCAATCGCCGCACGGTTCAGAGCACGATATATCGTGCTGCTTTTAAAGATCAGCTCTCAGCATCCATCTATACACCATACCAATTACTACGAAATATACATACCAAATATACACCATACCAAATATACATACGATCTCCCACCCAACACTTAATACAACATTCTCCTCTTCCTCCTTCTCCTTCTCCTCTTCTTCTTCTCTCCTGTTATTCTTCTTCTTCCTCTCTTCCTCTATTCTTCTTCTTCTTCTTCTTCTTCTTCTTCTTCTTCTTCTTCTTCTTCTTCTTCTTCTTCTTCTTCTTCTTCTTCTTCTTCTTCTTCTTCTTCTTCTTCTTCTTCCTCTCTTCTTGTTATTCCTCTTCTGTTTCTTCTTCTTCTTCCTGTTCTTCTTCTTCTTCTTCTTCTTCTTCTTCTTCTTCTTCTTCTTCTTCTTCTTCTTCTTCTTCTTCTTCTTCTTCTTCTTCTTCTTCTTCTTCTTCTTCTTCTTCTTTTTCTTCTTCCTCTTTGCTTCTTATTCTTCTTCTTTTTCTTCTTTCTCTCTTCTTCTTTTACTTCTTCTTCATTTCCTTCTTCTATTCATCTTTCAATGTACTGTAGTAACAACACTCCTCTCTAATTGGTCGAAGTGTTTTTAACCTAGAAAATGGCCTCCCTTATGACGTCATTTTCTGATACAATGTAGTCTGTATACAGTATTATAATTTTGTCAATAAAAGTTGTTACTGCTGATCTCTGACTGTACCTTGATAATTTCTCTAAACACTTAGAAACAATCATTCATGTTTTATAGAGAAATAAAAACTGTCTATTTCTCGTCTTCTTTGGCTACTGACACATATTATCATCATTGACCCAGAAACAAGACAATGCCCAAACAAGGAGCCGGAAAAACGCCTGAGAACCGACGACTGTATAATTTATGATTTCATGCGATTATTTAATGTTTCCACTGCCTTCATTGAAACATTACACTTTATACTCTTCATTACCCGGGCATTACTTTTAACTTCTGCCAATTTTCCCATCCGTCCAAAACAGTATTTCGTCATATTCTACATGTGCGCCTGCGTATTACATGACTTTTTAAAGCTGGATTCGACAGCTGAAAAACTGTTCGAACAACTGAAACAATACCAATAATCAAAATTATGTAATGTGTTTAGGCATGTTGGTACATTCTAATTAGATTACACACATTATTCAATGAAGTAGGATTGTAGGTGATCTGATTTTCATGTTTCCTTATGACTGAATACGTTCATTCACACATAGTTTTGAAAAACATTCGAGTAAAATAATGTTTACTTCGCGTTCGTAACACCATTGAATACAGAATTAGTACAATTAATACAATTCCAATTAATACAGTATTCATTGGTAATTCGTTGTTTCACACGCTATTTCCGGATTAGATATGGGGCGTGGTCCCAAATTTTTTACCAACATTGGCAAAAAACAATTTAATCATGAAATTTGACCATGTTTTTTTCCACAACACTATAAAAAAATATTTTCTTTTATATAATAGTGATAGTATAGTGATGGTGTAGTATAGTGATAATATAGGCTAGTATAGTGATAAAATAGATCCTGTCCTATTCCAAGACAGACATGTAGCCAGATCCACCAATGAGGAAATCCTCCACAAAACACAACTCGGACTACTGTATTTTGCATTTTGTGATTTCCATTGATGTAATGAATTAATAATAATGTAAGACATGTACACACAGGTTAACACATTCCTTCAGCAGCAGCAGCAGTAACACTTGGTTGAGTTCAACGAACTCAGTGTTCAGGTTCAGGATAATCCTAGATGCTAGATCTATCGGTAGGTACTAACACGGTGTGACGGTCAAATGTAACAATCACAGAACAAAAAAAAGGCCTACCAGTACAATGATAACACATAAGCGGTGTCCAGCATTACAAATAAGTCGGCGGTCTATCACTTACTTCGTTCCATTTGCTGTTCTTCTTCTACGTCTTCTTCGTCTTCTTCTTTTCCTTCTTTTTCATCTTCTTTTCCTCTTCTTCTTCATATTCTTCTCCTTCTTCTTCTTCTTCTTCTTCTTCTTCTTCTTCTTCTTCTCCTTCTTCTTCTTCTTCATCTTCTTCTTCTTCTCCCTCTACCTCTCTTTCTCCTTCTTTTTCATCTTCTTTTCTTCTTCTTCTTCTTCTTCTTCTTCTTCTCTGAAATCTTTTATCATAATTATAATTTTTCCCTCTCTTTCTCCTTCTTCTTCTTTTCTTCTTCTTTCCTCTTCTCTTCTTTCATCGTCTTCTTATTCTTCACCTTCTCCTTCTCTTATTCTTCTTTCTTCTTCTTCTTCTTCTTCTTCTTCTTCTCCTTCTTCTTCTCCTCCATCTTGTTCTTCTCCTCCTCTTCTTCTTCTTCTTCTTCTTCTTCTTCTTCTTCTTCTTCTTTTCTTCTTCTTCATCTTCTTCTTTCCCCTCTATCTCTACATCCAATAGTTATTCACCAATCTCTTATACTTTTATCCTCTCTTCTCCGTCTTCCTCTGTAACTTTTTCATTCATTCTTTCTTTTCTTTCTAAATTATAGCTACTTCCAGCAATCTCTCGTTTCAACTTCAATCTTCATCTTCTTACTTGCTTCTAGTTCTTCCTTTTCTTATTCTCCTTCTCTTTCTGTTTCTTTCTCTTCTTCTTCCTCTTCTTCTTCTTCTTCTTCTTCTTCTTCTTCTCCTCCTCCTCCTTTCTTCTTCCTCTTCTCCTCCTCCTTTCTTCTTCTTCTCCTCCTTCTCCTTCTGTCCTTCTTCTCTCCTTCTTCTTCTTCTTCTTCTCCTTCTTCCTCTCTTCTTCTTCTTCTCCTTCTGATTTCAATTATAACGTTGTATAGGATTCATTCAATTGAATTCCTGATTAATTGATTTTAATCGGAAATAATATTATTCTGGATAATCAAGATTTTTGTATTCATGAAATAATTCACACTAGTGTAATTAAATTCGGTTTTAATATGAACTTTCAATGACACCAGACACCAGCCATATATCAGGCCGTGGAAACAGCCAATTTGTTCGGCAACTCTATAAAAACGGTGTAGACACAGCCACACACCATTTTGTTCCGTTCTCATGTACATATTTAAATAGCTTGTTAAATGAACATATAGCTTATACTTATATAGTTCATAAGCTATACAGGGTGTTTCAGAACTCCCTACCAATACTCTAGGGCAATGTTCCTGGGTAAAAACCATATCTAAATATCATATTTAAATTGTCTGGAAGTCCTTAGTTACTCACACAGCTGCCATTTTGTTATTTTCACTTATTATTTTTTCTCTCAATAATGGTGGAACATATGAAATTGAAACTTTGCAAAATAATAGGTGAAAAAACAAAATGGCAGCTGTGTGAGTAACTAAGGACTTCCGGACAATTTAAATATGATATTTAGATATGGTTTTCACCCAGGAACAATGCCCTAGAGCCCTAGAGTATTAGTAGGGAGTTCTGAAACACTGTATAATAGCTTGAACATATTCACCCAACTCAAGCTATTTCACAAACAGCTGTCTGAAGTCTATCACCAAAATGGCGAATGCTGTGTCTACTTAGTGTTTGTAGAGCCCTAGGTCAAGTTATTTCTCACTTAGCTATTGAGTACTATACTGTGCTCGCAGTTTCAGAGAGAGTACAATCGGTAAGAGTTTTGGTGGAAGCATAAATTTATCAGCTCGACAGACCGGCAAAATGAGAACTCAGCCTCAATACTTGTGAACCGTGAAATGAAACACATCTTCATTGTTATCCATCTCAAGACGACTTCTCATCGCATCCTTCGTTCAGGATTGACACATCCTTTAATCTTAATCTGTGTCTTCACTTGCAGTTTTATCTGTTAGTCATTGGCTATCGCTCTTTTCTCCTTGTCCAATATCGCAGTGTAAAGTGTCTTTCATCAGCTGTAATTGTTAAACAATTTTCACCGAACAAACAATGCAATTGTAATCTTGATTTGCGTCTTTAATTCAATAATAATTATAATTATCACTCTCCCAACACTGGTCAAGGTTCTGTATAGGATTGAATTTTCCATTAAATTATTCTAAAATAGCTTGTAATTGGTTTGAATCCCCTCAAAATGATTGTTAAAAAATGCATTAATTTTTTGTAACTTATAATTGCCAAAAAAACAATACAAGGAGAAATCGCTACAACACTATAAACAAAATACAAACATAAATAATTACATATTACACAAAAATAAATCTATTTATATGAAAGCGAAATGGCCCTCATTCATACATCAGCAGAACTAAAAACCTACCAAACCAAATGCGTTCAAATTTGGCATGCATGTTCCGTTGGACCTTTAGACGCGCACTAAGAACGGACTTTGAAAAATTCCAAAGATACGCTCAATACTCACGTTTTTCTAGCGATTTAGTGCGTTTTCTCAACTTTTTCGAGAACTAATTGGCAGAAAATGTTGAAATTTGGTACTTGGGTTCGTTTAAGGTCTAAAAATAATCTCTTGAGAATTGTTTGAGATTCTGCCAAAATTACGCCAGCATAAATCGGCGTTTTTGCAGATTTTCCAACTATGACTGAACTAAGAACGTTTAAACCTTATACACAGGTCCAGCTAAGGTATATAAGAAGAATTGAATTGAAGTATTTTTAAGTCATCCACAAATTACGCCTGACATTGACGTTTTTCTAGTTATTCTTTGCGTTTTTGAGGATCTCATTGTTGGATGGTTCTGCCAGGGGTCCAGGGACAGAGCCCACTGGCTAATAAAAAATAAAATTACAGTTATCCCCCTATGAAGACTTACGTCTGTGTACGTTCTTTCAAATTTCCAAATTGCATAATAGTATGGGAGGTCCAATTCCAATAATGATGCACATAAAAAACCTATGTCTATTCCATTTTAGTCCCATTCAATTTATCCTTTTTTCTCTCCCTCCCCCACCTGCTTGTAAACTCGTCATCTCATTCTTTTGTTGATGATGCGAAATAATGATCAAAAGAAATGCGAAAAGAATCAAAAGAA